>CAWUFW010004051.1:0-490000 GCA_963921515.1 Calotriton arnoldi
TATGTCTATCATCACATTCATCTGTAGATGCACCCGCCACAGTTGCCCTTCCCAAGAGGTGTCTATCATTGAGCCGGTGCTCATGTTCATCATCACATTCATCTGTAAATGCACCCATCAGAGTTACCCTTCCCCAAAGGTGTCCAGCTTTGAGCCGGTGCTCATGTCCATCATCACATTCATCTGTAAATGCACCCGCCAAAGTGACCCTTCCCCAGAGGTATCCAGCATCAAACCGGTGCTCATGTCCATCATCACATTCATCTGTAAATGCAGCCGCTACAGTGACACTTTCCCAGAGGTGTACAGCATCGAGCCGGTGCTCATGTCCGTCATCGCATGCTCCTGTAAATGCACCCGCCACAGTGGCCCTTCCCCAGAGGTGTCCAGCATCGAGCCGGTGCTCATGTCCATCATCACATTTATCTATAAATGCACCAGCCACAGTGGCCCTTCTCAAGAGGTCTCCAGCATCGAGCCGGTGCTGATATCCATCATCACATTCATCTGTAAATGCACCCGTCACAGTGACCCTTCCCCAGAGGTGTCCAGCATCGAGCCAGTGCTCATATCCATCATCACATTCATCTGTAAATGCACCCTCCACAGTGACCCTTCCCCAGAGGTGTCTATCATCGAGCCGGTGCTCATGTCCATCATCACATTCATCTGTAAATGCACCCGCCAGAGTGGCCCTTCCCCAGAGGTGTCCAGCATCGAGCTGGTGCTCATGTCCATCATCACATTCATCTGTAAATGCACCTGCCACAGTGGCCCTTCCCCAGAGGTGTCCATCATTGAGCCGGTGCTTATGTCCATCATCACATTCATCTGTAAATGCCCCCGCCACACTGGCCCTATCCCCAGAGGTGTCCAGCATCGAGCCGGTGCTCATGTCCATCATCACATTCATCTGTAAATGCACCCGCCACAGTGGCCCTTCCCCAGAGGTGTCCAGCATCGAGCCGGTGCTCATATCCATCATCACATTCATCTGTAAATGCACCCCCACACTGGCCCTTCCCCAGAGGTGTCCAGCATCGAGGCAGTGCTCATATCCATCATCACATTCATCTGTAAATGCACCAGCCACAGTGGCCCTTCCCCAGAGGTGTCCAGCATCGAACCAGTGCTCATGTCCATCATCACATTCATCTGTAAATGCACCCGCCACAGTGGCCCTTCCCCAGAGGTGTCCAGCATCGAGCCGGCGCTCATGTCCATCATCACATGCGTCTGTAAATGCACCCGCCACAGTGGCCCTTCCAGAGGTGTCCAACATCGAGCCGGTGCTCATTTCCATCATCACATTCATCTGTAAATGCACCCGCCACAGTGGCCCTTCCCCAGAGGTGTCCAACATCGAGCCGGTGCTCATACCCATCATCACATTCATCTGTAAATCCACCCCCCACAGTGGCCCTTCCCCAGAGGTGTCCAACTTCGAGCCAGTGCTCATGTCCACTATCACATTCATCTGTAAATGCACCCGCCACAGTGGCCCTTCCTCAGAGGTGTCCATCATCGAGCCGGTGCTCATGTCCATCATCACATTCATCTATAAATGCACCCAGCACAGTTACCCTTCCCCAGAGGTGTCCAGCATCGAGCCGGTGCTCATGTCCATCATCACATTTATCTATAAATGCACCAGCCACAGTGGCCTTTCTCAAGAGGTCTCCAGCATCGAGCCGGTGCTGATATCCATCATCACATTCATCTGTAAATGCACCCGCCACAGTGACCCTTCCTCAGAGGTGTCCAGCATCGAGCCAGTGCTCATATCCATCATCACATTCATCTGTAAATGCACCCTCCACAGTGACCCTTCCCCAGAGGTGTCTATCATCGAGCCGGTGCTCATGTCCATCATCACATTCATCTGTAAATGCACCCGCCAGAGTGGCCCTTCCCCAGAGGTGTCCAGCATTCGATCTGGTGCTCATGTCCATCATCACATTCATCTGTAAATGCACCTGCCACAGTGGCCCTTCCCCAGAGGTGTCCATCATCGAGCCGGTGCTCATGTC
Source organism: Calotriton arnoldi (assembly GCA_963921515.1). NCBI lineage: Eukaryota > Metazoa > Chordata > Amphibia > Caudata > Salamandridae > Calotriton > Calotriton arnoldi. The sequence goes on from CAWUFW010004051.1 coordinate 2,031, forward strand.
CATCATCACATTCATCTGTAAATGCCCCCGCCACACTCGCTTATCCCCAGAGGTGTCCATCATCGAGCCGGTGCTCATGTCCATCATCACATTCATCTGTAAATGCAACCACCACAGTGGACACTTTCCCCAGAGGTGTCCATCATCGAGCCGGTGCTCATTTCCATCATCACATTCATCTGTAAATGCACCCACCACAGTGGCCCTTCCCCAGAGGTGTCCAGCATCGAGCCGGTGCTCATGTCCATCATCACATTCATCTGTAAATGCACCAGCCACAGTGGCCCTTCCCCAGAGGTGTCCAGCATCGAGCCGGTGCTCATGTCCATCATCACATTCATCTGTAAATGCACCCGCCACAGTGACACTTCCCCAGAGGTGTCCAGCATCGAACCAGTGCTCATGTCCATCATCACATTCATCTGTAAATGCACCAGCCACAGTGGCCCTTCCCCAGAGGTGTCCAGCATCGAGCCGGTGCTCATTTCCATCATCACATTCATCTGTAAATGCACCTGCCACAGTGGCCCTTCCCCAGAGGTGTCCAGCATCGAGCCGGTGCTCATGTCCATCATCACATTCATCTTTAAATGCACCCGCCACAGTGGCCCTTCCCCAGAGGTGTCCAGCATCGAGCCGGCGCTCATGTCCATCATCACATGCATCTGTAAATGCACCCGCCACAGTGGTCCTTCCAGAGGTGTCCAACATCGAGCCAGTGCTCATTTCCATCATCACATTCATCTGTAAATGCACCCGCCACTGTGGCCTTTCCCCATAGGTGTCCAGCGTTGAGCCGGTGCTCATGTCAATCATCACATTGATCTGTAAATGCACCCGCCACAGTGACACTTCCTCAGAGGTGTCCAGCATCGAGCCGGTGCTTATGTCTATCATCACATTCATCTGTAGATGCACCCGCCACAGTTGCCCTTCCCCAGAGGTGTCTATCATTGAGCCGGTGCTCATGTTCATCATCACATTCATCTGTAAATGCACCCATCAGAGTTACCCTTCCCCAAAGGTGTCCAGCTTTGAGCCGGTGCTCATGTCCATCATCACATTCATCTGTAAATGCACCCGCCAAAGTGACCCTTCCCCAGAGGTATCCAGCATCAAACCGGTGCTCATGTCCATCATCACATTCATCTGTAAATGCAGCCGCTACAGTGACACTTTCCCAGAGGTGTACAGCATCGAGCCGGTGCTCATGTCCGTCATCGCATGCTCCTGTAAATGCACCCGCCACAGTGGCCCTTCCTCAGAGGTGTCCAGCATCGAGCCGGTGCTCATGTCCATCATCACATTTATCTATAAATGCACCAGCCACAGTGGCCCTTCTCAAGAGGTCTCCAGCATCGAGCCGGTGCTGATATCCATCATCACATTAATCTGTAAATGCACCCGTCACAGTGACCCTTCCCCAGAGGTGTCCAGCATCGAGCCAGTGCTCATATCCATCATCACATTCATCTGTAAATGCACCCTCCACAGTGACCCTTCCCCAGAGGTGTCTGTCATCGAGCCGGTGCTCATGTCCATCATCACATTCATCTGTAAATGCACCCGCCAGAGTGGGCCTTTCCCAGAGGTGTCCAGCTTCGATTTGGTGCTCATGTCCATCATCACATTCATCTGTAAATGCACCTGCCACAGTGGCCCTTCCCCAGAGGTGTCCATCGTTGAGCCGGTGCTTATGTCCATCATCACATTCATCTGTAAATGCACCTGCCACACTGGCCCTTCCCCAGAGGTGTCTATCATCGAGCCGGTGCTCATGTCCATCATCACATTCATCTGTAAATGCACCCGCCACAGTCGACACTATCCCCAGAGGTGTCCAGCATCGATGCCAGTGCTCATGTCCATCATCACATTCATCTGTAAATGCACCCCCACAGTGGCCCTTCCCCAGAGGTGTCCAGCATCGAGGCAGTGCTCATGTCCATCATCACATTCCTCTGTAAATGCACCAGCCACAGTGGCCCTTCCCCAGAGGTGTCCAGCATCGAACCAGTGCTCATGTCCATCATCACATTCATCTTTAAATGCACCCCCACAGGGCCCTTCCCCAGAGGTGTCCAGCATCGAGCCGGCGCTCATGTCCATCATCACATGCGTCTGTAAATGCACCCGCCACAGTGGCCCTTCCAGAGGTGTCCAACATCGAGCCGGTGCTCATTTCCATCATCACATTCATCTGTAAATGCACCCGCCACAGTGGCCCTTCCCCAGAGTTGTCCAGCGTTGAGCCGGTGCTCATGTCAATCATCACATTGATCTGTAAATGCACCCGCCACAGGGCCCTTCCCCAGAGGTGTCCAGCATCGAGCCGGTGCTCATTTCCATCATCACATTCATCTGTAGATGCACCCGCCACAGTGACACTTCCTCAGAGGTGTCCAGCATCGAGCCGGTGCTTATGTCTATCATCACATTCATCTGTAGATGCACCCGCCACAGTTACCCTTCCCCAGAGGTGTCCATTATCGAGCCGGTGCACATGTCCATCATCACATTCATCTGTAAATGCAACCGCTACAGTGACACTTTCCCAGAGGTGTTCATCATCGAGCCAGTGTTCATTTCCATCATCACATGCTCCTGTAAATGCACCCGCCACAGTGGCCCTTCCCCAGAGGTGTCCAGCATCGAGCCGTTGCTCATGTTCATCATCACATTCATCTGTAAATGCAACCGCTACAGTGACACTTTCCCAGAGGTGTCCATCATCGAGCCAGTGCTCATTTCCATCATCACATGCTCCTGTAAATGCACCCGCCACAGTGGCCCTTTCCCAGAGGTGTCCAGCATCGAGCCGTTGCTCATGTTCATCATCACATTCATCTGTAAATGCACCAGCCACAGTGACACTTTCCCAGAGGTGTACAGCATCGAACCAGTGCTCATGTCCATCATCACATTCATCTTTAAATGCACCCCCACAGGGCCCTTCCCCAGAGGTGTCCAGCATCGAGCCGGCGCTCATGTCCATCATCACATGCATCTGTAAATGCACCCGCCACAGTGGCCCTTCCCCAGAGGTGTCCAACATCGAGCCGGTGCTCATTTCCATCATCACATTCATCTGTAAATGCACCCGCCACAGTGGCCCTTCCCCAGAGTTGTCCAGCGTTGAGCCGGTGCTCATGTCAATCATCACATTGATCTGTAGATGCACCCGCCACAGGGCCCTTCCCCAGAGGTGTCCAGAATCGAGCCGGTGCTCATTTCCATCATCACATTCATCTGTAGATGCACCCGCCACAGTGACACTTCCTCAGAGGTGTCCAGCATCGAGCCGGTGCTTATGTCTATCATCACATTCATCTGTAGATGCACCCGCCACAGTTACCCTTCCCCAGAGGTGTCCATTATCGAGCCGGTGCACATGTCCATCATCACATTCATCTGTAAATGCAACCGCTACAGTGACACTTTCCCAGAGGTGTTCATCATCGAGCCAGTGTTCATTTCCATCATCACATGCTCCTGTAAATGCACCCGCCACAGTGGCCCTTCCCCAGAGGTGTCCAGCATCGAGCCGTTGCTCATGTCCATCATCACATTCATCTGTAAATGCAACCGCCACAGTGACACTTTCCCAGAGGTGTCCATCATCGAGCCGGTGCTCATTTCCATCATCACATGCATCCTGTAAATGCACCCGCCACAGTGGCCCTTCCCCAGAGGTGTCCAGCATCGAGCCGGTGCTCATGTCCATCATCACATTCATCTGTAAATGCACCAGCCACAGTGACACTTTCCCAGAGGTGTACAGCATTGAGCCGGTGCTCATGTCTGTCATCGCATTCATCTGTAAATGCACCCGCCACAGTGGTCCTTCCCCAGAGGTGTCCAGCATCGAGCCGGTGCTCATGTCCATCATCACATTCATCTGTAAATGCAACCACTACAGTGACACTTTCCCTGAGGTGTCCATCATCGAGCCGGTGCTCATTTCCATCATCACATGCTCCTGTAAATGCACCCGCCACAGTGGCCCTTCCCCAGAGGTGTCCAGTATAGAGCCGGTGCTCATGTCCATCATCACATTCATCTGTAAATGCACCAGCCACAGTGACACTTTCCCAGAGGTGTCCAGCATCGAGCCGGTGCTCATGTCCATCATCACATTCATCTGTAAATGCACCAGCCACAGTGGACACTTCCCCAGAGGTGTCCAGCATCGAACCAGTGCTCATTTCCATCATCACATTCATCTGTAAATGCACCAGCCACAGTGACCCTTCCCCAGAGGTATCCAGCATCGAGCTGGTGTTCATGTTCATCATCTCATTCATCTGTAAATGCACCAGCCACAGTGGCCCTTTCCCAGAGGTGTCCAACATCAAGCCGGATTCTTGTGAGATTTGCCAGCTCACCAATAACTATGTAAAAGATTTACCATTAGGATAATTTTATGTAAATACATCTTTTAATTTTTTATATTTAGAGCATCATTCAACCAAATCCTTAACAGTGGCAGGTCTAAATTGGTGCATGATTGAGAAACTATTGATTGAAGAAACAGCTCTTGAAATGTTTTGGTTTTCATAGATTTCTGAAGGCTTGACAATTAGGTAAATATTGAGTTTTGAGCAGTGAATAATTCCAGTTCTTAGGAGCTAAACTCGAAAGTTGCCGCCCTGTTGTATGTTTCTGGAACCTTGGCACTGCAAGAACAAATCTGGATTCAGAGGAGAAGGGACACATGATACTGGTGCTTGTTTATGCTAAAAAAAGAAAAACCCATTTCAGGAGGGGAATGCATAGATGTAAAAGAATACGCTGCCTCAAGAGCACGGAGTTAACAATTGAGCAGTTGAGACCTCAAAAATAATGGACAGCAGTTTTCTGAATCATCTGAAAATAACTTGTGTGTTGTTGGAACCACAAAGCACAGAGCATTCTCAAAGGCCAGTGTCACACATAAAGCAGCTCAGCAATAAAATACGCACATCTTATGATAGAAATAGAAATGTCTTCATTAGATAAAGGGGGTAATAAACAATGCATTCGACTGTGCTCCAAGTGCTGAGTCCTACCATCGACCACCATCACTCTACCCAGCCATTGAGAAACAGCAAAAAGACTTACTTTCCACACACTCATCCTTAAACATAACACAACACATAAACCTTTAGGAGGATTACATTCCTTTTACTTGTGCACAAACACAAAACCAGTTCTAAACTTGACACTTTATGTTCAGGGATATGTGGTTTGTATGACTATTGGTGCGAAGCAAATGAGAGTGAGGGATCATTAATGGATGTCACTGACCCACACACTGAGTGATAACCAGGCCTAGGACAAGGCTACTCTCCAGAAGAGTGAGGGATTATTAATGGATGTCACTGACCCACACACTGAGTGATAACCAGGCCTAGGACAAGGCTACTCTCCAGAAGAGCGAGGATCATTAATGGAAGTCACTGACCCACACACTGAGTGATAACCAGGCCTAGGACAAGGCTACTCTCCAGAAGAGCGAGGGATCATTAATGGATGTCACTGACCCACACACTGAGTGATAACCAGGCCTAGGACAAGGCTACTCTCCAGAAGAGCGAGGGATCATTAATGGAAGTCACTGACCCACACACTGAGTGATAACCAACCCTAGGACAAGGCTACTCTCCAGAAGAGCGAGGGATCATTAATGGAAGTCACTGACCCACACACTGAGTGATAACCAGGCCTAGGACAAGGCTACTCTCCAGAAGAGCGAGGGATCATTAATGGAAGTCACTGACCCACACACTGAGTGATAACCAACCCTAGGACAAGGCTACTCTCCAGAAGAGCGAGGGATCATTAATGGAAGTCACTGACCCACACACTGAGTGATAACCAGGCCTAGGACAAGGCTACTCTCCAGAAGAGCGAGGGATCATTAATGGAAGTCACTGACCCACACACTGAGTGATAACCAACCCTAGGACAAGGCTACTCTCCAGAAGAGCGATGGATCATTAATGGAAGTCACTGACCCACACACTGAGTGATAACCAGGCCTAGGACAAGGCTACTCTCCAGAAGAGCGAGGATCATTAATGGAAGTCACTGACCCACACACTGAGTGATAACCAACCCTAGGACAAGGCTACTCTCCAGAAGAGTGAGGGATCATTAATGGATGTCACTGACCCACACACTGAGTGATAACCAGGCCTAGGACAAGGCTACTCTCCAGAAGAGTGAAGGATCATTAATGTAAGTCACTGACCACACACTGAGTGATAACCAGGCCTAGGACAAGGCTACTCTCCAGAAGAGCGAGGGATCATTAATGGAAGTCACTGACCCACACACTGAGTGATAATCAGGCCTAGGACAAGGCTACTCTCCAGAAGAGCGAGGGATCATTAATGGAAGTCACTGACCCACACACTGAGTGATAACCAGGCCTAGGACAAGGCTACTCTCCAGAAGAGCGAGGGATCATTAATGGATGTCACTGACCCACACACTGAGTGATAACCAACCCTAGGACAAGGCTACTCTCCAGAAGAGTGAGGGATCATTAATGGATGTCACTGACCCACACACTGAGTGATAACCAGGCCTAGGACAAGGCTACTCTCCAGAAGAGTGAAGGATCATTAATGTAAGTCACTGACCACACACTGAGTGATAACCAGGCCTAGGACAAGGCTATTCTCCAGAAGAGTGAGGGATCATTAATGGAAGTCACTGACCCACACACTGAGTGATAACCAGGCCTAGGACAAGGCTACTCTCCAGAAGAGTGAGGGATTATTAATGGATGTCACTGACCCACACACTGAGTGATAACCAGGCCTAGGACAAGGCTACTCTCCAGAAGAGCGAGGGATCATTAATGGAAGTCACTGACCCACACACTGAGTGATAACCAGGCCTAGGACAAGGCTACTCTCCAGAAGAGTGAGGGATTATTAATGGATGTCACTGACCCACACACTGAGTGATAACCAACCCTAGGACAAGGCTACTCTCCAGAAGAGTGAGGGATCATTAATGGATGTCACTGACCCACACACTGAGTGATAACCAGGCCTAGGACAAGGCTACTCTCCAGAAGAGTGAGGGATCATTAATGGAAGTCACTGACCCACACACTGAGTGATAACCAGGCCTAGGACAAGGCTACTCTCCAGAAGAGCGAGGGATTATTAATGGATGTCACTGACCCACACACTGAGTGATAACCAACCCTAGGACAAGGCTACTCTCCAGAAGAGTGAGGGATCATTAATGGATGTCACTGACCCACACACTGAGTGATAACCAGGCCTAGGACAAGGCTACTCTCCAGAAGAGTGAGGGATCATTAATGGAAGTCACTGACCCACACACTGAGTGATAACCAACCCTAGGACAAGGCTACTCTCCAGAAGAGTGAGGGATCATTAATGGATGTCACTGACCCACACACTGAGTGATAACCAGGCCTAGGACAAGGCTACTCTCCAGAAGAGTGAAGGATCATTAATGTAAGTCACTGACCACACACTGAGTGATAACCAGGCCTAGGACAAGGCTACTTCTCCAGAAGAGCGAGGGATCATTAATGGAAGTCACTGACCCACACACTGAGTGATAAGCCAGGCCTAGGACAAGGCTACTCTCCAGAAGAGTGAGGGATCATTAATGGAAGTCACTGACCCACACACTGAGTGATAACCAGGCCTAGGACAAGGCTACTCTCCAGAAGAGTGAGGGATCATTAATGGATGTCACTGACCCACACACTGAGTGATAACCAGGCCTAGGACAAGGCTACTCTCCAGAAGAGTGAGGGATCATTAATGGAAGTCACTGACCCACACACTGAGTGATAACCAGGCCTAGGACAAGGCTACTCTCCAGAAGAGCGAGGGATTATTAATGGATGTCACTGACCCACACACTGAGTGATAACCAACCCTAGGACAAGGCTACTCTCCAGAAGAGTGAGGGATCATTAATGGATGTCACTGACCCACACACTGAGTGATAACCAGGCCTAGGACAAGGCTACTCTCCAGAAGAGTGAAGGATCATTAATGTAAGTCACTGACCACACACTGAGTGATAACCAGGCCTAGGACAAGGCTACTCTCCAGAAGAGCGAGGATCATTAATGGAAGTCACTGACCCACACACTGAGTGATAACCAGGCCTAGGACAAGGCTACTCTCCAGAAGAGTGAGGGATCATTAATGGAAGTCACTGACCCACACACTGAGTGATAACCAGGCCTAGGACAAGGCTACTCTCCAGAAGAGCGAGGGATCATTAATGGAAGTCACTGACCCACACACTGAGTGATAATCAGGCCTAGGACAAGGCTACTCTCCAGAAGAGCGAGGGATCATTAATGGAAGTCACTGACCCACACACTGAGTGATAACCAGGCCTAGGACAAGGCTACTCCAGAAGAGCGAGGGATCATTAATGGATGTCACTGACCCACACACTGAGTGATAACCAGGCCTAGGACAAGGCTACTCTCCAGAAGAGTGAGGGATCATTAATGGAAGTCACTGACCCACACACTGAGTGATAACCAGGCCTAGGACAAGGCTACTCTCCAGAAGAGCGAGGGATCATTAATGGAAGTCACTGACCCACACACTGAGTGATAACCAGGCCTAGGACAAGGCTACTCTCCAGAAGAGTGAGGGATCATTAATGGAAGTCACTGACCCACACACTGAGTGATAACCAGGCCTAGGACAAGGCTACTCTCCAGAAGAGTGAAGGATCATTAATGTAAGTCACTGACCACACACTGAGTGATAACCAGGCCTAGGACAAGGCTACTCTCCAGAAGAGCGAGGGATCATTAATGGAAGTCACTGACCCACACACTGAGTGATAACCAGGCCTAGGACAAGGCTACTCTCCAGAAGAGTGAGGGATCATTAATGGAAGTCACTGACCCACACACTGAGTGATAACCAGGCCTAGGACAAGGCTACTCTCCAGAAGAGCGAGGGATCATTAATGGAAGTCACTGACCCACACACTGAGTGATAATCAGGCCTAGGGCAAGGCTACTCTCCAGAAGAGCGAGGGATCATTAATGGAAGTCACTGACCCACACACTGAGTGATAACCAGGCCTAGGACAAGGCTACTCCAGAAGAGCGAGGGATCATTAATGGATGTCACTGACCCACACACTGAGTGATAACCAGGCCTAGGACAAGGCTACTCTCCAGAAGAGTGAGGGATCATTAATGGAAGTCACTGACCCACACACTGAGTGATAACCAGGCCTAGGACAAGGCTACTCTCCAGAAGAGCGAGGGATCATTAATGGAAGTCACTGACCCACACACTGAGTGATAACCAGGCCTAGGACAAGGCTACTCTCCAGAAGAGTGAGGGATCATTAATGGAAGTCACTGACCCACACACTGAGTGATAACCAGGACTAGGACAAGGCTACTCTCGAGAAGAGTGAGGGATCATTAATGGAAGTCACTGACCACACACTGAGTGATAACCAAGCCTAGGACAAGGCTACTCTCCACAAGAGTGAGGGATCATTAATGGAAGTCACTGACCCACACACTGAGTGATAACCAGGCCTAGGACAAGGCTACTCTCCAGAAGAGCGAGGGATCATTAATGGATGTCACTGACCCACATACTGAGTGATAATCAGGCTGAGCACAAAGCAAATAAAATCCATTTACATGTTTCGGGGAGTATTGTAGGGAGCAGATGGCTAATGTCTGATTTTGAAATACTCATTCAACATGAAATGCGGAAAAAGAGACTGATTGCTCTAAAATAGGATACGGCTCGAACTAATCATGATATTATAAACTGCACAAATAATGACAAGAATTTACATGTTAATAAGAAATGTATGTTGATATGTGATACAATAAAAATGTATTTGAATTGATGGAATTTGGCTGGTGATTACATAGAAAGAGATGTTAAATGAGATTCCTCCCTAAACTATCAAGATAATTTGTGCTCTCAGCAGGACCCTGGCATCAGAGGGCTCCAATCTTGATGGCATGGCCGCTCTCTCATGAAACCCTGGAACTGGTGGCATCAGAGGGCTCCAGTCTTGATGGCATGGCCGCTCTCTCATGAAACCCTGGAACTGGTGGCATCAGAGGGCTCCAGTCTTGATGGCATGGCCGCTCTCTCATGAAACCCTGGAACTGGTGGCATCAGAGGGCTCCAGTCTTGATGGCATGGCCGCTCTCTCATGAAACCCTGCAACTGGTGACATCAGAGGGCTCAAGTCTTGATGGCATCGCCGCTCTGTCCAGAAACCTTGAAACTGGTGGCATCAGAGGGCTCCAGTCTTGATGGCGTGGCCGCTCTCTCATGAAACCCTGGAACTGGTGGCTTCAGAGGGCTCCAGTCTTGATGGCATGGCCGCTCTCGCCAGAAACCCTGGAACTGGTGGCATCAGAGGGCTCCAGTCTTGATGGCATGGCCGCTCTCTCATGAAACCCTGGAATTGGTGGCATCAGAGGGCTCCAGTCTTGATGGCATGGCCGCTCTCTGGAATTGGTGGCATCAGAGGGCTCCAGTCTCGACAGCGTGACTGTTCTCACTTGGGAGCCTGGTCCTGGTGGCATTAGAAGGGTTCCAGTCTCAATAGCATGACTGCTCTTTGCAGGGATTCTGGAATAGGTGAGTTTAGACGTATCCTGGATGTTTGTTTCTGTCCACCTCGTCTGTATTTTGGTCAGGCTGGGGCCTTGCGCAGGTGGCATTAGAAAGGGAGGCACTCTCTATAGCGTTATTCTCACCAGGGGGATGCATTGTCCAGTCTCGATGGAGTGACTGCGCTTACCTGGGCTTCGTTGTGGGTATTTGTTTCTGGCATTTGAGGGTGATGAATTAGAAGGGTTGAGTCTGGATAGCGTGACCACCCTCAGCAGAAGTCTCGAACAGGAGGTGTTGGAGAGGTCGAGTCTTGATGGCGTGACTTCTGGCATCAGGCAGTCTGTTTATGTTACATTAGAAGGATCAAGTCTCAATAGCATGACTGGTCTCAGAAGGACCCCTCTTTGGATGTTTCTAGGTATTATGACAGGTTCTTTGACTGACTTTTCAGTTACCAAATTATGTGAGTTGGAGACCAGATCTTGGAGCAGTAGCGACAGATGCATTCTTGCAGGATTGGAGAGTAATTAGACGTTACGCTTTTCCACCGTTCTCAATGATTCATAAAGTGTTGGTTCAGGTTAGGAGGCAGAGATGTCAGCTGATTCTAGGAACTCCTTTTTGGAAGACGCAACCTTGTTTTCCAGCGGTGATGGAGTTAGCGGTGGAAAAGCCATATTTGACCAGGTCTTTCAGAGGACTGCTGTTGAGTGTTGAGTGTTGAGAGAGAGGAGTACTCTTTGGTGGAGTCGGGTTTTCTCAACCTACTAGTTTGGATGATATCATGTGTTCTGGAAGAATCTCAGGGCTTTCGGAATCAGCTTCGAGTTTACTCAATGAGTCATGGGCTCTAGGAACAATGTAAAGATATAGAGGAGCATGGAAGGTATGGCTAAGTTGGTGTTCGGAAAGGGATTTGGATCCCGTGGAGGCAGATGATGTAGAGGTGGCAAATTCTCTAGCAGATATGTTTGAAAAAGGAATGTCATATAGAACAGTAAATTGTTATAGGTCAGCTATGGGAGCTGGATACTCTTCAGTTCAGTGAATCTCTGTGGGTAAGAGTCCTTTGGTATGCCGAGTATTGAAGGGAATCTGTTTAAAGAGACCTCCTTTGCAAAGTATCAGACTTTGTGGGATGTGGATTTGATTTGGCAGTTGTTTCAAAATTGACCAAGTAATAAATATTTGGAGGTGAGAGAATTATCCTGGAAGTTGATTGTTTTACTTTGTCTTATTTCTTTCCGAAGAGTTTCCGATGTTAAGGCTTTGGAAGTGTCATGTAGGTCTTTTCAACCAGACGGCATGGTTTTTGAGATTTGTAAACAGACTAAGACGATGTCTGGTTCTATTCTCTATCCAAGATTGGACAATTCACCTAATTTATGTGTGGTGCATTGTTTAAAAGAGTATGAGACAAGAATGTTGGATAAGAGGGGTGCAGGGGTTGATCAGTTGTCAATCTCTTATGTGAAACCTTTTAGAGCTGCAAGTAGTGCTACTATTGCAAAATGGGTTAAAGCAGCTATGAAGGAAGAAGGTGTGGATATGTCGAAATTTAGAGCTCATTGAGCCAGAGGAGCCATGGCAAGTACGGTTTGTATGAAGGGAGGTCAGTTGGAAGATATTTTAAAAGCAGCAGATTGGTCATCGACTGAAACATTTAGAAAGTTTTATTTTAGGGCAATAGATCATGTTTCAAAATGTGTTTTGAAAAGCTTTGAACATGCATAATGCTAGCCTCCTGTCTTGATGTAAAATGGAGATTCTTATAGGTTCACTGAATAAAGAATTGAGATATTATTAAAGACAAGGAGGCTAGCATTATCCCACCCACCCTTCCATTAGTGCAGAGGTCTTCAAACTTTTTGATGCTGAGACCCCCTTGTCAAACTTTTTTTAGGCATAAGGACCCCCTTCTGACAAAAATTTCTAGAACCTGGTGCTGCTCTTCATCGACAAGTATCGACAACCATAAACGCCCCCAATTACCACAGCAAATAATTTTTACAGTGGGGAAATAATATTAAACAGTGTTTAGCAAACCAAAGGTCAGCAAGTGTGGGGGCGTGGTCAAAGGTGTGGCTAAAAGCAAAGGGCCTCATTTATGAGGAATTGGCGTAGGGCAGCGCCTCAAGTCTTTTTGCTTCGCTGCCCTATGCCAATGTGAAAGGGCAGGAATGCACCGTATTTATGAAATATGGTGCATTTCTGTCCTTTTCCCTTGCATTGGTGCACAAATTGCTGCCTAGCACCAACACAGGCGGGATTGTTTTTGTACAGGAAGGGGCACCTTCCTTTACAAAAACAATCCAGAGAGGTGTTTTCCTCTTTCTTTGTATTGTATTGTATTGTAATTGCATTTATATAGCGCTTACTACCCCTGACGAGGCGTCGAAGCGCTTTTTCGGCGAGTAACACGCTACTCCGGGACCCATAAAGGATTAGTGTTGAGTTAGTATAGTGAAATATGAAAGTAATTAAAGTGGGTGATAGGTTAGTCAGTTATTTGGATTCGGAAGGATAGCGGAAGGATTGAAGAGGAAAAAAGGTTTGTATTTATATAGCGCTTGTTACCCCTGATGGGGTGTTGTGTTGTATTCCTCTTAGAGTGTCCGTATATAGGTTTTCCTGTATCATGTCCTTATATAGGCACAATTCGCCCTGCCCTTATATAGGCATAAAATCCCAGTCCTTATTTAGGCATTAAACCGTGCACTCCAAATACAGGCATGGTCTCCGACATCCGTCCACCCTAACGTCACAACGAGTTCTTGAAGACCAGACCCTTAGGCTTCGGGAGTTTCCCTAGCACAGGACTATTGATTTCTTCAAGGACTCATCTATTATGCATGAACCGTTATACCTTAAGGGTTCATTCATGACGTCTTCCGCTGTCCGATTCACGTCAATGCTAACATTCTGAGGTACCTCTCAGGTATAAATATACCTTCCCTAGCCCTTGTAAATCAGAGGAGACCTCGACTTCAGAGCCTGACGCACTGAGAAAATGCTGTCATCCCTGCACGCAGAGAGTCCAGCTTCCAGTGATCTGACTTCCCTTGCGGGGTGTTGGAGTTCGAGTCTGGCAAGAGATTCCTACCTCTCTCATTCTTAAGGTATGGAGCTGACTAGAACCTAGAGGGACTCTTGGCATACTAGGCATACTAGGCGTAACATACTCTTAGTATACCATAGTAAGGAATACTCCACCTACTTCATACCTCTCCCTACACCTAGGTTAGGTTAGGTACATTGGGGTAGAACTAGCTTAGAAACGCATCGTATGAGAACTCGCATTTTTAGTCTGTGTTATTTATGTAAATGAATATCTACTAAAGATCATGCTAGCGCAGTATTATTTATTTCTACTGCTTACGCTGTACATTATTTATCTTGCATACTGTCTTGTGATCGTAACAGCACATATTACTTACACGAGAAACAAGACTGTTCAATAAACCTTTTATTGAAACGCCCGTCTATTCTTTCTGTGTAACTTTGAGGAAAACTAAGCATGCACGATTGAGCTGAGTGAAACGGTTATCTATTGTTTCCACGACTCTGGGACACGTTCTGATTCTAAAGGAAACAAAGTGGTCATGTTTTGCGGCTGCCAGAAACTACTCCCTTCTTGTTTGTCAAGGAGTTTCTAGTGGCCTCTGAGCTAGCTGGCACAAGTAATTAAGTTTAATATACTCGATAGGGACATACCGACCTCAGTCCTATGTCAAGCCTATAGGGTATATTATTCCAATGCGCAGATCCTATTAGGGAAATAGGAGCTACACTACATGGCGCCCAACGGTTTGGTAACGCGGTAATTTAACGTTAGATACTGAGTAACTCAGCCGTGCCTTTTCTCTCAGAGACCCCTACCCATATACTCCAAAAGACGTCTGGAGTGGGCAGGGTTAAGTATCCACCACGGCTACATAGGGAAACACCCTATATATTAGCTGTTTGGTTTGCTCAACGTTGAAGGATACAGTGTTCCAAAATATTGTGCACCTTATCTTTGTTTCCTTGAAACTTGTTCTACATTTTTCAAAAAACAAATGTCCATACACGGGACGATGCCACCGGAAACGGTGGAGCTGTGGCTGATCCAGCCCAAGCAGCAGTTTTTAACTTTACCGGTTTAAATGAAACCGAGGAGGGTGTTATAAACATCCTCCAAACTTAAGAAGAGCCATCACTCTAAAACTCATAAAACACGGCCTACCACCAAGAGGCGGTAGAGCAGTTTTCGTGATAGAGGCACACGAATCCTTTCAGACAGAGGTATTCTATTCATGGGTAATATTTCCTGAATCAAATCCAGTAACACACTTGTTTCACTTCTACAAAGAAGATGATCCACCAGAGGAATATATTCCTTTCGAGGATATTGAAATTCCACTAACATACCAGGAGCATCAGCTCTGGTTTAAAGGCGCCCTAAAACATCACAGAAAAATAACCAGGCTCGGTCCACTAGGTAGACCAGGAGCAACATGGCCGATTCTAGACGGCTACTCACCTCATCCTGAACTGGATATAATGTCAGATGAGGAATTACTTATTCAACTCACAGAGTTAATAAAAATCTACAGACAATTGGTCCAATATGTCATGCGGACTTTCACAGTCCAACCACCATTAACCATTCCAAATCAGACCCCTCAATCGGGGACTGCACTAAAAATTACAACACAGACTCTATACGCAGTCATGGGTAAAATGCCCACAAAACGTGAGCAAATTCCATTCTGGATAGCTCAAAAAATTACTCAAATTGAAGCAGTATTTCCAAATACTAGCCCGTATGAGAAACACAGAATACTAACAATCAGTTTACCAATGGGGATCACACCGCAACTGGAAGGCTGCACCACTTGGGGCTCAGTCTTTGCTGCCATCTATACTAAAACACATGGTATTCCATCAATTGCGGTAATACCTGATGTCCTGAAACAAATTCAAAATGAATACGGGGCAGAGCCTGCTCTGAATTTAGGTATGAAATTACTGAAAAATTTCGACCAGGTCTCAACAATAATATTATCTAATATTAAAGGGGAAGCAGCAGCAGTGGCGATCCGCCAACGATTAAGGGAATTCGATGTTACAGAACATCAAACTGAGCTACCCAGAATAATTAAACAATCTTATGCAGAATTAGGCAGAGATAGTTTGGGTGGTAGACCAGTGAAACCAAAACTATCTGAAAGTCCTGAGAAGGACTCTATTAAACAAACTCCTACATCTTCTAAAAAGAAGTGGGAAACTACTAAACAAAATTCAAACGAGAAACGTTCTCAATCCCGAGGTAGGTCTCCTCAAAAGGAGCCCTCTGAAAGGAGGTATAACCTCAGGAATAGGGATAATTTGAGAAAACCTGACAGGTATCAAGATACTGATACACGTTCCTCTCGTACCTTTCAGATCTCGTCACGGACTTCGGAAAGAAGAGGACGATCAGAAAATAGAGAAGAACGCGTGAAATCCAAAGAAGATAAACACGCTCCAAAAATAAAACAAAACCTCAATTCTCCAAAAAGAAAGTAGCAGGTCTGAAGATCAGACATGCCGAGAATACTGAGAACACAACTCAAGAACGGAGAATGGGCTCAGACAATGCTGGACAGTGCAGCAGAAGTCACAATAGTTCGCCAGAACCTGAAGGAACTTCTGGAGATAGTGGACTTGAATGAGTACATTACAGTTGAGACTGTAGACACCAGGGTTAGTACTCCACAAAGGTTATATGAAATAACACTCCGGATGGAGGGAGACATACCTAGACAGGTGAAAGCACTCTTTTGGGAAAAACTATCAAGGGGCTATGACATACTTCTAGCAGAAAAAGACTGGCCACCACAATTTGTCAGGGAGTGCCCACATGGCGATGACATTATTATGCCTGCCTTCTCTAACCATATTCCAATTCATCTAAAATATACTTATGCCAGGAAATGGGCAGTAGCCCAGGCCCCAGCATTATATAAAAATCATGTAGGATGGGATGAGGACTCACCTCACCATAAAATACATCTGAAACATGAACCAACTTCACAGAGGCAGTATCCAATAAAGCAAGAAGCTAAAAAACAGGTCAGGGAGATCTTAGATCAACTTGAATACTAAGGGGTGATTGAAACATGCACCTCCTCAATGAACAATCCTTTGTTTCCTGTCTCCAAACCAGACAACACCTATCGTCTAGTTTTGGATTACAGACACTTAAACACTTGTTGTAAAACATTTGCAGTGCAAATGCACATAGCACAGCATTAATGAATAACATTGTGCGTAAAAAATATAAAACCACATTGGACATCTCAAATGGTTTCTTTTGTCAAAACATAGCACCTGAAAGCAGGTACTTAACAGCATTCTCCATAATGGGGACCCAGCGTCAATTTTGTCGACTCCCACAAGGGTTCAAGAATAGCCCGGGGTTATTCTCAGCGAGAGTAACAGAGTTACTACAAATTTCTGACAATGAGGCATTGTCCTATGTCGATGACATCTATCTGACGGACGATGACCTGGACAAACACTTGAACAGGGTAAGCACCATTATACTGGGCTTCGCCTCTGAGGGCTACAAGTTCAACTTTAAAAGTCCTGAATTGCCCATCTCAATGTCCTATTTCTAGGATATGAGCTTTCAAGTGAAGGCAAGAGCTTGGCAGCTAACTTTTAGAGAAATGTGCGCTGCTCCAACCTCCAAAACGCTAAAAACGTACAATCCATCCTGGGTTTCATAAATTTTGGAAGAACATACATTCTAAATTACGCAGAAAGGGTTAAACCTCTCTACGCATTAATCAAACCTGATTTTTCAATCAAGAATTGGACACAAGAACACACAGAAATCTTGCGTTCACTACAGGCTAACATGTTAGAAACGAATCACTTACAAACACGCGTAAGTCAACGCAACCTGGTGATCCGAATAATTTCGGGTCAATGCAGATTCACCTACTGAACATTTAATGAGGGTGAAAAAATACCAATCGCATACAAATCTCATTTGTACACACAAGCGGAAATGCGCTTCACTTCAACTGAAAAAATTCTGACAGCAGTTCAAACCGCTGTAGCAAAAGAAAGAGCCCTAGCACAAGGGAAACGCATTATTGTCGTAACACCAGTACCAGCTTTAGAAGCGGTCACAAAAGCAAGCATTCCAAATGCTAAAGCATTACATCCAAGATGGATACAGTGGGTTAATTCTCTTGCTGCAACAGATGTTGAATATGTTTTTGATCCTGATTTAAAAACACAAGCATTCCTGCAATATGAACAAGAATGTCCTCTGCCCACTGAAATTCTGCCTCTCGATCAGTACGAATTCATAATTTACACTGACGGATCCGCACAACCCGCAACAGGGGTAAGCAAGCTTACAGTGCAGCGTGTGCAATCGTTAAAGGTCGCATGCGAGATGGTATCTTCAGACCTATGGTCACAAAAACTCAATCTCTAGGAGATTGTACAGCTCAGCGAGCTGAACTACAAGCATTCAAACTGGCACTTGAAAGTACAGATCGAGAATTCCCCACACTAATAGTGTGCGATTCCTTTTACTGTGTTCAGTCGTATAATGAATATATACAAAACTGGCTTGAAAATGGATTCAAAGATGCGAAAGGTGGCACAATAAAGCATAAAATGCTTTTGGAACAAGTAGTTCAGTTGAAAAACGAACTACCAAAGGCTCACTTGATCCACACACTGAGTCATCAACGTGATGGCGTTCACGTTGCAGGGAATTCATTGGCTGATGAAGCCGCAAAGGGGGATGTTCAGACGGCTTCCGTAGCTGCGATCACTCATTCAAAAACAAAAATAGACAGTGAGATAATGTTGGCTGTCAATGCTACAAGCAAAGGCAGTGGTGCAGCATTACCAAAAAAGTTTCCACTCAAGAACTCTTATGTAATTGATGCGAACAACGTTCCTTTTGCTCGAATCCCTGGAGTGGGGGATAGGGTAATTCCAAACATGGAACGTAGAGCAGCTTTGATTTATGAAGCACATTTGGGGGAGGTTCTGTCACATCAAGGGATCTCTAAAACAATCTTGACGTTAAAAGAGATGTACTGGTGGCCTGGAATGAATACACAGAATCACATCTTCATCAATGACTGCATAGACTGTAAGGTACAGCGTGATGCAGAACGCCACCAGACACCTTGCTACGAATGTAGCTGCCCAGTACAGACACCACTGTTAGACAGCATTAGACTATCTACGTGCATGCGTCCTTCTGGACAAATGCAATCCCACAAATACTGAATTTAGGTTCCTATGGATATGGCCTCAGCGCTCGGCTGACGCTCAAACTGTTATAAAAGATTTGCGAGTCTTTATCGGCACATACGCAATAGGCATGCTACATTCTGACCAGGGCCCTGCGTTTAGCTCTCGGGCTTACAAAGAAGCCATGGCCAGTCTGGGCGTTGCATTGCGGTACTCCTCTCCATTCCATCCTGAGGGAAATTCGGTTGTGGAAAGGAAAAACCGGGACATAAAGCAGTCTATAACAGCTAGGGTATTAGGTTCGGGTGATAGGTGGGTCAAACATCTTTATGGGGTCCAACGCTCATTAAATAACTTGCCAAGAAGTTCTCTCGGGGGGGTCACTCCATATGAGGTCCTATTTGGGACAAGAATGTGGGTACCAGACCTCGATCACGTAGGCACAGTGGTGGAAAATAAACATTTTGATATCAAAGATCGTTTGGCTGTTTTACAGGAACTCAATGAACTAAGATCGAAACAAAGCAACGTATTCCTGCAGCCAACCACCACTGGGGAAAAACAGGCGGTCCCAGCAAGGCCTGTCTGGATTCCAAAAGTTGGGGATCTAGTCAGAAAAAAGATTGCGGACAAGAAGGAATTTGGACCTTCTTACAGACAACCAGTACCTGTCCTAGCAGTTCAAGGAACAAGAACAGTACTTCTGCCGCCCCTTGCTGGAAAAAAGGAGAAAAGATTTGTGTCCATCGACCTCATCAAACCACAGTATGTGGCCAATACTAAATAGTAGGCCTCGTGGACTCCGACCTAGTAGCAGACACACTCCTCTCGCTACTATTCAAGAGGTTCAGACTGAAAGACTGATAACCATCGAGACTTCAGCAGTAATAAATGAAGGACTAAGCAACAATGCAATGGAACTCATCCCTCTTGAAAATCAAGTAACAGTTCGTCCAAATACACCTGTCTACACCAATGTAGCAAGTGATCAACTGGTTCCAGCGATTTTTACAAATCCTGATGCAATTTCAACAATTGACAGAACTGCTTCTGGCTATTTCATTAACTTTGACACGTTCTCAGAAGATCCGAGTGAACCTGAAACGACGCCAGCATCATTAACATTCAAGCAGCAAGTACAAGACTTTCTTCACTTTCTGAAAAAGACTTATCTGGTTTCACCATGGATTGAACTCTGGATTATTTCTGGAATATTTGTTTTCCTCCTTTGGCTAGCTTTGGTTATGACTATGAGCGTGCTTATAAATGGCAGATACATCCATGTGAACACTGAAAGAAAAGATGTGAACTTACTTTTGAAACCTCATAAATCTTCCCATCGTGAAGCAAGAGACTTGTCAACAGTGAACATCACAGCCGTTCCTATACAGGATGGTATAGTGTGGGACAAAACAGATTTTGATATCTTCGGCCCAACGGAACAATTGAACATTCCACATTTGTTTAAAATTTCACTAAGTGATCTTATTTCGTCCAGTACCTATTCTGATGATTGGGACTTTGAGACTGTTAACGACATAATGTTTGACCTAGAAAAATCTGCTGCATTTTCTAAAAGTGAATATTTAGAGGGTTCATCAGACTATGAACAGCTGTATTGCTATAACCACTATGGTCATCATTATTTGCATAAATCTGCATAACCTAGAAATGTGTTTATGTTTAACCAATGGGAGCATTGTCCTACACCACCAAAAGGTAGTTCAAAAACATTTGTTAATAAGTTTCCATATTTTTCAGGTTACAATACATCTGATCCAGAAACGTTTTACTATAAAAATGTAAACAAAACAGGACTGAAAATTATGTTAACAAATGCAAACCAGATTTACTCTGCAGCATTTATTACCCAACTTTCTATACAGGGTTTCGACTTTTGGAAAGACACAATAGACACAAAAACTGTCTGGGTTACCAAAGATTGGCAAGTACAGGGGATAGAAGCTTTATTTAGAGCCTGCATCATCCCTGAACAAATAATGTTTTTGAATGAAACTGTCCAACAAACATCTTGTCTTGGTCTAGCCAAGATCAAAGAGATGAAAACACCTTCTGTACCAACACCTGCAAGTGATAACAATACACAGGCAGCGGTTACAGTTGACAAAATACTACAACTCAACAGATCTAATCCTGATTGGAGAAAATGGTTGATCTGGCCCACAGACACGAACAACTGTCAGGAAAGATTCCTGAATAAAACTCAGGGCTTTACTATTCATAGGCCAGACCCAAGATACGTCCAAAGACAGCATCCGGGGGTAGTAACAACATACAGTGTAGGTAAATTATGCCTCGATTGGCTACAGAAAACTACACTACAGGATGTGAAACAACACTTATCCTTACTTAAAGAAGACGCAGACCTTAGGGAATTCTTGCTTGGACCAAGAAAACCGCGTCAAAAACGTTTCATATATGCCGGCATTTATGCTGCCTATAATGAAGCATGGAAAGTGTCACAGATGGAGGCCGCGGAACGAATACGTGAACTTGATCGTATTAATTTAGAGAAAACTCTCTCTGTGGTCGACAATGGGTTAACAACTTTGTCCTCCAGAATATATTCACTGGACGGCATTGTATCCTCTGCTATCGACATACTGGAACAAGATTTGGTGATGTTACAACAAGGCCAATCTCAATTACGTTCTATTATGTTATTAAGCTGGACGCTGCAATCTTTGCGAGCGGGCTATGTGCCTTGGCGTTTTATCAACACGTCAATTCTGTTTGCAGAATACAATCTAACTGATAAACAGATCGACTGGCACAAAGAGGAGCAAAGTATACAGAGCTGAGCATTGAAAAACTGGAAAAGTTACCATTTACAGTGGCAGAAAAACCAGCTACAGAATGGCTTATTCATGGCAAAATCACACTACCTGTGACTACTTTTCAGTTTCAGTATTGCCTCAAACAAATGCAAGCAGGCAAATATGAAAGGTTGGGTAAGGAATACATTAAGACATCTTGGAATTTACCATACACATATAGATGTTGGAGTGGGGATCGTGAAGTGTTTCTGAGCGGTACACACTGTAAAAATGCACTGAGCGGTTCACTAATATGTAAGGACATTTCTTTACACGGGGCTTGTAATGGTTCTGTGGCAAATTTGTCTTGCCACCAGCAGGGTACACCAGCTGCTGTGATTAATCCAATGTTTGGACAACTTTCTAATGGGAGTTACCTCATGTTGAATGATCAGAGTTGCTGCGGCATGCTGCCAGGCATCCCATATCTAGTAACGGTCAACTCCAGGGTCACTTGCTGTATGCAAGTATTGTTTGCCCCAATAGACACAGTCAGGAGTCGCCTCTATGGCCTTCGCTGAACGTCTCTTTTATAAGATTTAATACTTTGAGCAGAATGAAAGCCATGCTTTTACAGCAAACAGTGCCTTTGACCTCAGCCAAAGAAACCTATGATCTACAAGTAGCAAGGATTTCGGCTGAGATACAGACTTTAATACGTACAAACTGCCCTATACATTTCGTAGAAATGATAGGACGTATCTTCAATATGTCTGATACAACCGGAATTGTACATGTATTTAAGAGCATCTGCTCCGGTCTGTTAGCACCTTTCCAGGCAATACTCGGAATCATCCCGAACTTTGCACATTCGGTGTTTGGTGGCATACCATTAATTCTAGCACTTGTTGCCGGAATTCTATTTCTCTTCCTGCTATTGCGCTATGGCCAGCCTATTCGCAGACATCACTCCGAGCGAAATGGAGAAAGCTCTCCTTGAACGAAAGGTTGGGTAAGGTTGGGTAAGGAATACATTAAGACATCTTTGGATTTACCGTATACATATAGATGTTGGAGTGGGGATCGTGAAGTGTTTTTGAGCGGTACACACTGTAAAAGTGCACTGAGCGGTTCACTTATATGTCAGGACATTTCCTTACACGGGGCTTGTAATGGTTCTGTGGCAAACTTGTCTTGCCATCAGCAGGGTACACCAGCTGCTGTGATTAATCCAACGTTTGGACAACTTTCGAATGGGAGTTACCTCATGTTGAATGATCAGAGTTGCTGCGGCATGTTGCCAGGCATCCCATATCTAGTAACGGTCAACTCCAGGGTCACTTGCTGTATGCAAGTATTGTTTGCCCCAATAGACACAGTCAGGGAGTCGCCTTTGTGGCCTTCGCTGAACGTCTCTTTTATAAGATTTGATACTTTAAGCAGTGAAGGAGGGTACCGAGGGTCCCGGTTTACCATCTAACAAGAAACCCACATCTGATTCTGCACTACCCTCCAAACATGACACTCCCAGATAGGCCCCACCAGTTAGGCCCTGGTAGATGTCCTAAGTTGTCCACTTTCCTTTATCCTCTTAGCACATCTCACAGAAACCCAAGCCCACCTTCTTAGATACCTATACATAGGCCCAAGTCAACCCCCTTAGATGAACACACATATAGGCCCAAACATGTCACTTTAGATACATACAGACAGGCCCAAAAAGCCCAGTGCCTCCTGCTATCATTCTTGTAATAATAAAACAGGTCTTGTAGGCTTCACTGATCTGACAGCAGGGACCTGTAACATCCACCGCGACTCCAGCCCCCCTTGTAAATTTCCACAGTTACGAGAATAAGATTAGCCCACACGTACGTGACATTCTGCTGGTACATCTGGCTGTTTCACAAGCAAGATTTGCAATATTTTTAGTTATGAAACTTTCCGCGCTTGCTTAACTGAAACTGGAAAAGGCGGCAACGTGACCGAGAACTAATATATAAAATATTAATTTCTGAGCATTTTACGGTAAAAGTTATCCTTTGTTTACTTTTTGCGGTCAGGAGCACTGACCACCTGCTAAAAGCCCCTAGTTTCACCATGATACCACTTCTCGGTTTTATATAAAACTTTCCACAGTTACTGTAAGCGGGCGGTCAAGGGCCCGCATCGGGACCCACGTCAGACGTGGGTAGAAGTTCTGCATTTAGCCATATAAAAGAGCTGCACCCAGGGTGCGGCCCCGAACTCTCTCCAAACCAGTGCCTTGCTGCATTGTGAGGGTTCCCGATCGATCGTCCTCCTGACTGGACATAGAACTTCTACTTCCAAGGTGGTAATGCTCTTATCTGATTATTTTGCCTTTTGGCTTTATCAGCCTATCTGATTATTTGCCTTTTGGCTTTGTCAGCCTATCTGAATATTAGCCTTTTGGCTTTGTCAGTTTATCTAACTTAGCTCATCCAAACCCAAGCCATTGCATTTATTTTAGCTTAAACTGCGTAGTCTTGAATGGTGTTGCTTTCTTAAGAAAAGATTTGCCTTCTAGGCACTAGCCTACCTATCTTCTTTAAATTCAGGGTTGCTCCTTAGGCAGCTGCTCATAGCATAATATATAGATATATATTTGCTTCTCTTGAACAACTGATTTATAACATTGTCAATGCATTTATTTTTCATCCTGCTCATGTGTTGATGGGCAACATTTAAATTGAAGTGTTTTTTGTGCTTTTGAACTGCTTAAATAAAGAAGTCACTGTATTTTACATCGTGGTTCTTTCTTTCCAAGTGAACGAGCAGAGTGGGGGTCAGGCTCCCTGGAGTCGGTAAGCAGAAGGGTGTGGCCATCCAAACTACCCTCAATCAGCTGGCGACCACGAAGAAGGTCTCGATTGGTGGGTCCTCTGCGGTGCGGTCCTGGGACGCACACTGGGGTTACACCTGTGTGGTTGCCCCTCAGACTCTCCTTGTCAGGGTTCGCCTTCCAGAATCCTCGGGATTGTGCTGATGCTCAAAAGGGGTCCACCTCTCGACTGCCCCAAGTCCGGAATATATATGTACACGCGGACTAGTGGGATAATCAAGTGAGGGAAGGAAAGGGTAGGAACAGCTGGGAGGGAGATCTATGGGAAACACAGGAAAAAACAAGGTTAATACCCAGTTGGGTGCAACAACAGAACTAAACAGGTGAGCTTTCTGTAACGTATTTTTGGTGAAGCTATAAAGAACTCTACATGTAAAGGAAATTAAAGAGACGTTCTACCAGAAGAGAGAAGAGGGTGATTGCCGTCTTCCAACATGACATACTACGTGGAGGAGAAAACATTCATCAGTATCCGACTTATACCACAAATGTCCCTGTTATCAGAATAACTTATGAGTACCCCACCTACCATGGCCGTGTGTGGAATAGTCCCAATAGCAATATGGGAACTCCCTGATGCCCTCTTATCACTCTCTCTCTCCTAGGAAATGATATATAAAACAGATCATGTATGAATACAACAAAAAGGTGGTGCTCAATACTTTCGGCACTTAGAAAACTTAAAGCGCTCCACTGGAGTTCAATAATTACATGGCCAACCTGAATAGCGCCCAGGTGTAATTGTAAGTGAAAAACAAGGTTCAAAAAACTCCACAGATATGTATATGTATATCGACTGGAAGTTAATGCAGTACAAAAGAAAGGATCGTCAAAAGAGAAGGATTCAGTTCCTGCACGAGAACCCAGGAGCCCCTGGTCTCACCAACAGGAAATGACAAAGGGTTTGAAATACTGTGAATTCCACAAGCGCCTCTCTGCAAGGAACCGAGGATGGAGTGGTTCCGCCAACAGAGAAGCAAGGAGCTCACCTTCCGTGTACAATGTCACCCGTTTTGCTTCTCTGCATGAAACAGCTAAAAAACGCCGTTTTCTCCAACAGAGAAGCCTGTGTAAGGAAAGCGCAGAGAAAGCCTGTTCTCAAGTGCGCACGTATCAGGCAAAGATAAATCAAAGAACAAGATCGAGGTGCGGAGGGCACCCTTACCGCCTCGAAGAACAGGGAAGGAAACGCTGTGACAGCCGAAGGTAATCCAAGAATAATCGGCAGCGTCTGGAGTGTTTGACGCTCCTATATCTGGGTGGAATCAGCGTCTAAATCACGTGGAGCGTGCCCATGCTATGAATGCTGGGAAGTGTGGTTTTTGACCGGGCTTCCTGGTTCCACCTTGTATCGGGCAGTCAGTGTTTTACCGGCCGACGGATCCTGACAGTACATCCCCCTCGAGCCGAACACTGACTGACACCAGGCTTGTCTGGGTGTTTCTTGTGGAACGCCGAAACCAGACGAGCAGCATGCACCGCCCCCGCCGGTTCCCATGAGTCCTCCTCAGGGCCATATCCCTTCCAGGAGACTAGATACCAAAGCTTGCGACGAACCACCTTAGAGTTCAATATACCCTTAACCTCGTATTCGGGGTCCTGTTGCACCCAAACGGGTAAGGGTCGCCTCTTAACCGGGCAATGAGAAGGCTTCAACAGAGAAACATGGAAAACAGGGTGAATACGAAGGTTAGCAGGTAGTTGAAGCTTTACCGCCACAGGGTTAATATGTTTGATAACTCTGTAAGGGCAAATGTATTTTGGGCTGAAGGCGCTATACTTTTTAAACCTGATGTGTTTTGTTGACAACCAAACCCGCTCCCCTTTCGTGTATGTGGGTCCTGGTCTCCTATGTTTATCTGCCTGGGATTTATACCGCACCTTGGCACGGAGCAAATTGTTCCGTGTCTTAAGCAGGGCTGTGCGGAGCTGTCGTAATCGTTGATGTACCTCAGGGAGCCTGGAGTTCTGTCTGGGGAGTATCAACGGGGTAAAACGCGGGTGAAAACCATATGTGCTGAAGAAAGGTGTATGTAGTGTGGACGTATGCTGGGCACTGTTGTACGCTATTTCCGCCACCCATAACCAGTCCACCCAAGCTTCTGTCTGACTGCTGACATAACACCTGAGAAACTGTTTTAGGGTCTGGTTCAGCCTCTCGGTCTGGCCGTCTGTTTGGGGGTGAAAACTAGTTGACAAAGAGGATGTTATTTGTAGTTCGGAGCACCAGGTTTTCCAAAAAGGGCAGTGAATTGTGCTCCTCTATCTGAAACAATTACTTTGGGCAGGCCGTGTAGTCTGACGATGTTCGTCAATAACAAATGTGCCAAGGAACCTGCAGAGGGAACCTGTTTGCAGGCGATGAAGTGACCCATCTTAGTTAGGTAGTCGATGACTACCACAATTGCTGTACATCCCTGGTCTTTAGGTAATCCCACGATGAAGTCCACGGAGATTCTCTCCCACGGATCTACCGGTGTGGGCAGGGGCTGGAGAAGGCCTTGGGTTTTGTTATGGTCTGACTTCATTTGAGCGCACGTGGGACAGCTTTTAACCCACATCAATACGTCGGGATGAA
Source organism: Calotriton arnoldi (assembly GCA_963921515.1). NCBI lineage: Eukaryota > Metazoa > Chordata > Amphibia > Caudata > Salamandridae > Calotriton > Calotriton arnoldi. Next base: position 29,112 of record CAWUFW010004051.1, read on the forward strand.
TCGTGGGCCACCAGAACTGGCGTAACACTCTCTCCACCGTTTTCTTTCCCCCTCCGTGTCCGGCACAGGGAAGTTCATGACACCATTTGAATACGGTCTTTCTTAACTCTTTGGTAGGAACCAATATTTGTTGGTTTTTTAGCGGTATGCCCTGTCGCCACTGCCACTCTGGGTGGTGCTTCATCCAGCTCTTCCATGCAAAGGACTGCATCCCTTGTCTTACTTTCTGCAGGAATTCATCCGTATGGGTGACACAGAGAACTTGACTGGGTTTCAGTATTGTCCTTTCGGTTTCCATCGATTGACGCACTGGGTTTTCTTGTCGAGTTAGTGCGTCTGCTTTTTTATTGTCTCTTCCGGGTCTAAATGTTACTACGAAGTGGTATTCCGCGAAGAACAGCATCCAACGAAGTTGACGCGGAGTAAGATGTCTTGCTGCTTGCATGAATCGTAAGTTGCGATGGTCCGTATAAACTGTTACCTGGTGAGACGCTCCCAACAGCCAATGTCTCCATTCCAGAAAGGCGTCTCTTATAGCAAGCAATTCTTTCTCGGCGATGGTGTAGTTCTGCTCGGCGGGGTTCAGCTTCCTAGACATGTAAGCGATGGGGTGTATATATCCTGTCACTTCGTGTCTTTGGGACAATATGGCCCCTACCGCTATATCGGAAGCGTCTGCTTCCACGATAAAGGGCAGTTCTGGTTTGGCATGCGTGAGGACCGGGGCTGTGGTAAAGGCTTTCTTCAGGCGTTCAAAGGCGGTCTGTGTCTCTTCTGACCAGAGGAAAGGTGTCTTCTTCATTGTCAATTGAGAAAGTGGAGATACCATGTCAGAAAACTGTTGAATGAACCGCCTGTAAAAGTTGGCGAATCCCAGAAATCTCTGGATGTCCTTGACGTTCTGAGGGCGAGGCCATTCGGTAATGGCCTTGATTTTCCTCTCTGCCATTTCTTGTCCAGTAGGAGTAAGCATGACACCCAGAAACTCTACTGTGGTTACGTGGAAGTCACATTTGCTTGTTTTGCAAAACAGCTTGTGTTTCCGTAAGGCCTGGAGTACTTGACTTACATGGACTATGTGTTCCTTTTCGTTGGAGGAGTAAATCAGGATGTCGTCGATGTAGACTACGACGAAGTGGTCTAGAAAATCCCTCAAAACATCATTGAGAAAAAACTGAAAAGCCGCTGGGGCATTACACAGCCCAAACGGCATAACAAGATACTCAAACAATCCGAACCGTGTTTTGAAGGCCGTCTTCCATTCGTCGCCCTCTCGCATCCGGACCAGATGGTATGCTCCTCTAAGGTCAAGTTTGGTGTAGATGTTAGCCGACGTAACTTGTTCCAAAAGAACCGGTATCAAGGGTAAGGGGTATCGGTACTTAATAGTGATGAGGTTCAGCGCTCTGAAGTCAATACAACACCTCAGTTCTCCGTTGGCTTTTGGTATAAAGAAAAGAGGTGAAGCAGCAGGAGAGCGGGAAGGACGAACGAAACCCAACGCAAGATATTTATCCAGATACTGTCGTAGGTGTTGGGTTTCAGGTGCTGTGAGAGCATAAATCCTGCTGCAAGGAACCACTGCTCCCGGAACCAGGTCTATCCTGCAGTCATAAACCCGGTGGGGAGGGAGTTCCTCCGCCTTGATATGGCTGAAGACCTCTGTATATTCCACATAACATTCTGGTAGGACCACGTCTTTTTCGGCCACGGTGGCGATGTGATGCCGGAGGGCCAGAGCATGGGAAGGACTCGTGAACGGCTGGTTACACTGGTTCTGGCAGTACGGGGACTGCATATGTATAGTTCTGTTGGTCCATTCTATGGTGGGTTCATGCTTCTGCAGCCAAGGGAGGCCCAGAATGACTCCATACATGGGAGCTTGAATGATGTTAAATGCAATTTTTTCATGGTGGTATCCGTCGTATATCAGTTCGTATTCAGGGGTGACACAGGTGATGGGTCCGGATTCCAGCTCCTTACCGTCTACCGCATACACCCTTTCGGGGGTGGTTTTACGGATGAACTGTACCCCTAGCTTTCGTGCTTCTTCTCTGTCCATAAAGCATCCTGTTGCCCCGGAATCCACCATCGCCTGTATTTGTTTTTTCTCCTGATTTATTTCTATGGTCAGCAGTATAAAGAAATACACGGATTCTGTGAAGGCGTTGTGGTTCACTGAAGGGATCATACATCCGCTTGATGGTTCCCCTTCCGGCACCCTCAAGCTTTGAAGTTTTCTGCCCCATTCCCAGCTACTATGGTGGCCACTTGTCCAGTCTTAGGACGCCCGTATTTGGGTTTGACGGGACACTCTCAGAGGTAATGACCCTTTTTCCCACAATACAGGCACAGGCCCTGTTTACGACGGTGGTCTCTTTCACTGAGCGTCAACGATGCTCTAACAGCCCCGATATCCATAGGTTCTGATTTGGGGTTTCCATTGTCGGAGGGACGAGCACAGATTCCCGGTGAATGGAGCTGGTCTTTTTGTCTGTGGTCCCCTCTTCGTTCTTTTAGCCGGTGGTCCAACCGTAGGGTTAGTTCAATAAGAGCTGTGCATGTTTGAGGTTGAGGGTCTATTTGGGCGATCACATCCTTCAACTCATCTCTGAGTCCCTGATAGTAGATGGCAGCCTGTTTTGTTTCAGGCCAGTCTGTCTCTGCCACGAGCCTGCGGAAGTTGTTTAGGTAACTGATTAGGTCTGACTTCCCTTGCCTAAGTTCCAATAAGTCTCTATCTGCTGAAAAGGTTTCTGCCCGACGATCGAATGTCTTCTCGAAAGCTTCCCTGAAGGCATCCCAGTCATAGAGCAATGGGTCATCACGTCTAACGATGGGAACAGACCACTGTGCTGCCTCGCCTGCCAGGTATGAAATTACAAAAGCCACTCTTGCTTGGTTTGTCGCAAACAATTTAGGTTTACATGTAAAGTGTAGTAGCGCTTGGGTCATGAACACCTGGACCTTATTAATGTCCCCATGAAACCTTTCTGGAGGGGCTAGTGGTATTTGTGAAGGCATTTCTACTATGACCGAAGGTGGTGTGGGGTGAAGAGACCCCCCGATATCAAATGGATTTCTCTGCATTGATTCAACCCTGGCCTGTAAAGCTGCGGTTTCACGACGAGAGGCTGTAAGCTCTGTTTGAACCAAAGCCAAAGCGGCCATAACATCCTCCAAGGTGGCCATCCTTGTCACCAGCACAATCAGGAGGATAAGGTTTTCGTGGGCCGATTATTCTGTCAGGGTTCGCCTTCCAGAATCCTCGGGATTGTGCTGATGCTCAAAAGGGGTCCACCTCTCGACTGCCCCAAGTCCGGAATATATATGTACACGCGGACTAGTGGGATAATCAAGTGAGGGAAGGAAAGGGTAGGAACAGCTGGGAGGGAGATCTATGGGAAACACAGGAAAAACAAGGTTAATACCCAGTTGGGTGCAACAACAGAACTAAACAGGTGAGCTTTCTGTAACGTATTTTTGGTGAAGCTTTAAAGAACTCTACCTGTAAAGGAAATTAAAGAGACGTTCTACCAGAAGAGAGAAGAGGGTGATTGCCGTCTTCCAACATGACATACTACGTGGAGGAGAAAACATTCATCAGTATCAGACTTATACCACAAATGTCCCTGTTATAAGAATAACTTATGAGTACCCCACCTACCCTGGCCATGTGTGGAATAGTCCCAATAGCAATATGGGAACTCCCTGACGCCCTCTTATCACTCTCTCTCTCCTAGGAAATGATATATATAACAGATCATGTATGAATACAACAAAAAGGTGGTGCTCAATACTTTCGGCACTTAGAAAACTTAAAGCGCTCCACTGGAGTTCAATAATTACATGGCCAACCTGAATAGCGCCCAGGTGTAATTGTAAGTGAAAAACAAGGTTAAAAAACTCCACAGATACGTATATGTATATCGACTGGAAGTTAATGCAGTACAAAAGAAAGGATCGTCAAAGAGAAGGATTCAGTTCCTGCACGAGAACCCAGGAGCCCCTGGTCTCACCAACAGGAAATGACAAAGGGTTTGAAATACTGTGAATTCCACAAGCGCCTCTCTGCAAGGAACCGAGGATGGAGTGGTTCCGCCAACAGAGAAGCAAGGAGCTCACCTTCCGTGTACAATGTCACCCGTTTTGCTTCTCTGCATGAAACAGCTAAAAAACGCCGTTTTCTCCAACAGAGAAGCCTGTGTAAGGAAAGCGCAGAGAAAGCCTGTTCTCAAGTGCGCACGTATCAGGCAAAGATAAATCAAAGAACAAGATCGAGGTGCGGAGGGCACCCTTACCGCCTCGAAGAAGAGGGAAGGAAACGCTGTGACAGCCGAAGGTAATCCAAGAATAATCGGCAGCGTCTGGAGTGTTTGACGCTCCTATATCCGGGTGGAATCAGCGTCTAAATCACGTGGAGCGTGCCCATGCTATGAATGCTGGGAAGTGTGGTTTTTGACCGGGCTTCCTGGTTCCACCTTGTATCGGGCAGTCAGTGTTTTACCGGCCGACGGATCCTGACACTCCTCTCCTCATGGCCACCTGGGTAAGTCAGGGATGGTTTTATTTTTTCTTCCTTGAATTTACCTCAGGTTGTGGCGTGTGTGGGGCGGTAGGTCTGGCTGCCTCTGCCATCCAGGGTCTCCCTTGTGTGCTCCTTTGTCCCCCTGTGGTTGACTGTCTTGCCACGACGTCCTCTGTGGCTGGTTACATCCTGCCGAGGCTCTTCGGTGCTGTCCCCTCTGCTGTCCTCAGCTCCGTATTGCCTTCCTTCTGGTTTCTCTTGGCGTTTCTTATTAGTGTTTTTTAATGCATTTGCCTTTTACGTATATTGTGCTTCCATTTTGTTCACGTTTTTAGGTTGCCGTTCTTTATTGTCAAGTTAATTGTGTATACCTGGGTTTGATGCTTTGACATGCGTTTGATGCTTTGAGGTTTGAGTCCTGCGCCGGCACATGGTACGTGGCTGGCCGAATTCTGGCATGGTGCATACATGCGTTTGCGGTTTTGAGGTTTTAGTACTGGGCACACGGCTATCTGAACTCCTATAGAGGCCAGGGGTCCTTGGCGCTGCTTAACAGTGTCCCCACCCCTTTGAAGGTTTGAAGTCCTGCGCCAGCACGTGGCTGGCCGAATTCTGTTACAGGATTGGGATTCCTTGATGCCGTTCATGTTGCCCGGATTCTGATACAGGGCTTTTGCTTCCTTGGCACGGTGCACAGGTGGCACACGTGTCTGAATTGTTGCTATTGTTGGACTTGGGGTCCTCCTACATTGTGCTATTTAAGGTGTGGTCTCTGCACCATATTATATTGTTGTGCTTACATTTTACAGTCTCTTTTTGCCACATTGTATTGTTACGTTTTAAGCTTTCATTTTTATTGTGGTTTTCCTCATACAGTGGCTCCTCATACAGTTGTTTTTTACATAATTTCTTCGTTTATTGTACTTCTTTCTACATTGCTTCTATATTGTGGGTTTTTTTCTCCGTGGCTCCACCACGCCCTGCGCCTCCATTATATTTCTTCAGTGTCTTCAATGCTCAGGGTTCTTTCCTGTGTATTCACACATTCATTCTTCTCTCTCTCTGCCGGGTCCCTCTCTGATTCACTTCTGCATGGCTTGGGTACTTTTCTCTTTCTGTCTCTTAAGTTCATATCGCTCTCTGACAGGCGCCTCTCTCGCTTGTTAACTGCGCCACTCCAAATTGAGGAACTAGCTACTTCGAAGCATCTGGGCCCGTCTGAAATTCCCTCCGCCTTCTTCTGCTCTCTGCCATCGCAGAACGAGGAAGTGCGCCTCGCTCCTTCGCAGCTTCACTGCAGCTCCACCTCGCCCCTCCTTTCTCTGTCTTCGCAGCCTGCTCTTGAACAAACAATATCACAGTGATCGTTATTATTTCAACTATGCATTTCGTTTATTTAATTATTGTCTATTTGTTGTCCATTGTGTCTGTTTTTTGTGCTTCATTTCCTTAAGCATTTGCTCGCCCTGCTGTCCCACCACAGTTATCTCCCACCACCGTCCCCCTCTGTTGCTGCCCTGCCAGCTCTACACTCACTAGCCGAGTGGCAGACTGCTAGTTATTGTTGTTGACTCAGTTGCCCCCCACTGTTTCCTAACAATTAGAGGCAACTGCGCCAGGTAGCTGTTGTCTGGATTGCCTTGCCTTTACTCCGTAGCCGCAATCCCGCTAAGTAGTTGCACTTTCCCTCATTACACATTGCACCTCCATTGTGCCTCTTTTCTTCTGTCTCTCACACCTTTTTGCCTACCAGTTGTCCACGCCAATAGGTAGCCAAAGGGGGGTGGAGTTGTATCTCCATTCCTCCTGTCCGCTCCCTTAAACCCCCTCCTCCCCGTTATGTCCCTTGACCCCCCCGCAGATTATTAGCCTTCTTATTCATTCAGTACGTGGTACTGCCACTGCAGTCTACCACACCTCCCTTGATCGTTTTACCCCCCTTACACGCCATCAAAGTGACGTTCTTGCAGTTGCTTGGAACATTTTAGGGATTACCTTTACACCCACTACCGAATTACGCCTTTCCCTCTTATCTCTCATAGACTTACCTCCCTCAGCCACAGCTTCTTCCCAGCCTCCACCACCACCACCAGACACCACTCGCCCGGATCTGCTGTGGCCTGACCACTCCTCTAATTCCTCTTCTCGCTCCCCACCATCTTTAAGTTCTTCTGTTTATTTTGCTAATTCTCCCATTGTCATTCCCATAGACGGGGAGTCCAATACTGACTCCGCACACTCCACGGCATCCTCTGAAGAGGCAACACTCCCTAATCTTACCGCCCCTGCCTCTCCCGCAGTATCAGCATCAGCATCTAGTAGTGCTCTCCCTCAACCACTGTCTCCTGGTAACGAGTCCCCATTCCTCGTGGCACTCCTGCAGGACTATTCAGTGGATCTAGAGGACCCTGCACCAGACGTCCTCATTGTGCCTCCCCCTGCCTGTCCACCTCTGCATTTCCAGTCATTGTAGGGAATGAGTGACCCGTCCCCTGATAGTACAGCTTCTCCCATTATTGTATATTTAGTCAATAATAACGTTGTAGGTCTTTCCACTGGTCACCCATCTTCCTTTTGTCACGTTACACCCTTAGCAAGTACTGTCCTTCTCACTATATTTCAAGTTCTAGGGATTGATTATACCCAGGCACAGCAGATAACGCTCTCACTAGCACCGTCCTTTCCGCACCCCATTGCCTCCAAAGTCAAAGAACAAAAACATTGCAAGCACTGACAGTTCAGGGAACACTCTTGTCCCTCAATTATTACTTGTCCCCATGAACAGGATTCTAGGCACCTCTGTTCATAAAACACCGGCTTGCATTTACATACGCATTCGCCTAATAGCGCCAGGCTTGGAGATACCTACCACATTAACCACATCCTATCCACGCAACCCGCTACAAAGCAAGATCATTGCTGGTCTCTCTCGTAACCAGCTCCAATTCTCTGACTTCTCCCCTAACGGAATATACACCGGACCATAGGAACTGGACTTAAGACGAGCATTATATCACATTATTAGTAGCGCCATAGGAGAGGAACTGGTAAAAGACGCCCTTCCCCCTATTTCTGACACTCAACACTCTCCTGCTGCTGAACCCTCGCCTGACACCTAATTGCATCCCTTTCTAAACTAGCGACATTCACCCTCAAAGCATTGTGCTTTTAAAATAACCCTCATGAATGGCATAGTGAGCTCTACAGTGTATAAAACGTCCACCCACTTTCACATCTTTTTCATCATACGTCCCCCTGGATCACTACTCACTGCCATACTATCCAGCACGTGGCCAAGGCACCCTCTCCAAAGTTATATTGCTGAAGCTTGCTTTGACGGCCAGCTTCGCTTCCCTCTTTATACTCTAGCACAAGAGCGAGACTTGCAGGACGGGGTGTATGATATTGTCATTCAGGCAGTAGCGCAAGAACTCATCAGAGACATTGTCCCTAGCACCTGAGAAAACGCGCTCCTGTAATTCAGGCCTTGCCTAGAGCGCCCCGTGTTAGACACACCAACATGGCCACTCCACTGCAACATGTTCTAAAAACATTCGGAGGCCAAGAGCACCATATACTAAAGCACTGCCGTGAGTTACATAAGCGTACCTCCAAAATGAGTCATCCTTGGCCGTCGGAAGGGAGCTTTGACCCAATAATACTAGAGCATGCCACCACCTTCCTAGACACTAAGTACTCCAGCACTAAGTTACAGAAGAGGAAGGCTACTTTAGATCTCTGGCGCATTTTCAAAGACAAGGCTCAAACACACTCTGACTCCACACACCCAGCCATACCCAATGCTCCGCCCCCACCGCCATACCACTTCAGCGGTATGTATACCGAACGCACTCACAAGGAACAACCAGAGCTACCAGTTACCACTAATGATTCTCCGGCTGCTGGCTTCCAACCACTACCAAATGATGCATCTTCCTCACCACACCTCGGTCCAGATATACATATCACACAAACTGAGGAATTCCAGATTTCCCACACATCACCCAGTCACCCCTATCACCCCATGGACAGACCACCGACTCCACCCATGCCCCCCGGTGATGTGTACCCGCGCCTGACTGAACGTCAGAACATACACATGCCTGTTACCCATGGTACAATAATGGAGACAGCAGTATCAGGTCTCCCAGGCCTCATAGATGCACAACTGTCACTGAAATTTACGCCAACTGTCAATACTGCACAACCACGCCCAGGTGAACAGGATGAGGAAGACTCTGACTCTGCCTCTCAAGCATCATCTCGCCACTCACGTACATCTAGCAAGGTCTTCCGTGATATCGGCACTAAAGAAGACACTGTCACTAACCCCTTCCTTGACACCGGCACGCACCTGTTCCCACGTTCGTGCCTCCCACCTCAAACTAGCATGCCTTTCACTGCTACTGCACCCTTCGGTGAGGGACCAGGATCTGGCCTTATGACAGAGCAGCGGCAGCTCATTGAGTTCCCCAACCCACCATTGTTGTGCATAACCGAGGGACAGTGTGCCCCCCTCACAGGTCTTCCCGCCCCACACGAGAATTATAGACAACATGCAGACTTGAGCAAAAGCACCAGCCTGGAAAGTATCTCACCACAGCACCTCGAAGCAGAACTGTCACACATGCATCAACCACCCAGCCACGCAGGACAGATAGACACAATGAGACGCCTGTCGTTTAAATTAGAGAACATGCAGAAAAGCTTTGCAGACCTGATTAATAAGGTCAACTCTCCAGCACCACCATCACCCACACTGCACCACCTCGTGCAGCACCACCCACAGACAAATATCAGTAGGAATGAGGAAGGGAGTATACAATATCTCCATAATGAGCGCCCCCACCACTATGATGCTGCCGCCTCTGGAATAACACAAACAGTCACCAACACACACCAAGCCTACCAATCCCCAACAGCATTAGGGCTGGAAAAGAGACCACCACTGGTACTGGAAGGTCACAATCCCATATTTGGTGAACTACCCACATATTGTGAACACCAACAGGAACAAGGCCCAGTGGTAAGAAGGAAGGTCAGGACCACCGAAGCACAAAAACGTAAGGTCTTGGGAACACATGGATGCCCAGACGACATACTATATGACGTCTCAGGCTCTGCTTCCTTGCGTACCATTAGGATGAAAAATAGACGCAACATGTGTCTCAACAGATCAAGCGTACCAAAAACTAGCAATGATCTCACTCCCAATGAGATAGTGACACTAGGGGAATGCTCAGACTATGCAGTTAACCCTTTCTCAGACGATTTGGCAGGCTGGTCAGAGCCCTTAGCACCGCAAATGCTCCCTTGGCCAAGAGAAGGCTCTTTTGAGCCTCAGTACATGGCAACAGCAGTTGAATGTATCCTCAAAGGATTAGGAGATGAGGATTGGGACTATGACTACATGAGGGAGAGCCTAAAGGTCTGGCAAAAATATGCCCGCCAGCATGACTCTACAGGACCTACAGTGCAACGCACAGGGGTCACGCGCCAGATGCCCCTGCTCTACAAAAATGTCACTGATCCCCCCATCTATATCCCATGGTCTACATTAGACAAAGAAAATCTCAAAAAGCAACTCCCACCCCTCACTGAGGGTGCGGGGAAATGGATTGCGGCTTTTGAAAATTACACCACAGGTAACAACATAGCTATAGGAGATGTAAAAAGCCTGCTGATCTCCCTCATCGGAGAAGACGCAGAAGATCTCTTCACACGTGTCCATGCCAATCTTACAAAAATAAACAACAAACATGATGGTGTTTCCTTTAATGAGATCAGAGCACTAGCATGGACTGAGTTGCGCAGGAAATTCCCTGATGTTCCCAACATTGGGGCTCTGTTGTCACAGACCATGCAACCAAATGAAGACCCAGCCAACTATCTTTCCAGAATGAAAGAAAAATGGCATCAGGAGTTAGGGCAACGATGGGATGCAGCAGGAGGGTACGGAAGACTATTTTATCACACAATAAAGAAGGGTGTGCCCACCGAAGTGCAGGAAAAACTAGATGGCATAGTAGCAATGGAATGTAAGCCATGGGCTGAGATACAAGACCACATTATACATTACTGCAAGAAGAGGCAGGAACAGGAGAAGAATAGACAGTTGGCCATAGAGAATGCCGCTGCCAAATTGGTGCAGCAGAAACTGAATAAGAAAAAAGACAATACAGACACAGTCATGTTTGCGGCACCGGTCACTCAAATGACGGCAGTAACATCCTTCCCCCAGGCTGCCATGAATGCTCTTGCAGTCAACGCCCAACCTGCCTCACAGCAGGTTCCAGCACCACCTGCCGTACAATACATACAAGCCCAACCCCAGCCTATCATACAGTATGTCCAGTCACAACCACAGCCAATTGTACAATACATGCCAGCACCACCCGCTTACAGTACTAACACACAGCCCTACTACAATAACAGACCAAATATGAACAGGAACACAGGGGTACAAGGAAGAGGGCGAGGGATGGGACAACAAAGGTTTCCACAGCAGCCAGGACAAGGGACACCACTGCTCATCTGCTACTATTGTCAGAAACCAGGCCACATACAGAGAGATTGCAACAGCAAAAAGCGTGATATGGGTCAGCAATACATGGGTCCTGGCTACCAAGCACCAGCACCATTCCAACAACAGCAGCGCACGCAACAACACCTTCAACAGCCCCAAATACTGTATTCTTATGCCCAACCAGCACAGCAGCAACAAGTACAGCTCCAAGCGCCCATAATGGCCCAGGTCCAGCCAACTGTCCAACAAGTGCAGGTTCCAATGCAACAGCCACAGCCACAGCAAGTACCTGCTTATCAAGTGGTCCCCCAAACACAAAACAATGTACCCCTAGGAGGAACGATTGTTGCCTCCAACAACCCCTTTACCCAGGGCACCATCCAGCAATATCAGGCTGGAGGATACACTGGCTAGGACAGCCCACAGACAACTCTTGTGTGCCCAATTTTGTCATGCACAAGCAATACTGAAGAGGACCCTATTGCAAGTGTTGTGATAAATAACAAAACATATAGCTTTCTTGTTGACACAGGTGCCACATATTCCTGCATTACAGGTGGCCCTCTGCCCATTTCTAACCAAACAGCGGACACTCAGGGATTTTCTGGGGCAATAGCAAGGGTCCCCTTCACCAAGCCAGTATCAATTGAGATAGGAGGCCATGTAGTGGAACAGCCACTGCTCTATTCACCCAGGTCCCCAGTCAATCTTTTAGGGCGTGACCTCATGGCCAAACTAAACATGACTATCCACTTTGATGACAACGGAACAATGATTTGCTCCATACCAGGTACCCCACTAACTAGGATAATGGCAGTCACTGCACAGTCTTCCTTAGACAGCCGGGTCAGAGCACGTCCAGTGGATGAGCACGCCTTCTCTGCGGCTGTCCACACTATTGTCACCACCACTCCTGAATTACAAGGCCGCACTGTTCAGTTACCAAAAGAGTTCCTTTTCAGACCCCAAGCATCAGGCTCACAGGCATTAGACAAGCACTTGACCCTTGACATATGCGCCCTTGAGATAACACCTACCTACGGCGCATTCCTGGCATGCGATGACAACGCTCATACTTGGGCTTGTGTCATTTTCATTGAACCAAAAGGGTTAGTCACAGACATTTCAGATGCCCAACTATTTGGATCCCCTGAAGCACACTCTAAAACAGAGATTATCTATGATAATAATGTGCCCATCTCGGTGACAGTGGAGATTAGAATACCAACCGTCTCCCCCAGCTATGACTCTGTCCGAGAGGCTGATTTGGCCCAAGTACCAGCACATCTTTGGACAACAGGCCCAAACGATGTAGGCCTTATCAGCTCTGCCGTGCCATTTAAGATAACTCTCAAACAAGGCGCTATCCTGCCAAGAATAAAACAGTATCCCTTGTCCAAGGCCGCAGAGGAGGGTATTACCCCCACCATACAAGCATTGCTGGATCAAGGAGTAATATATCCTTGTATCTCTCCTTGTAATACGGCCCTTTTTCCTGTGCGTAAGGGGAAGACAAATCAATGGCGTCTAGTTCATGATCTGCGTGCCGTTAACAACATAGTTGTACCAGAGTTCCCCATCGTCCCAGACCCCTCTGTCATCCTCACGAATGTCCCCCCCGATGCACAGTACTTTTCTGTCATCGACCTGAAAATGCTTTTTTAGCGTTCCCCTGCACTCCAGACAGCCAATACCTATTGGCTTTTACATTCCGTAATGTGCAATTAACATACCGAAGATTGGCCCAGGGGTACTGTGAGTCCCCTAGCGTCTTTAACAGAGTTGTCAAAGAAGATTTGTCCAATTTTCAATGTGACAGCACCCTACTGCAATATGTCGATGACATACTGCTCTGCAGCCTCACAGAACAACAATGCAGGAAAGACACCATCTTCCTACTTACCACGCTAGCACAAAGAGGATACAAAGTTGACAAACAGAAGCTACAATATTGTCAAAAAGAGGTACACTATCTAGGTCAGCTACTGTCAGCATCAGGCAGACGAGTCACTCCAGGTCGAGTTGAGGCAATAAAAGGCACTTCTGAACCCCAAACAGTTAAAGACATGCAAAAATTCCTCGGCCTGGTTTACTATGTCCGCCAGTGGGTCTTTGATTTCGCAACAATAACTGCCCCATTGCTGAAAGCAGTGAAAATGGGCAAAGACAGACACAATAAAATAGAGTGGACACCTGAAATGAGAACAGCCTACACCCAGCTCAAAGATGAGATAACAAATGCACCAGTGTTAGGATCACCTGACTACACAAAAGAGTTCTACCTATTCACTCACTGTGATGGTTTAGTCATGACAGCAGTACTCACTCAGAAATACCCTATGGGCCATAAGCCCATTGCCTACTTCAGCGGCATGCTGGACGCTGTCATGAAAGGTCATTACCCCTGCGAGCAAGCCCTCGCTGCCGCAGCATTTGCAGTTGAGAAAAGCACTCCCATTGTAATGGGTTCTCCATTGACTATGTACACCGAACATGCTGTCTTTGCAATAATACAAAAAGCCAAGACAACTTTAACAACACAAAGAGTGTCAGGTTACGAAGTCATACTGTCATTGCCTTCTCTGAAAATTGTCCTTTGCCACACAGTAAACCCTGCCACATTTTTTGCCCATCCCATCGTCACCTCAGATGATGACACGCATAATTGTGCCACATATTCACCAGATGAGTCAGGAGCAGCAAAAGAGGATCCCTTGCCAAAACAGTACTGTATATTTTGTTGATGGATCCTCCACCATTGATCAAGAAACAGGAGTCAGGTACACAGGAGCTGCAGTAGTCAAAGCACAGCAGAATGATTCCTTTGATTCCCTAGACATTGTACAGCAGCTTACATTACCATCACATTATTCTGCCCAGGCAGCTGAACTGGTAGCTCTCATAGCTGCCTTAAACATTGAAGCTGATGACCGCATTACAATTTACTCCGATTCTGCATACGTCACCACAACAACACACTCCAGCATCCTCTGCTGGAAAAGGCGTGGCTTCCTTAAATCAGATGGTACACCTGTCATTCACAAGACATTACTAGAGGAACTTATTGAGGCCCTTACACTACCAGCTGAAGTAGCCGTAGTCAAATGCGCAGTGCACACCAATGGCCAAGATTTTGTCTCCAGAGGTAACGCCCTGGCAGATTGGGCAGCTAAGGCTGCAGCCAGAGGCCCCCCAGCAACAGGCCCCCCACTTCAAACAACACCAGAAGTTCCATTTGCCCCCATTTTACTTTCCCAAACACTACCTCCAACAGAGCATGACAACAGCAATGAAGGTATTTCAAAACACCATCCCAATTACCAACCCCATTTGACATCGACACAACACAGCAATATGATCACACTGCACAATTACACCTCAGAGAAATGCAAGAAAGTGCACCAGATCAAGAGAAAGAGTTATGGAAGAAGAGGGGAGTACAACAGGACTCCGCCTCTCCGTCTTCTACGGTAAAAAACTTGGGTGTAAAATGGGATGCTGAGATGACATTTGCTCCCCAAATACGTTCCATTACATCCATTTGTTTTGGAATTTTGAAGAGTCTGAGGAAATTTCTTTTTCTTCTGCCGGAGAACTGTCGAAAATTAGTCGTTCATGCTACGGTGACTTCAAGGCTTGATTATGCCAACAGTCTGTTCCTTGGCCTCCCGGCATATTTGATAAAAAGATTGCAGATGGTGCAAAATGCAGCAGTAAGATTGATTAGAAGAGTGCCATTTAGACAACATATTTCTCCACATGCTAAACAACTTCACTGGCTGCCAGTTGTACAGCGTATAGAGTTTAACCCCTTGACCGCGATCGGAATTCCGCTCGTATGCGGGACATTCCGATCGCGGGTGGAGTCGTGACGAGCTCAGCTCGTCATGCGCACAGCGCAACCGCGCAGCATGACGAGCTGAGCTCGTCATGAGCACGGAAGGGGTTAAGGCCTTGACAATTGCTTTCAGGGCCCTGAACGGCAGCGGTCCCAACTACATTAAAAAACGTATCCGCCCTTATCAGCAAGGGCGATTGTTACGCTCTAATTCACAGAACTTGCTGCGTGTTCCCCAATTTGCAAAGGCTCGTATTGGAGGAAGGGCCTTCTCAGTTGGAGTGACCAAATTGTGGAACTCACTTCCGGTTAGACTTCGGCATATACCGGAAGAAGGGGAGTTCAGGAAAGCTCTAAAAACATGGCTTTTTAGCCGGGACTAGTTAACTACGTTTTGGTTTGGAGATCTGTCACCCCCATGCTGCTGGATCATGCTAGCGCCGGGACACCTCTGTTTGAGGTAGCTGTTGCGCTCTATAAATGCTGATGTATTGTATTTACAGTAACAGGGAAACCTGTGATGCCACAGGCTTTATTGCAAGTGGCGTTGGACCAACTCCACCTCCCGACGCATGTCACCCGAGATAACATGTCCACCACCTTGCAGACAGACTGGTTCATTCCCAATGCCCATGAACAGATACAATTGTATGTTAATAAATGTCTCATTTGCCAACAATATTCCCCAAAACCCGACTCTCAAAACTGTTGTTCCACAATCCCTAGACCATCAGGCCCCTTCAAAGAGCTACACATTGACTATGTCGACATGATCGATCGCTGCCAAAATTACCGCTATCTCATTGTAGTAGTGTGTCCATTTTCACACTGGATCGAAGCTGGACCCTGCGTCCACTGCGATGCTAAAGCAGCTGCCACATTCCTACTCCGTGATGTCATTACTCGCTGGGGCGTTCCAGACGCCATCCGGTCCGACAACGGAAGTCATTTTTCAAACGCCATCTTTTCCTCCCTGACCACAATGCTAGGCATTAAACACAAACTGACATCAGCTTATCACCCACAAAGCAACGGCATTTGTGAGCGCCTCAACGGCTTGCTCAAAAATAAAATAAGCAAAATAAGCGCCACAATAGGAAAGAAATGGCTTTATTGCCTGCCCATAGCACTCTTTGCACTAAGAAACTCCCCAAGTTCGGATCACCACCTCACGCCCCATCAGCTTGTCACTGGACGATCCATAAATGTAACAGTTCCGTCCACACGCCCTAAAACAGATAGTGAATCATCCTCAGAGATAGTTAGGGCTGAACTTTACCAATATCTGTGCCAACTAACAAGCGCAGCGCAGTTCCTTTCTACCCAGGTATCCAAGAGGAAAGAAAAGGGCCCCACCGATCCTGAGCTCCCACCAATCCGTCCCGGGACACTGGTCTTCGTCCGGAAAAACGTCAGGCGTTGGAAGGATCCCAAGTTCGAAGGTCCCTTCCAGGTGATAGACTCATCACCAACTGCAGTACGAATAGCTGAGAGAAAAGCATGGATCCATCGCAGCCACGTCCGCTTGGACGCCGCACCACCACCTCAGCCAATGGACTAAAGGAGGGACAGGACATACCATTGGTACCACTCCACGAAGACAGCGGGCTTCCATCCTCCTTTGATGAAGAAGACAGTGAGCATCGCGAGCTTAATGTCGAGGACGATAATGGAGATGCCAAGTTATGTATTTCACTTGTCTTAACATTTTGTCTTATTGCTACAGTGACTTTGGCCGTATTTAACTGGTACATGTTTTATCTCACAACCATTAGGCTGTATTATTCTGCAAATGCTACCACACCATTTTCAGGACAACCAGTTGTGCCACCAGCCCGAAAATACTTCCCACACCACACCGAAGATCCACCACTCCCACATTGTACCACTGATAGCGCACACACTAGTACACACCCCACATCCACAGCTGCTGCCCTGGTCCCAAGTACTGCTACTACTCCATGGGATGGTATTCTGGATCTCACAATAGGTCCCCAATTGCCCCGCCGTTCCCCTCCCCGCACTAACCGTAGAGTTAAACGAGGTAGGTCAAGGTTATGGAGGACCCGTAGACCAAAGCCTGAGGCCAAACAAGATTGGGCCACCGCTCTCCAGGACACAATGGTTCACATTGCACACCATCATCCTAGGCCCGACTTCCATTCCACACGTCCTGACAAATTCGATCAGGATCATGGAGCCCATGATGCCCTGTTAGATAACATGTGGTACCGGCATATGTCCACAATAGGAAAAAAGGTAACAAAAGAAGCATGTTTTGTGTGCTCACATATCCCTCATGCAGTAGGCGCAGACAAAATGATTTTTCCACAAGAAGTACCACCCCCAACCGCCAAATGTCTCCTCCATCTGTTCCTTTGACGTATATACGGCCAAATACAGCTTTTGTCAGCAGAAATGGACACTGTGTTTGTAAACACCACAGCATGGGATTCTAACTATCTTACTCACACGGTTGTCACTGACGTGTCACAATTCGAGAGGGAAATGGAGAATTTGTAGAGGTGGGAAACACCTCTCATATTAAATTATGAGCACGAGTTTAAGGCATCGGGGTTTTTCACTTTCACATCACCCCCGGCAGTATGCAAAGAAAGAATAGACAAACAACTCCACAACAAGCCCCCAGTGCACGACAACAATAGTTCACACGTTGCCAAATGCCCCTGTCAGTATAGGTCTGTGCTGCTCTTGCAGGTCCATGTTTATTTCAACAACAAATGGCACGGCCCAGACGCCCTGGTATGTAAGGCAGCTTCCTTGGGAGAACCCTTTGCAAAAACAGAATATCAACAGAATGTTGATTGGGATGTTGAGACACAGTGCGAGGAGGTGTGGGCACAGGAAGCTAGAAGGTACAACTTTGGTAAAGATACAATATACAAATGGAAGAGAGCATACAAGCTAAAACATCCTCTCCTTTGCTTCCTAGGTAACGGTACACGCCCTGTGGGCAGCAACACCAACTGCAACACAACCATTTTTAATTTGGACCTTCAAGACGGCACCTCCAGCCTCATGGACATCTTTTGGGCATGCGGAGAACGCATCTATCTCCAGTTGCCTCCTCAATGGAAGGGCCTATGCACCATGGTCACTATGCATGAGCTGCATCTCGTTGTCCCGGCATCCAACATTTCCCAAGTGCTTAAACACCCCATGACAGGTGATGTCACCCTGCTCCACTGGCACCGAAGGAGTGCCCAATATTTTGCTAACGACGCCTTCTCCGAAGTTCCTGAAGAGTTTCGCCTGTTCAATGGCGCCCAGGAATTCTTTGGGGGCCTGTGGCCCCTATGGCAAACATCAGCTAATGCCGGATGGCTGCAGGTCACACGTTACGAACTAATGACTCTGATAAATAACAGCCGAGATGGGTTCAACGCACTACAGGAGGAATTATGGCCTATAAGGCTTATGGTTCTAGAGCATAGATATGTTCTAGATCAGCTCACAGCTATGCGTGGTGGGGTATGCGCTTCCATCGGGAAAAGCTGCTGCACATTCATACCATCAAATGATGCCGCTAACGGGTCACTCGCTAAGGCCATTGAGGACCTGGACAATCTGGGAAAAAAGATGCGTGACGAGGGCGGTGCCGATGCAGATCCTATTACGGGCTGGTTCAACTTGGACTGGATGCCTTCATGGCTATCTGCTATCTTGAAAATGGTGTTACCTATTTGTTGTGTCATCATGTTAATGTGTTGCGGTGCACAGGTAATAATCAGATGTGTCAACAGATGTAGTACCAAAGCAGTAGGGATGAATTACGCTAACACAGGAATTTACCACAATGCACATTATCAGGACATGGACCGCGTTCCTGGGGATGGGAATGGGCAAACCCACGTACAACTCATAGAACTAGCTGCCCCTGATGCTTCTCCCAACACACCCACAGCTCCACCAGTTCCACCACATAGATACGCCTTGAGGGAGGAGCATGACGCTCGCGAGTATGACCAGTTAGTTGGTGATGATGGTGGAGAATATGTTACCATAACACCAGAATTGCCACCCCCGGCTGCGTGCCTGTACGTTAATGACCCACTCAGCATGCACCAGACACCAGAAGGTCCAGCAAAGTATCATATCAGAGATGTGTTCAACAATGAACAAGAGGAGGGAAATGAAGGAGGGTCCCGAGGGTCCCGGTTTACCATCTAACAAGAAACCCACATCTGATTCTGCACTACCCTCCAAACATGACACTCCCAGATAGGCCCCACCAGTTAGGCCCTGGTAGATGTCCTAAGTTGTCCACTTTCCTTCATCCTCTTAGCACATCTCACAGAAACCCAAGCCCACCTTCTTAGATACCTATACATAGGCCCAAGTCAACCCCCTTAGATGAACACACATATAGGCCCAAACATGTCACTTTAGATACATACACATAGGCCCAAAAAGCCCAGTGCCTCCTGCTATCATTCTTGTAATAATAAAACAGGTCTCGTAGGCTTCACTGATCTGACAGCAGGGACCTGTAACATCCACCGCGACTCCAGCCCCCCTTGTAAATTTCCACAGTTACGAGAATAAGATTAGCCCACACGTACGTGACATTCTGCTGGTACATCTGGCTGTTTCACAAGCAAGATTTGCAATATTTTTAGTTATGAAACTTTCCGCGCTTGCTTAACTGAAAATGGAAAAGGCGGCAACGTGACCGAGAAATAATATATAAAATATTAATTTCTGAGCATTTTACGGTAAAAGTTATCCTTTGTTTACTTTTTGCGGTCAGGAGCACTGACCACCTGCTAAAAGCCCCTAGTTTCACCATGATACCACTTCTCGGTTTTATATAAAACTTTCCACAGTTACTGTAAGCGGGCGGTCAAGGGCCCGCGTCAGGACCCACGTCAGACGTGGGTAGAAGTTCTGCATTTAGCCATATAAAAGAGCTGCACCCAGGGTGCGGCCCCGAACTCTCTCCAAACCAGTGCCTTGCTGCATTGTGAGGGTTCCCGATCGATCGTCCTCCTGACTGGGCATAGAACTTCTACTTCCAAGGTGGTAATACTCTTATCTGATTATTTGCCTTTTGGCTTTGTCAGCTTATCTGATTATTTTGCCTTTTGGCTTCGTCAGCTTATCTGATTATTTTGCCTTTTGGCTTTATCAGCCTATCTGATTATTTGCCTTTTGGCTTTGTCAGCCTATCTGAATATTAGCCTTTTGGCTTTGTCAGTCTATCTAACTCAGCTCATTCTAACCCAAGCCATTGCATTTATTTTAGCTTAAACTGCGTAGTCTTGAATGGTGTTGCTTTCTTAAGAAAAGATTTGCCTTCTAGGCACTAGCCTACCCATCTTCTTTAAATTCAGGGTTGCTTCTTAGGCAGCTGCTCATAGCATAATATATAGATATATATTTGCTTCTCTTGAACAACTGATTTATAACATTGTCAATGCATTTATTTTTCATCCTGCTCATGTGTTGATGGGCAACATTTAAATTGAAGTGTTTTCTGTGCTTTTGAACTGCTTAAATAAAGAAGTCACTGTATTTTACATCGTGGTTCTTTCTTTCCAAGTGAACGAGCAGAGTGGGGGTCAGGCTCTCTGGAGTCGGTAAGCAGAAGGGTGTGGCCATCCAAACTACCCTCAATCAGCAGAATGAAAGCCATGCTTTTACAACAAACAGTACCTTTGACCTCGGCCAAAGAAACCTATGATCTACAAATCGCAAGGACTTCAGCTGAGATACAGACTTTAATACGTACAAACTGCCCTATACATTTCGTGGAAATGATAGGACGTATCTTTAACATGTCTGATACAAGCGGAATTGTACATGTATTTAAGAGCATCTGTTCCGGTCTGTTAGCACCTTTCCAGGCAATACTTGGAATAATCCCAAACTTTGCACATTCGGTGTTTGGTGGCATACCATTAATTCTAGCACTTGTTGCCGGAATTCTATTTCTCTTCCTGCTATTACGCTATGGCCAGCCTATTCGCAGACATCACTCCGAGCGAAGTGGAGAAAGCTCTCCTTGAACGAAAGTGCCGTGAGCGAATAGTACAGCTTTTGGGCATGAATCGTCTACAGGAACTTAATACCACGTGGTTCCTGTCGTTCAGACCAATCTGTCATGATTGCATCTTACCTGTTCTACGATGCCTGCTATGCGGTGAAGAATGCGTGTTGGACACCTGTCTAACATTTCCATCAGCAACGCCAACGGATATCGATAGTCTGCTGGACCCGATAACGGCCCTTGCTCTGTGTTGTCCCCAGAGGCTACCAATCCTGATGACGGCATTCATCGAGATCTCACAGACGCTTCTGGCTGCTGCTGAGGTACGAGATGGATCTACAGGCACACAGGTAACAATGGTCGCGAACATTGCTGCGGCATCCTATGCTGAAAGCGATGCTTCACATCTCTGTGCAATTAATCTACTACACGAGGTGTTCCGAATGTCACCAACTACAGTGGACGATATTTTGTCTACAGAAATAGATGATCTCATGTTTACACCAGACCCGTACACTGACTCTGATTCAGCCCACAGTGTTCCAGAGATGCAGTAAAAATTTGGCCTTCATATTTCAAAAACTTGAAACTCTTCCCATATTGAACTTTTTCGTTTTTTCAAATTAAATGGCAAATCAATCTGCTTGAAGTAGAACTAATCTTATAGTACGGACTTCGCGGTACTTCCACAGACACTTAGTCATCTTGTTAGTCTAAAAGTTCATTAATTTCCAATGACATGAAATGACTTTGATTTTGAACAAACTTATCGATCATTTTTTTGTCACATGTAAATATTACTGCTTATTTCATTCAAATTGCATTTTTTATTTTCAAATATATGCCTGAAATGAAAAGCAATGCTTAAATTGTACAGTACTTTTTGCATTCTGATAGGTTTTTTAAATGCCTTTTAAATGCTTTTAAGACATATTTTAGCAATATGCGGTACTCCATTTTATGTTTAGCATTTTAAATGTTTAGCATTTATATTATTATCGTACACACGAAAGTGGAGTGGGTGTTGTATTCCTCTTAGGGTGTCCGTATATAGGTTTTCCTGTATCATGTCCTTATATAGGCACAATTCGCCCTGCCCTTATATAGGCATAAAATCCCAGTCCTTATTTAGGCATTAAACCGTACACTCCAAATACAGGCATGGTCTCCGACATCCGTCCACCCTAACGTCACAATGAGTTCTTGAAGAACAGACCCTTAGGCTTCGGGAGTTTCCCTAGCACAGGACTATTGATTTCTTCAAGGACTCATCTATTATGCATGAACCGTGCTAACATTCTGAGATACCTCTCAGGTATAAATATACTTTCCCTAGCCCCTGTAAATCAGAGGAGACCTCGACTTCAGAGGAGCCCGTGTCCCGGCCTGACGCACTGAGAAGACGCTGTCATCCCTGCACGCAGAGAGTCCAGCTTCCAGTGATCTGACTTCCCTTGCGGGGTGTTGGAGTTCGAGTCTGGCAAGAGATTCCTACCTCTCTCATTCTTAAGGTATGGAGCTGACTAGAACCTAGAGGGACTCTTCGCATACTAGGCATACTAGGCGTAACATACTCTTAGTATACCATAGTAAGGAATACTCCACCTACTTCATACCTCTCCCTACACCTAGGTTAGGTTAGGTACATTGGGGTAGAGCTAGCTTAGAAACGCATCGTATGAGTACTCACATTTTTAGTCTATGTTATTTATGTAAATGAATATCTACTAAAGATCATGCTAGCGCAGTATTATTTATTTCTACTGCTTACGCTGTACATTATTTATCTTGCATACTGTCTTGTGATCGTAACAGCACATATTACTTACACGAGAAACAAGACTGTTCAATAAACCTTTTATTGAAACGCCCGTCTATTCTTTCTGTGTAACTTTGAGGAAAACTAAGCATGCACGATTGAGCTGAGTGAAACGGTTATCTATTGTTTCCACGACTCTGGGACACGTTCTGATTCTAAAGGGAAACTAAGTGGTCATGTTTTGCGGCTGCCAGAAACTACTCCCTTCTTGTTTGTCAAGGAGTTTCTAGTGGCCTCTGAGCTAGCTGGCACAAGTAATTTAGGGGCATATTATCAACGGCCAGCGATAATTATCGCTGGCCGTGCTTAGCAATACATTTCCTATCGCAGGCTATCTCTGGAATTTATCGCCCTGGTAGCGCGATATTAACAACGCGTTTCTCCAGGGCGATAAAAATCCCAGAGATAGCGAGGTTATCGCCGTTTTGCAGGGAACATCGCTGGTTTTCCAGCGATGTTCCCTGCAAAACGGCGATAACCTTGCTGATACGACCCTGTGGTCGTATCAGCATAATCCACCCCCTATGTCAAACATAGGTAAGTCAGGATTTTAGCATACGTTAGATTTTGGCAAAAACGGCCGTTTTCGCCAAAATCTAACGTATGCTAAAATCCTGTGGGCTGCCTTGTAAATATTGCGATGTGAACACCAGCGATATTTGCAAGGTAGTCCATCCGGGGTAAATGTGCAAATAGTTTTACATAAAATGGTGCTTCTAAAATGTAGATTTTAGTAATACCAAAGCGTATGTAATGCATTTTTTTTTTACATAACTGTCCCTTCAACACCTCTTTAGGGGTACTAAGCACTTCCCAGCCCAGTTGTTATATCTTTGCACTTCCACTCAAAAAAACAAATGTTTGTCATCACAAAGCTTGGAGTGATTTGATCAATTAAAGCCAGAACCGCTCCCAATCATCCTTTACACTTGCACATTAACTGATAGGCACATTTGCAAGCAGCTGATAACGAACGAGTTTTGCTGCTCAGAAGGAGTGAATAAAAGTTCATGCATAATGCTAGCCTCCTTGTTTTTAATAAAATCTCGATTCTTTATTCAGTTAACCTATAAAAATCATCATTCCCAAATTAACATGTAGAGAGAATCTTGATTTCATTAAAGACAACGTAAGCTAACATTATGCAATAACTTTTTATTGCTGCCCCAACGTGCAGCACTTTAAAGAATAGCAATACAGCATAAAGTGCTTAGGATGCTCATGAAAGCACATTAATATCCAGCGCAAGAACACACCCTCCTCTTTTAGGCTGCGACGAAAAAGGGAACGAACCATATCATAGACTTCTGTTGAATTTTATGAAGCGTTATCCAACACCATGAGCTCTGAACCCCGAGACCTTGCTCTCATACACTCTCATACAACTAACCGCACATAACATTTCACAATCATGTTAATAAGGATAGAAAACTGAATCCGACATAGATTTTGTTCTTTTCCAAACATCAGAATCTACACCTTCAGGTGAATAGAATCTGTTAGACAACTCTAGTGCTTTGATTGCTTTGATGTCTGCGACTCTCCTAAAGGAAATCAAACATAACAAGGTTGCTAACTTGTTTAAGAGAGAGGTAAACATTGGCTGGCCAGGAAGTAAAGAGTTTAAAAATCCAATTGATATCCCGGAGGGACTCATAAAGAGCCCTAGGGGGTCTTCTTAATCTCACACCCTTCATCAGTCTTCTTATTACAGGATCACTCCCAATTGCCAAATTATTAACCATTGCATGACCAGAAGAAATCACAGATCTATAGCAATTAATTGTCCTATAAAAAAAGTCCTGAGTTAAAAAGATCCGCTAGATAATTGGCTACCTGTTGTACAGGAACGTCCACGGGATCCAGATCCCTTTCCACCCACCAACTATATAATTTTTTCCACACACCCCCGTACCTTGTTCTTGTTCATGTGGCCAACGACTCATCCAGTAAACTCCTAGCTTCTCCTGAAAGGCCTGAATATCTGCTTGAATCCCTGAAATGTTCCAAACAAGATGATTCATCTTCCCCTCTAAAACCAAAGGATGTTCCTCTCCGTCTGTATCTTGTAGAAGAACCAAGGATACCGGAATTAGTCGTAGAATGGCTACTGCAAGTTCGATCAACCCCGGACACCAAACCTTAGACCTCCAAAAGTGAGTTAGTTGGATAATGCTGCAGGACTCCAAACTCACTTTCCTCAAAACTCTCTGAATCATGGAGAAGAGGGGAAAGGTGTACCGCTTGCTCTTGCCCTAGTGCTGTAGAAAAGCGTCCACTGCTGCTGCCTCTGGATCTAGTCTCCAACTGAAATACGTCAGTACTTGGAAGGTTAACCTGCTAGCAAATAAGTCTACCTGAATCAGCCCACATAAATCTTGTATTAGTGCAAAAACCTCTGGGTCTAACTTCCAATCGTTGGAGTCCCGGACAAATCTGGAATTCCAGTCCGCCCTTACATTCTGAAGGCCTGGAATATACTTTGCTCTTAACACAATCTTGTGTTCCCAACTAAAATACCAAATTTGTCTTGCCAAATCTGCCAGGGCTTTTGACCTCGCACCTCTCAATCGGTATATATAAGAAACTGCTGTGAAATTGTCTAATTGAATGTTCGAATTTATCAATTATTTCCTTAAACTCATTTAGGCATTCAGACCAGCCAATATATTGAAACAATTTATGTGAAGTGACTGTTCCTCCTTTAACCATCTTCCACCTGTCTCTAAATCGTTCAGTTGAGCTGCCCAGCCTTTGTTGCTTGGATCTGTTTCCACGATAAAGTCTGGAACATTGCCAAAGATGTCGTTGCCATTCCACGCTTTGAAATTCCTCAACCACCATTCCAGATCCTCCTGAGCGTCTTTTGATAGGGGAAGAGAATCTCCATACCTTTCCTTTATACCAAAGCTTTCAATCTCTGTAGGCCCCTGTAATGTAGTGGGCCAGGACAAACGATCTGAATGGAGGACGATAAAAGACTCAGAATTCTTGCCAGGTCTCTCAGAAAGATTAATTGTTTGGACAAAACTGATCTCACCTCATTCTTTATCTTTGTAGAATCGTATCTACCTGGAAACCAAAAACTCTGTTTTTGTGGGCACCATGACTGACTTCTCTCTATTCACTATGAAACCCAGGCTCTCCAGAAGCTCTATTTTCCATGTCAAATGATTTAGAAGTTCCAACCTATCCTGAGACATAATAAGGATATCGTCCAGATATATAATAAGGCTAACTCTTCTCTTTCTGAGAAGCTTACCACAGTATGAAACACCTTGGTGAAACACTATGGAAGGTAGAGGACCTGATAAAGAACACCGCTCCGTGAGAAACGCAGATACTTCTGGCTGTCCCCGTCCATGGGTATCGTGAAGTAAGCATCTTTGAGGTCTAATTTTACCAACCGATCCTTCGCCTGAAATATGTCTTGCAAAAGATGGATACCTTCCATCTTGAAATGTCTGTAGTTTAGAAATCTGTTCAACTGTCTTAAATTTAGAACAGGACGCCAACCTTTGTCCTTCTTTTCACAAGAAAAACTGTGCTCACAAAGCCCCCTGATGCCGTTTGTTCTGGGACATGAATTAATGCCCCTTTTTGTAATGTCTGGGACACCTCCAAATCTGTGAGAGACATCTTTTCTGCATCCAACACCAACTCTTTGGGTTTTACCACTGTTGCAAAGTCATCATGTGCCCTGGGCACCCCCATTTTTTAGGTCTCACCTAGGCAGCGCATGCGCTGTCTCTTCGAGGCATGTGGTATTCAGTCTATGGGCTTTAAATACGCCCATCGCTAACCATTGGGTCTTTCGTCTGCCTTTACAAATTGCTTTCTTTTCATTGATCAGTAGCATACATTTGTACCGCCTATGGGTTGTTTTATTCCTACCTGGAGACTGCCCCTGCTACATGGATCCTTTCACTATGGGCCATATGTTTTGCTTCAGGGCACTACTTTGTCTTTCTGCTCTCTCCTGACCACTCACAGATTGTTTTTATTCTAAACAGCTGCTCTTCACTCCCTCTCGGGCTGCAGCTGCCTCCTCCTCCCTCCTGCTTAACAAGATAGCCTGGTATATTTAGCATGGCTCGGTTTGCCTCATTGGGAACCCCTGTACTGAAACGCTGGAAACAGTGCAGCAAATACATAAAAAATAATGTTTATACATTGCCCATTTTTAAATTTCTTACGAACGACTTTCGAAATGTGTATATTC
The DNA here is from genome assembly GCA_963921515.1 of Calotriton arnoldi. NCBI lineage: Eukaryota > Metazoa > Chordata > Amphibia > Caudata > Salamandridae > Calotriton > Calotriton arnoldi. The sequence goes on from CAWUFW010004051.1 coordinate 56,055, forward strand.
ATGAGCAATTAAAGCTTCTAGAGTGTGAGAGTATGACATGTTTCCCTTTTGCAAGCACTTTCACTTTTAATTTACAGAGATTCGGAGCAGCGAGCACAAGAAGTGGGAGCTCGCCTTGTTTTCACCAGTCAGTCAAAGCACCGTTTATTTAGACCATAGGTCTTTAAACAACATAAAACATGACATTTTATGTACCTTCTGATATCATCAATAATTTCATCAACAGTTATCATTAAAATAGATATCCTATAAAAAAGAAAAAAGGAAAAACAGAAGAACAGATTTCCGCACACTTCATTACACAATATATAGATCATAGCCATGCCACCTCACAACATCCATTGAATAAGATAGATAAATATTTTTTTTAAATTCCTATTAAAAGTGATCCTTTCTAAAATCCTTATATCAAATAAAGCTAAAAATCCTAACTCCGTCGTGGCTTTCATTCTTCAGCTCGTTTCTCCATATAAAACCTTTTTACGGCATCCATATATCTTCCAATAGCTATTGCAATATCGAAGTTCAGCATGTCAGCAAGAAGTTCTACAGCTTGTGCGCTGCATACAATACCATATTTGAAAAAGATAGGATGTAAAAACAGTTTCAGCAGAGCTAGTACTTTTGAGCAGTCCACTAATATGTGCAAAATATCACATTTTGTGCCTAACATACATGTACATTTACCATCGGGTTGCATCATTTCTGTTTTTATTTTCTCATTTATTATCCAGGGGTTAATACCAATGCTTTATCTTAATACTTCATATCGGAGCCAACGATTTGGCAATATATCAGATATAGGAACCAGGCTTCCTTCTGCCAGCTATTTAACATAAATTGCACCGATTTTCTCTCTCTCAGATACTGCTAATCTTCCTTCCGAGAGAGTTCCTTCCCTAGAGTTCTTTTTTAAAAATTTTATTTTATTTTTTTAATTTTTTTTATTGAGATCCATAGCAGCGAAATACATAAAACCCTCCATCATTATTTATGACAAACCATAACACAGAAAAACCATGGTCCTGCATGATATACTGTACATGAAAATAACTACAAAAAAAAAAAACATAACAGGTTAAATTTGGCCGAAACTCATTATCCTGCCATATAATCTCTCATGGCCCCCCACACCTGTAGCCCCAATTTCCTTTTTATATACCCTTTAACAGCATATAGACTGTATTCCATATTAATACATTAAACAACTTGGCGCGCCACATTTCGAAAGAAGGAGCCTCTTGCTGTAGCCAAAAGGACGCTATTGATATCCGTGCCACCGCCATGGCCATAAAGATTAAATAACAGTGTTTATACAATAGTTTCCCCTGGAGCAATACTTCCCCAATCCCTAACAGCATCATAGATTGAGAGATTTTAACGGGAGCCCCAATAATTTCCGACAGAAACCTCTCTATAGATCCTATCAGAGAATTTAGAGCAGTACAGGCATAAAACACATGTAGAATATCTGCACTATCTGCTCCGCAGCGAAAGATTTTCCATCATGCTGGCCCCCCCACTTCATCATCTTGACAGGGGTATGATACAAATTAAATATCATTTTATAATGTTGACTTTTTAAATTAGCTGCCATAAAAATCCTCCCAGACAAATCAATTGATTTCTCCAAAGAAATTTCAGGGTTTCCCAGCCAGGTTCTCCATTTGATATTATACTTTTCCAAATCATCTGTTCTTCCCTCTAGGAGTATTTTATATATTAGCCCAATATTTCCCTGTCGTCTAATGATTTCAACAATATTAAAAGTTATAATACAAATCGGATGTTTTCCCAAAAAATCCCTTACTTGCAAAAACTTAAAGAATTGGGGGGCATATCTACAAGGGCAGGCGATAAAACTATCGCCGCTTTAGCGTCCGTTTTCAGACGAAAAGCGGCGATAATTTTAACGCCCTATTAGCAAGGACACGCTAACGCGTGAATCCATGCTTTTCGCCCATTCTCATATCGCCCAGCTTTGCATCTCTAATGAGATGCAAAGTGGGCGTTCCTCCCCAGAATAACCGGGAGAAATGTCGCTGGCGACATTTCTCCTATTATCAAGCCCCACGCTAAGAAGCATGGCGACAAGAAATGTAGCGATAACCTCTGTTATCGCTACTTTCCTTACGCCTGCTTTGAAATCGACTTAGCCATGATATCCTATGGAAGGTGGATATCATGGCTAAGTATGTGTAGCCCTATCAGCAAGCTATCGCCAAAATTTGTGCGATTATCGCTGGATTTCCAGCGATAATCGCACAGTTGGCAGCTTGCGCTCTGAATTTTATCGCTTTGGAGATAAGTGTTGCTGATAGCACGCTATCTCCACGATAAAATTCAGAGATGGCCGGCGATAATTATCCTCACGCTAAGAGCGCTGAGCGATAATTATCGCCTCCCCTTGTAGATATGCCCCTTGGTTGGGGGCAAATGATATTTCTCCGCTAGCTCCGAAAATGAATATAAACTCCCATCAACCTGAAAAATATCGCCAAGTTTGATAATACCCTTCTCTCTCCAAGTTGAGGCCACATAGTCCCAGAAGATCGGAGGTAAAAGTCCAGTGGCATCAGTAGGAGTATAAACAGAAAGTGCAGGGATCTTAAAGCTTCTCCGCACTATGTTCCAGACTTTAAACACAGCATTTAACACCGTAAAGCGGGTTCTTTTATAATAGCTGCCATCCAATCTTTTGAACAAAAATGCTTCACCTCAGGGCCCAAAATCATCTGATAAATTGCTTCAGCCAGATTGCTAACCTCTTCCCCAGTCAACAAAATACGTGCATTAACCAAAATACAGGCATAATAATAAAAGCAAAATCAGGTACAGACCACCCTCCTCTTTCTCGAGAGAGGGTCATATACCGCGCAGCTCTTCGAGGTTTCCCGGGGCCCACATAAATCTGGCACAAAGTGATTGTAAATGCTGTATTTGTTTGCCTGGTACTCTCTAGAGGCACTGCCCTAAAAATACATAACCTGGGGCAAAACATTCATCTTCAATACATTGGCTCTACCGACTAATGACAAATGCAAGTTCTCCCACCTTTCGAGTGATCGTTTTACTCCCCAAATAATATCGCCCCAGTTGACCTCTACAATCTCTTTTACAGAAGTACGTATCTTAATACCCAAATATGTGGCTTCCCTAACCACCCTAGAATCACTATCCATTAATTGACTCGTACATAGAATTTGGGTTTTGGCTGTATTTAATTTATATCCAGATACCGCGCCAAATTTCTACGCTAAAACTTCTATTTCGGGTAGTGCAAGGCAGGGGGTGGAGGTGACAATCGCAATATCGTCGGCGTATGCCATTACGCAAAACTGCTCTTGTCGTACAATGAAAGGCATAATCTTTTTACTCCGTTCTAACATAATAATAAAGGGGTTAATGTACAACGCAAATAAAAGAGGTGAGCATGGACACCCTTGTCGTGTGCCTCTAGAAATCGGGATAGTCTCCGAAAAGCGTCCCATTGAGCATATTTTCGCCGTGGGGAGGTGGTATAGGGCCTGTAGAGCTTGGATATACCCCTGCCCAAACCCCATTTGTTGTAAGCTCCTCCACAAAAAGTTCCAAGACACACGGTTGAATGCTTTTTCAGCATCGAGTAAAATCAGCCCTAATTCTCTAACTTCTACCTGTGCAATATCAAAGAGAGTCACTACTCTACTCACGTGATCTACCGTCCCTCTTCCAGGTATAAAACCGTGTTGTTTTAAAAATACTATTGATGTTATAATTTTGGCCAGCCGTGTGGCCAAGATTTTTGCATAAATGTTAAGAAGAGAAATTGGATGGTAAGACCCGGGCAGCTCAGGCGGCTTCCCCTTTTTCTTAAAAATACAGATATTAGCCTCAGCCCAAGATCGCGGTATCTCCTTTTTTGTGCCGTTTGAAACACCTTGAGCATATCTGATTTAATATCTTGGAAAAAGATCTTAAAAATTTCCAACTGCAATTTATCTGGTCCTGCAAGAGACCTTATAGCCTGTTCTAGTTCCCCCAGCGTAATAGGTTCATCAAGCATCTCAACATCCGCCTGATCCAGTTGACCCCACAATGAGGCTGGAAGTCCTAAATCCATCAAAGAGCACCCCGTGTCCTGTCCTGTATATAATTCTGTATAAAAATCAAAAAAAACTTTGAGAATTTCCTGGGGGTCAGACACCATGACCCCAGCTGCATTTTTTATCCCAGTTATTCTTTGTTCGGCCTCCTTTATACGTAATTTCTGGGCTAAACATCGTCCCGTGGCCTCCCCGTATTCGTGACACTCTTTTTTATAAGTTTGATATTTTATAGCAATTTCCTTGCTCCATTCTAAATTTATTTTAGCCTTACACCTAGCTAGATTATTCTGTAATGCTGAAGTATTATGTCCTACAGCTAGCCCATTAGCCAATTCCTCTTCAGCAGTCTTAAGCTCATTATATAATACCTGCATTGCCTGCTTTGCTAATTTTTGTTTATAAAACCCGTAACTCTGTGTTTCCCTCTAAACCCAGCTTTAAAAGTATCCCAAATAATCCCCAGGACGCAGACTGCCAATTAATCTGAAAAATTCTTTTATCTAGGCCTTCATATGCTCAATAAAGATACCATCCATCAAATGCTTTCTATCGAAAGTAAAAGCTCTCGGGACTGCACACCGCCGAAGTGCCAGAATTTCTACTACTACTGGTGCATGATCCGATGTCACCCTGGGGTACAGACAGATTTTAAGCCCAGCAAATAACAATGAGGATAAAAACAATAATCAAGACGTACGAGCCTATTATGTGGGTATGAATAAAACGTATATCCTGGATCTAACCTATGCATGTTACTCCAGGCATCCAACAACCCGTGGTCAGTTAACAGTTGGCATAAGGCCTTGCATATCCTGGGTTTTCTGCCTTTATAATTCCGCCCGCAACTTTGAAGATCTTCATAAGTCAAATTTATATTGAAGTCCCCACACAAAAATAACGGAGTGGACCATGTAGCAAGCTCCCCCATTTAGATATTCCAATATCGGAGCTTCATCGAAGTTGGAGCCGTATACTGTACAAAGGGTAAATGTTACTTCCCCTACCCTACATTCCACGATAGCCCACCGCCCAAACATATCAGCCAGTATACGTCCGGTTGTTTGAATAAAGGGTCTTGCTAAAATCGCCACCCCTCTCATCATGTTTGACTGCTTTGAGGTTACCAATACTGTATAGCCTAATTCTGACAGAGTCTTACGTTTTGCCCACGGGATGTGCGTCTCCTGCAGGCACAGTACATCAGGCTGAATCACCCGTAGCTCTGAAGCCACCCTCTGCCTTTTATTATAATTGTTTAACCCACAAACATTCAGTGTGCATATTCGGAGGCCTAAGTTCACCATATATTACACATTAGTATTATTTCAGGACCATACAAAAATATTCTCGAACCTCTACACCCTTCTTTGCTGCTATGGATCATTTTTCTTTTTTCCCTCCCACCATCCCCCTTCCCCCCACTGCTGCCCTTCCCCCCCTGAACCCCTCCCCCACAAACCCACACCCAATCCCTACATCAAGGCTTTAGGACTACTAGTCATAGCGATGACATGCTCCCACCACCCAAAAGTGCCTCCCACACCCGTGTAATACCCCACATGTTATAGCCAGTCTACAGTTACTCCAATTAACCCAAAAAATCAAAAAAGAGAAGCAGGGAGAGAAGCCTACAAGTACTTAAGAAACCAAAAAAAATTCCATACTTATTCTCATCCCCACTACACATATATAACATAGTAATACTGATGGGTATATAATACATCATAAGCAGAGAGGAAGAAAGAGCCAAAGCAAATAGGCAATAAACTCTGAAGAGACTCTAACACATGAGACAGTTACTATATAAACCCCAATGCCCTCTTTAGCCAAACTCCCTGCTTATCCTACTTTGAGAGTTTGCAGAAATTCATTCGCCAAAATCTCAGATGTAAAAAACCGACCTACCTTGACCTTGCCAGGTAGGTCGCTCCCCCACCACACAGCTCCACCTGTGCTGCCCTGCTGCTGCTGGTTAGTGCTCTTGCCTCTGTCCCCCACTGCCTCCTCGTTGCTGTGCCCGTTTTTCCTGCTGTTGCCCTTTTTGCCCTTTGCCTTCTGTTCCCCTTGTGTGCCTGACTCTGTGCCCATTTTGCCTTCTGTTTCCCCTTGTGTGCCCCCGATTCTGTGCCCATTTTGCCTTCTGTTTCCCCTTGTGTGCCCCTGATTCTGTGCCCATTTTGCCTTCTGTTTCCCCTTGTGTGCCCCTGATTCTGTGCCCGGTTCTGTGTCCTCGCCGCTCCCATTTCCGCCGCTGCGTCCCTGCGGCCCCGCCCCCTGACTGACCATTCGCTGCCCCTGCCTCCCGCCTCCCAGCTGCTCCTCCCTCCCACCTCCCCATATATGGCGGCCGCTGCGCGGTAAGGTGAGCGACCCTTGACCTTGCCAGGTAGGTTGCTCCCCCACCACACAGCTCCGCCTGTGCTGCCCCTGCTGCTGCTGGTTAGTGCTCTTGCCTCTGTCCCCCACTGCCTCCTCGTTGCTGTGCCCGTTTTTCCTGCTGTTGCCCTTTTGCCCTTTGCCTTCTGTTCCCTCGTGTGCCTGACTCTGTGCCCATTTTGCCTTCTGTTTCCCCTTGTGTGCCCCCGATTCTGCGCCCATTTTGCCTTCTGTTTCCCCTTGTGTGCCCCTGATTCTGTGCCCATTTTGCCTTCTTTTTCCCCTTGTGTGCCCCCGATTCTGCGCCCATTTTGCCTTCTGTTTCCCCTTGTATGCCCCTGATTCTGTGCCCGGTTCTGTGTCCCTCGCCGCTCCCGTTTCCCGCTGCTGCGTCCCCTGCGGCCTCGCCCCCCTGACTGACCATTCGCTGCCCCTGCCTCCCGCCTCCCAGCTGCTCCTCCCTCCCACCTCCCCATATATGGCGGCAGCTGTGCGGCTGCGCCGCTGGCGCGCTGAAGGCACGCCTAAGGCAAGCCCGTCTGCGCTCGTCCACGCCTGGACCGTACCCAGCGCCAGAACCCCTGGTCCACGCACCCCCTGCGCCCACCAGGACGATCGCCGCCGCTACGAGGCCAGCACACTCCACACTCTCAACCCCGGACGGACCCACACCTGCTTCAAGGCCGCCCCGAAACGCACTCATGGTCCCGTCACCTGCCGGAACTGCAGCTACACCAGCCTCAGAGCCGCCGAAGCGCCCGCCAAGAAGGACCCCAACCACCTCCGATGCATCCTACTGAACACCCGCTCCGCACGCAAACACGCCGTCGAGCTCTGGGACCTGCTCGACACATCATCCCCGGACGTCGCCTTCCTGACAGAGACCTGGATGAACGACTTCTCCGCACCCGACATCGCCATAGCCATCCCAGACGGCTATAAGATCACCCGCAGAGACCGCACCAACGGAGTAGGAGGAGGAATCGCCATCGTCCACAAAAACACCATCAGGGTCTCGACCAGCACCGACGACACTCTCAGCACCGCCGAACACATGCACTTCCAGATCCACATGGACCCCAACACCACCCTAAGAGGCACCCTCATCTACAGACCTCCCGGACCCCGACCCCAGTTCAGCGACTCCATCGCCGACTTCATCAGCTCGCAAACCCTAACCTCCACCGACTACATCCTCCTCGGAGACCTGAACTTTCACCTGGAGAACAACAACGACAGCAACTCGACCACCCTGATCGACAATCTCGCCAACCTCGGACTGAGACAGCTCGTCACAACACCTACCCACTCTGCCGGCCACACGCTCGACCCCATCTTCTCCTCAAGCTCCCACGTCTCCTTCAGCCACACCACCGAACTCCTCTGGACCGACCACCGCTGCATCCACTTCACCTTCCAGAAACCCACCAGACACCACCGCACCCAACAGATCCCACGCTGCTGCTGGAGCAAAGTCACCGAAGACCAACTACAGGCAAACCTCGCTCTCAGCCCACCCACCGACCTCTCCAACACCAACGACGCTGCCCGCAACCTCAGACGATGGATTGACGACAGCGCCAACACCCTCGCCCGCTGAAAAAACCCACCTACAGAGACACCAGCAAGAGAGCCAGCTGGTTCACCCCGGAACTCCTAGCATCCAAGCGTACCTGCCGGAAACTAGAGATGAAATGGCACAGTGAAAAGACACCGGACAGCCACGCTGCCCACAAAGACGCCATCCGCAACCACCATCACCTCATCAGGGCCGCCAAGAGGATCTCCTTCAAAGACCGCCTCGACAACAACGCACACAACAGCAAGGAGCTCTTCAACATCGTGAAGGAACTCTCCAACCCCAGCTCCAACACCAACGACATCCCGCCGTCGCAAGCCCTGTGCGATTCCCTCGCCACCTTCTTCCACCGCAAGATCACCGACATCCACGACAGCTTCAACACCCAGACAGCCCCAACAGACACCGACACACCAGACTCGCCACACACCATCGACCATGACCCCTTGCCAGCCTGGGCCAACGTGAACATCGATGACACCATCAAGACCATGAGCACAATCCACTCCGGCTCCCCGTCAGACCCTTTTCCGCACCACATCTTCAACAAAGCCAGCAGTTCAATCGCACCCCACCTGCGCAACGTCATCAACCTCTCCTTCGAGACCGCGACCTTCCCAGAGAGCTGGAAACACGCCGAGATCAACACCCTGCTCAAAAAACCCAAGGCGGACCCGAGAGACCTCAAGAACTTCCGGCCCATCTCCCTGCTTCCGTTCCCAGCCAAGGTCATCGAGAAGATCGTCAACAGACAGCTAACCCGATACCTCAAAGAAAACAGCATCCTGGACCCATCCCAGTCAGGGTTCCGCAGCAACCACAGCACCGAGACTGCCCTCATCGCCGCCACCGACGACATCAGGACCCTGCTGGACAACGGTGAGACCGCAGCCCTCATCCTGCTGGACCTCTCCGCCGCCTTCGACAATGTCTGCCACCGCACTCTACGCGCATGCCTCCACGACGCAGGGATCCGAGACAAGGCCCTGGAATGGACCACCTCCTTCCTCTCCGGCAGAACCCAGAGCGTCCGCCTCCCCCGTTCCGATCCGAAGCCTCCGAGATCATCTGCGGCATACCCCAGGGATCATCCTCAGCCCGACACTGTTCAACATCTACATGGCCCCGCTCGCACGCATCGCCCGACAGCACGACCTCAACATAATCTCCTACGCCGACGACACTCAACTGATCCTTTCCCTCACCAAGGACCCCCTCACCGCCAAATCCAACCTCCACAAAGGAATGAAGGCCGTCGCCGATTGGATGAAGAGCAGCCGACTAAAGCTGAACACGGGCAAGATGGAGGTCTTCATCCTCGGCTCCAACCCTTCAGCCTGGGACGACTCCTGGTGGCCTACGACCCTGGGGGCAGCCCCGACACCCACCGGCCACGCACGCAACCTGGGAGTCATCGCACATTTTGAATTAGTCACTATCTTATCGCTCACTTGTCTTATCCATTCAACCAGTTTTATTTCCTTCCTCCCTCCCCCTCCCTCACACTAGTCTGTACCTACTTCCACCGGGTGCGATAGCAAATATGACTTTAATGGCTCCCATATGTCTCATGGGCAAGATGACGGTGGTAGTAATTCTGCATATATCAATGTTTGTTCTTGCCAGAATAGTAAGTCCCGAATCCAATCTTTGAATTTGGGAGCTCTACCTTGTCCCCATCTGCAAGCTACTTTTCTTTTGGCTAATAATAGCCCAAGTGCTGTATATTTCCTGCAACCTACAGGTATCTGTGCAGTATATCCCAAGAGAGCCAACATGGGGGAGGCGCTTATTGGGATTGTTGTCATCTGTGTCAATGCTTCAAAGACCTGCTGCCAATACTGTTGAACTGAACTACACTCCCAGGCCAGGTGTAGAAATTCCGCTCCTTCCATTCCACATCTATCACACCGACTATCGTTTCTAATGTGAAATTTGTGCATTTTAATCGGCGTGTAATATATATGATGTATAAACTTGACATGAATAATCCGGAGACGGCTGCTGGCAGTTATCTGCCCAGTTTGTGTACAGCAGTATTCCCATTGTTCATCTGTCACTTCTATTCCTAGCTCTTGTTCCCAGTGTTTACGAGCGACACAGATATCTCCCGTATGAGCATTAAGAATGCTATGATATAGCACAGAGACCAAATGTCGAGGTGTTTCTAACTGCAAAAGCTTATGCAGTGGGGTCAGTGTTAGGGGTTCCAGAGGAAAGGATGTTGTGTTCGCTTTAATGCCTTGTCTCAGTCTTACATAATAAAACACTTCCATCGGTGTAGGTTCTACTTCTCCCAAAAATTGTTCTCTAGTGCGGAAACTTCCATCAGTATATAGGTCCCCCCAGGTTTTTATATTAAGCTTAAGTATCATTTGTCTGAAGCCAATTTCTTGTAATAACTGAATCTGTGGGTGATAGGTAAGTGGGAGTAAGGGAGACTAGGGCATGGGAACCTCAAGCCTCTCGGTGATGCACTTCCATGCATTCACAGTGCAAGCCACCATAGTGGGGTCTTTCTCCCTGACACTGGGATTCATGGTGATGGCACCTGCAAATGGGATCGGTTCCATGTAACCTTGTTCCACCGCAATATTTGGCATATATGGTGGTGGGAAGAACCAATATGTTGCGTAATGCGCCTGAGCACAGAAATAATAGAGCTCAAGATTTGGGACTTCGAAGCCACCCTGTGTATATGTCTTAGTAAGTGTGTCCCATTTAATTCTCGGTTGCTTGCCTCCCAGGTTAGACGTATCATCTCTGTTTTTAACGCAGCGAAAAAATGTTTACCAGGGTAGTAGGGGATATTTATAAATAGATACAATAATTTTGGGAGAATTATCATTTTAATCAACGATGTTCTCCTTGCCAGGGATAGGGGGAGCGAGATCCATCGTGTAACCCATGCAGTGATTGTGGTAAGTGCTGTACCATGATTAAGGCGCATGAGTTCAGCTCTGTCAGCTGTAATGAGAATACCTAAGTATTTTATCTCCGATTCACACCATTGTATCGGATAGTCTATTGGGAAAGATGGCGTGCCGGTTGTCAATGGATAAATTTGTGATTTTCCCCAATTAATGCGTACACTGGAGAGTTCTCCAAATATAATGAACTTCCTAAGTATAGGGTTTAAGTTTTGGTGTGGTTCTTTGATATATAGGGTAATGTCATCAGCATATAAGGAGATGAGCACTTCCCTCATAGGGTATCTCAAAGCTTTTTCTCAGTGATGATTTCGCCGCTAAGGGTTCAATAGCGAGGGCAAATAAAAGGGGGGACAATGGGCAACCTTGCTTTGTCCCTCTAGTAATATTGAACGGAGGCGAGCACTGTCCATTGATCAATATCTTGGGTGTGGGGATGTATAAAATAATTTGATCCATGTAAGAAAACCAGGCGGTACACCCACGCGTTGCAGTATCCCAAATAAATAATCCCACTCCACTGAATCAAACGCTTTGGTAGCGTCAAGGAAAACCGCTATTGCTTCTATGTCAGGGTCTATGTTTTGCATGATGGATAGTAAGGTGCGAAGATTATGGGATGTCGCCCTCCCTGGAATAAAACCTGCTTGATCTAGCAGAACTAATTTTTCCATTAACAGGGTAAGCCTGTTTGCTAGGACTTTGGCCAAGATGTTAGCGTCATTATTGATAAGGGACAACGGCCTGTATGAATCACATTGGTTAGTTGGTTTCCCTGGTTTTAAGAATGATGTTATCAATGCCTCCCTCATAGTTCGTGGGAGAATCCCGCTTTCATATGCCTCCTCATATACTTCTTTTAATATGGGTACAATTTGATCTATATATGTTTTATAAAAATCCATTGGGAGGCCATCTAGCCCCGGAGCTTTGCCTGATTTCATCTGCATTATCGCAGCACGAATTTCATCCTCTTCTAATGGGGCGGCTAGAAACTCTCTCTGTGCCTTGCCTAGCCAGGCCAGTGCTACATCATTGAAGTGTGAGTCCAAGTCTATCTGTGTCTGTCGCTTACTAGTATATAAGGTAGAATAATGGGTTTTGAACTCTCAGAGTATTGCAGCATTGTCCCAATGTATGTTACCCTCGGGGTCTGCGACTTCTAGCACATAGCTGGAGAAACGAGGTTTTCTGATCTCTTCAGCTAGAGCTTTCCCAGGTCGTTCGCCTTCACCATATTTACGGGCCTTAAAATATTTACTACGAAATCGACATTCTCTGTCTGCTGTCTCTTTGTAATCTGTCAGCTTGTCCCTCATTTCTTTTTGAAGATTACCATCTACTCTACGATTCAGATCTCGTTCCATACGTTTTAGCTCTAGTTCAAGTGTGTGAAGCATTTTTTGTATGTCTCGAAGGACTCCAAATCCCTTGACTATACAAAACCCTTTAATAGTGACCTTAAAAGCGTCCCATACTGTGGCTACCTGGGACACTGTGCCTTTATTTCGTTGAAAGAAGTCAGTTATTTCTTGCCCAAGTTCCGCATGAAATGCGGTATCTAGTAACATCTGTGGCATTAGTCTCCAATTCACATGGGGCACTGTGCAATGTGGAGGGGCTAAAGTTAGTTGAACTGGCGAGTGGTCCGAATATGTCCTGGCTAAATGAATAGTCTTGGTAATCCAAGGTCCCACTCCTTTAGAAATTATTCAATAATCTATCCTGGACGAGGACGAGTGAAACGTAGAGAAGTGTGTTCCCTCCCTTTTCTCCGGATGTATATGTCTCCATGCATCTAAGAGGTTATTACTTATTATCCATCAGTATACTGTGCATTAAGTTTTGTGTTTTGGAGTAATGCTGGGGGAGTGGATTAGATCTGTCCCACTGGGGGTTAAGTGTTACATTGAAATCCCCTCCCCAGATCAGATGTGTGGAGCCTATTTCCCGTATCTTTCCCCAAAGTGATTCATAAAACTCTGGGTTATCGGCATTTGGTCCGTAACAATTAATCAGAGTGACTGATTTGGAACATAATTTACCCCATATTATCGCATATCGCCCTTCCTGATCTCGAGTCATCCCAGATGCAGTAAATGGCACATCTTTTTTATTAGAATAACTGTTCCCCTAGAATATGTGGAGTAGGAGGAAAAAAGACGATGATCGGCCCATTTTTCACCAAATGAGGATGTCTTGTGGGGATCAAAAGGGGTCTCCTGAAGCATTGCAATATGAATGTGATGCCGATCTAAATAAGCTAAAATCTGCCTTCGCTTGCGTGGGTCACCAAGCCCTCTTACGTTCCATGTGATGAAATGTATTTCCTGTAGTTTTTTTACCTGTGCCATTTCTCATTAAAAAAGGACAATGATGTGGGGATTGGGCGTCCCTATCAATGGTACCTGGTGCAGCATGCATATATAGTCTTATCTCTCATAAATCTGGGATTATGCCAACATAAACATTAGTTCCCCATCCCTCCCCAACCCACAACGGCTCCCCAACATTGCCGGAATCCCATTCCCCCCCCCCACCCAAACAAGCCCATGACCAAGACAACAGGTACATCTCTAAATTCGGGGGGTTTTCCCTTCAGGGTACGCCAGGGGCAAACACGGGTACCTTTCCCCTACCGTTGGTATGTCCCCTGCATATACAGAAATAGGGGAGAGGGGGATAGGAGTGCTCGGGTCGTATTTATTAACCTGTCCCTGTATGCCACTTATCTGCTGGCCACAGTCTGAAATGGCCATATTGTCCATATCCGGGGGCTTCTCTCTTTCAGCAGTATTTTTCAGCTAATTCGTCTGGCGTGTCACACCAGCACAAGCAACATGGCCAGTTTTGCTCGTAGTAGTACATGCTAAGGGTGCGGCATCCGTCACGCTTTGTGGATTTCACTCCGATGTAGGTGATGTCGCTCTCGGGGAAGAAGCCTCTTGTTGCGGTCGTCTGTCTTTCCCAGGGCACCGCTTGAGAAATTCTTCCACCTTCTGTGCCTGAACAAAGAAATGTTTTCCCTGATGAGTAATCTGGAGATATGCCGGGTACATAAGAGCATAGTCTATTTGTGCTTCCCTCAGTTTACGTTTTACTTGAATACATTTTCTACGGGCTTCCTGCACAGCAAGTGTAAAATCTGGATATATTGTAAAGTCTTGTCCTTCAAAATTAAGGTTTCTTTTCTCTCTGGCTAATCGCAACGTCACAACTCTATCACGGAAATTCAGTAGTCTTGCAATGATTGGGCGCAACGGCGCACCCGGAGGCGGCCGAGGGCCCAGCGAGCGGTGTGCCCTCTCCACCACCATAAGTGGAGAGAAAGTCTCCGTGCCAAACACTGTACATAACACATGTTCAATGAAATCCTCCATTCGACCTGTATTTGTGCTCTCCGATATTCCCACGACTCGTATATTATTGCGCCGGGATCGCGCTTCTAAATCCTCGTTTTTTGCCGCTATCACCCTCAGCACCTTGTCCATCTGCGCCATTTGTTTATGGGTTTCATTCGCTTTGTCTTCTGTATCGGAGATTCTACGTTCTGCCTCAGTGATGCGCGCATCATGCTTGTCCAGTCTAATTACTATAGAGTCCATTCGGGTATTCATTGAGTCCATCTTGGTCTCTATAGATGTAAGGCTCTGTTGCATAGCCAGTAATAGAGTTTTTAATTCATCCTCCTGAGGAGGTATAGAGCCTTGTGGAGGTGTCATGTCTAAGCACTCAGCTTCTTCCTGTTGTGAGTGCGTTTCTTTTTTGGGCACAAAATTTATGTTTGCTTGTTTGCCATCAGTTTTTCCCATGATCTGAGTGATATGGGCAGTTGCCGTGCACTGATCTATGTTGCTGTCCACTGCTATGATTCAGATAGGCAGCCGTTGCAGGCTATTATGGTCAGGATGCCTAGATGTTTATGCTGCCCTCCGTGTGAAATTCCCCTTTATAGCTCTTTGTAACGTGTGAGCTATTACCTGATTATTTGCAAGTCCTTATGCCTGTCACTTCATAGAGTTTCCAACAGTTTTGTATATTTGGGCCACACTTCAGCAAATGTTATGCCATCACATGTGGGATCTCGTGTATGGCAGCTTGCACCCCGGCTGCTCTGTCGATCTACGTTCTCTCCAAGCCGCCTCTGAAGCGCGCCGCCGCTCTTTCTTACCGGGACATTACTCTCATGTATGCCGCCATTTTGTGTCCGCGTATCATTCTTGCATCTTGTTTCAGTCTCATTAATAGCGTGAAGCGTATAGTTAAGTGGCCGCATCAATATGCTGTGCTTGCCAGAGTGCTGCAGTTGCAATGTCTCTATTTCTGCCTCTTTATTGAGCGCGCTTAAGCCCGCAGCAGTTCAAGCGATAGTATGCCCGCTTCCACCACCATTTGGCCTCCTTACTTGAGCCTCGTGATCCGTATGCATTCACCATCTCGCAGCCATAAAGAATAAAGAGAAGCCAAGAGGTCTCTGCCGCCCTTCTCCACTGGCGCTTCTCACCGTCACAGCGCTTGGAAATTTCCGATCTGGCGCACCGGTTTCAGTGGGGCCTCAGCGGGATATGAAAGCCTCAGCCTCTCGTAACGATGCGTACGAAGTCTGGAAGCCGGCTGTCTCGGATCGGGGCTCAGCCCTCAACCTCCAAGCAGCGTAGATGCAACGTCTCCGATCAGTTTTTTGTTCCGAAAACAGCACTTGTTTGTGGCGACAATTAATCTTTCTTTATTCCAACGTCGTCTATTTCTATCTGTGGGCATTTAGGGCAGGATAATTGCGGATAAATTTCCCCGAGCCGCAGGAGCCTCAATCAGGTGCGGCCATTCCGCTCGTGCGCCACCTAGCACCCCCCCCTAGAGTTCTTAATTCACTCTTAGTAGCTTCTACTTGTAGCGTCTGTTGACATATTCTCACCGTCAACTCCTTTGGCCCATTTTAAATCGCTCTGCTGGATCTCATTCTTACACCATTGTGAGACTTTCTGGTCCTCTCCCGGACCCAGTCTTTTCCAAAATCTTAATATACCCACTTGAGCCTGTATGTTCCATGATGTCATCCCCAGCTCTATTCTTATGGTCTGGATCAAAGATTTCGGCCCACCATTCCAACTGTGTCTTGATTATAATTGCGGGGAGGTTATCTGGTCCTGCTGCTCGGGTTAAATTTAGCTTCCTTATAGTGTGTTTTACATTATCTACTGTGAAGTATGCTTTTATATCTTCAGCCACCCCTCCCCAAGATATTATTTCTCTTTCTGTGGGCACTTTTCTTGTACCGTACAGCTCACCCAAGTACTCTTCCGATGCTGCGTCTTCCACCACACAACTCATAGCCCCTTGAGTCTGTCCTGAGGCTTCCTGTATTAACTTCCAAAATTTCCATAAATTATTTGCTTCAATGGCTTCCAGCAAATTCTCCCAGCATTTCTCTACGTAATTCCTTTTCTGATCCCTTACTAACGTTTTATAGACCTTCCTCAACTTAACATATATATATATATACCCAGATCGTATCTAGGTCTGAGACTTCACTCTTCTTTCCTTATCAACCTTTTCTTTTTCATATATTCCCCAGTGAACCACTTCAATCTCCTTCCATGAGCCGTTTGATTCTCTATGTGCCTTAATTTCTTGTTATTTTACCCTGAGGCATTGTACTACTTGTTCAATTGTTTCTTCGCACTAGTTCAAATTCTGACCCCTGACATCTTCCAGATTTAAATTCTGTTGAAAGGTAGGCCAAATTTGCCAAATATTCATCAGTTAATCTAGTTGTTAAACGCTTAGGATAATCTAGTTGTTGGGGAATTACTACATCTCGTGAGCTCTTTGCACCTCTAGTTAGTTCAAGTTACAGGGGGTTATGGGCTCTACCTTCTCTTTCAGTTACCCGAAACCCTTTTATTTTTACAAAATTCCATGCATGAAGAAAGATATAATCATTTGGGCAATGTTGTGTGCCTACCTTAAATGTTTGCTTAGCAGGGCAGTCAGTCTCTAACCTGCCATTCAGACTATACAAACCCTTTGTCCCCAGATACTTCCCTAGTGCTATATCTCGTCGGGAAGAAATGCAGTCAGGAAGGTTGCTAACATTATATTGTATGAGAGCAATATCTCTTTAAACCAGGGATCTAGCCTTTTAGGATTCAATTTATGATTAAAGTCTCCCATTAGTATAAGCATATCATTACCATACTTTTAACACAAAGTGTCCATATCTTCCTTAAAATTCCCCATCTCTATCTTCTATTCCTCATGGCCCCCCCGTGCATGTAAACATTCATAATTACCAAATTATCATACATAGTATCTAAGACCAACAAGGATACTCTGCATGCAAGCAACCATTTGCATTTTACATTTATAGGTGTCACCTTTTTCGCAATCCTGGTCGATATTAGGGTCATAGTCCCCCCAGCTGGACGTTCAAGTGCTTTTTTCTTCGCTGGCCTATTAAGTTGGACAAATCCTTCAATTACAGGGGTTTTGTCGCATAGCCAAGTTTCTTGCAAACATATCATTTCTGCACTTTGGGCTAACTCTTTTAGGCTTTCTAATTTTACCAATCTTCCAAGCTCATTTATATTCCACAATATAATTTCAAGGCAATGTGACGACCCGTTATCCTAATCAATTTCACTTAGGCAGTCATCTTCCTCCCAATTCGGCTGGGGAGGGACTTTCTGACTACTTTCTGGGCTCCAGTTACCCCAATACTTACTAATCCCGGAGTTATCAATGGCAATTTCAATGTTTGCTTTTTCCCCACGCTCTAGATCTATCAACCTTACCTGCCTAATTCCTAAACCTTCATCCAATTCTGCTTCAGGGATTATTCTTATCCCTTCCTTCAATACCTCCATCTCTGCTTTTACAATTGCTGCCTTTACCAGCCCTGAATACATTAAAACTTTAATGATTTCCTTCCCTTTGTTTTTATGACTGAAACCCACCTGTCTAAGGGGAGAACGACCTCACAACGCAGTCATTACACAGCGGTATGTTTACATCACGGGCATTACAACGCAAGTTGTTACAACGACTTGCGCTGGATGGCGCTCTAAGCTAAGGAAAAGTACCTTCCCTACTGTAACGTAGGCTGGAGTTGGAATAGTAAATCATACTATTCCTAAGTCCAGCGCCCTCCAGCGCAAGTCGTTGTAACGAACGCGATGTAAAATACCGCGTTGTGAATGTATGCGTTGTAACGTCATACATTCGTCTAAGGTCCTTGGTCCCAATTTCTCTTAAGCTAGGACATTTTGAGGAAAAAAATAGGAGCTGGGACTGATTTAGGGGTAAAAGCTTCCTTATTTTCTTCTTCCCCCTCTCTATTTCGGATGGTTCAAAGTACAGCCACATATTACCCACTACTTTCTTTTCTGCAATATGGGAATTCCTTCTTTCCTGTCCGTTCTTCTTACTGGTGGTTAGTTTTAGTTTTCTTCCTCTTTCCACTAAATTCCTGATGTTATCATTTCCTCCCAAGTCTTTTTCATACGATTTATCCATAATTCCCTCCCTGCTGTTATTCAATAAAGTTTTTGATTGAACATTCTTTTTCTCCACTTCGGCTTTCATCTGCGTTTCTCCTGATAACCACTTCCTCTCCCTTATTTTCCTGTTATTTCTAGGGACTCTCCGCTCTTGGTTATTTACTTGTTGTAAATCCCCTCCGTCCTTTGCTTTCTGTATTTCTTTACCCTTCCCCTGCTGACATACCTTCCTCCCTATTTTTGTCCGTGGGATATATTGCCTATACCGTGGAGTTCACCCCATTTCTTTATCAGCATTGGGCGTCTAGCGATATACACATTCTGCAGCTCTTCAGGCTGCGAGGTGTCCCAAACACTTTCCAGGAACAGGTCTTGCTATTGGGGATTGTTTCCTCTTAAAGTGTTTGCCCACAAGTCCTTTATTGGCTTCAACACTGGCGCTCCCCCCTTCACTCCCGGTTGAGGGTTTGCGATTGCAGGTTTCTTTTTTATATCTCTTCTTGGTGGCCTTTTTCCTCTTTCTCTGGAGTTTCCCATACTTTCTACTAGTGTCCCATTCTCAGATGAGGACTCATTAATCATCTGTGAATGCTCATTCCGCCCTTTACATACTTTATCCTTCCTTGGGGCCATCTTTTGGCACTTAATATTGCGTGATTATTGTGTAACTGTTGTAGGTTGTGGCGGGGTGTGAATTTAAATTTTAACTTTTCCAGCACTTTCTCACCAATGTGCAACTTCACTGTTAACCTCCACTGCCCTTTCAGGCTACTGCACAGCTTAAACAATTCTCCTACTATTATCAATTCCTTAATTAAAAGATCCTTTGTATTCCATAAGTACCATAACATAAGGGTACCAAACACTTCCCTCTGTTGTGCCTGATGCTGACTGACCGAGTCCTGTATTAACACGTTTAGGTGCCACCGCTGCTCCTTTCCCTGATTAATTGTCCACTTTCCTTAAGTAAGCTCCAATATTCAGTGGTGCGCTGCTGCTTTTGTTTTGGCTTCCGATGAGTAGCAGTTTCCCAAAGGGAGGCTCCCACTACCCTTGCGGCTTTGACCTGGGACACAGCCGAACCTCGTACCAGCCGTCCACAGCCGTGCTACAGAGGTTTTATTCAGATGGGGTGGGACAAACTGAAAACAAATGCTGGAGGGTCCACGTCCCTTAATATCTTCGGTACCCCGTGGCGCTCTTCTGCTTAGCGCGTTAGCGCTTTTCAGCCAGTTCAAACTTTTCCTCCTTCAACCGGGTTCATGCTGTATTCAAGCCGGTGTTTTAGTTTCAGTGTGCTGGCACACTTGCCGACCAATGATCAATGCGTGGTCGCAGGCGTTGACGCGCAGTCGTGCACGCGTATCCTCCGCGTCTCTGACGGCAGCAACAGCGTCTCTGACGTCTCGTAGAGGCGTAGCGGCGTGGCAACACAGCAGGTCAGTTCAGCAGCACAACAGAGCTTGCCTCAGTTTACATCCTGAGAGGGGCAGGTGGTGATTGTAAGCAGCCTGTAAGTAGACAGGCACAGGGAGGAGACAGTCTGTGGGGAGCAGGAGTTCAGCTGTATACGCAGGTTACAGCGCATGCGCAGGGAAAGACCCTTTGGCACATCTGAGCATGCGCAAGACAGAGTAGTACACTAACTCTTCAGGATTCACGTCCAAGGCACCCCCTCACTTCCACTCCCCTCCCTCACTCCCTCCCCCCTCACTTCCACTCCCCTCCCTCACTTCCCCCAGCACTGGAAGTACGGACACGTGCCAGCGAGTGGCACTATCCTGGCCGAATGCAATTTACATAACAGCAAAACTCATTACTCCGGAGTGACACCTGACTGAGAATCTCACTCCAGATCTCACGCTCAAGCCCTCTCCTTCCACCACGTCGCCACCACTAGCATCTCCCCCTTTCTGTTGTGAACCCTCAAACCTCCTTCTGGCATGCCTCTTCCTTTTGTGTCTCACAAGAAGCCTTCCTTTGCCACGCCGGACATGAGACAGACAGCTTGCCATATCTTTTACTAGGGGTGGAATAAGAGACAGAATGACTTTATCTCTGCCTCTTTCACCCTCATTTTCCCCGTTCTTTATGCTTCCCTTTTTCTTTCTCACCTTTCTCTAAATCTCCTCTCCTCCATCGACATTCGTTCCTCCCCCCCTCCCCTCCCTTCCCCTCCCCTCCCCTCCCCTCCCCTCCCCTTTCCTTCCTTCTCTCATGCCTTTGCTGGCTCCTGAGCCTTTCTCGGTGTGCATCCTCTCTCTTTACCTATGTCTCTCCTTTTCCCTCCCCTTCCCCCCTCACTTTTTCCCCTCACAGCATGGCTCAGCCTCGCTCCTCCCTCTTGCTCGGGATTGTTCGTGGCCCCTGGATAATCCCTCTCAGACTGAAGTTTGTCACAGGCGGCTCGGACCGGACCAGGCTCCCACGTCAGCCAGGCCCATCGGCAGGGAATAAAAGGGTGAAGGACCCAAGGGAGGAGAGGCCGTCATCTCCTTTCCTTCATTCGTTCCCCTGTGAAATGGATCCAAAGAGAGAAAGAAACACTTTTAATGGAAATGTCGTCTTTTTCTGACATTTTTCTATTCCAAAATGCAGCCTCAGGACGGAAAGAAGAAAAGGTTAAAAATACGAAAAATAAGTAAATAAAGCAACACAGAGTGGTCGCAAAGCGGCCAGATTAGTTTTATTCACACCCAAACACATTAGCGCCACTTTCCAGAGTTTGCCGGTGAAGCGCTGTTTTCGTTTTCTCGTCTTTCTTAGGACAGCATTGTTCTCCCCGGGTGGGGAAGCGCACCGTTCCTGGAGGTGCTGCAAAACCTGGTTGATAACTGGAGTGGAAAACGTTTAATACGATCCTTATCAGCTGTTTTCCTTATTTTAGTTTATAAATTGTGGACCGCGGCTCTGTGTTCAGGGATTTGCACTTCACGGTCTCTGCATCATGCACCAGCACTTTTAACATGTGCTGCCTGCTTTGGGGGCACTGGAATTATGCAGCAAAGGAGGACAAAATTATGCCGCAGTGTTGAATAAATGATGCAGCAAAAAAAAGGCTGCAGCGTAATGAGGTACCTAATACTTTATTATTTTGACATTTTTACACATACTAGCAGTCTCTGCAAAGATTTTGCCTCATTAGTACCAGTGTAAAATAAAAATGCAGCAGTGAGAAGGGTGACCAGTCAACCTTTGCAAAGGGCCCTCCACTTCACAGCAGCACAAGTCACATTTTACAGTAACTTTTGATCCGCTTGAGCTACAAACAATTTTTTAGTTAAAATCGTCAGATTATGCAGCAGATGATGTATTATATGGCAAATATGGCAGAGCCATAATTATGTGGGAAACATTTGCAAAATAAGATATTTTGCCATTCATGTTTGAGCTTCTCTTGTGGAAAGGGAAGGAGAAGTGCTGATGACAAAAACTGCATGGCTCGGAGACAAATGGCTTGCGATTCCACTTTTAAGCGTATTTGGGACATTCTGTGATTGGAAATGTATCCCAGTTTGTGAATGTATTTTAATGTCAATAACTCATATTAAACCTTATATAAACTTGTATCCATTGGTTGAGTTCAATAACGTAATAAGCTGTAACTGGCCAGTAAAATGCCAAACAAATACTAAAAATTGGGATGTTTTGCTCTTTCTGATGAAACCTCTGACTCCGCCCACTGACCCAATCCTCAGGTTGTTCCCGCCCTCTGATTCACTGCCCACAGTTCCCCTACTTTTTTCCCCCCATTTCAACCACTGGTCTCAAATGTTTAACTTATCCAACTAGCCTAACACAACTGGAAAAAAAACGTATAAAATAAAACTCCAATTCTGGACCATGGGGTTTCTGGTGACATTAACTCATCAGGAATTTAGGAGTTGATGAACAGCTCACATTACCCATCGACGCCTCACACTCGGTTACACTGGTTAAAGGGGCGCTGAGACTCTTACTCCCTTCCCTTTAACTCCACAGAAGGCTTCTCTGACAAAAGAGACAACAGAAGTGCCAATTACAGAGCTCTCAAGTTTCGCGAGAAGCTCACCAAGACCAGGAGTTTTCATCATAAGATCTGTAGCCCTGTTTTATCCTCTATAAAATAGGGCACACAAGTCCAAAA
Organism: Calotriton arnoldi; assembly: GCA_963921515.1. Lineage (NCBI taxonomy): Eukaryota > Metazoa > Chordata > Amphibia > Caudata > Salamandridae > Calotriton > Calotriton arnoldi. The sequence continues at coordinate 78,653 of CAWUFW010004051.1, forward strand.
TGCAGAGCTAAGACTGGGACTGGTGCAGGGTCGGATTGGGAAGGCGGGTAGTTGGGCATTGGGCGATGCGCCGGTGTCTCAGGGTCATCGGTGGGCCGGATTTTTAGGGCCTCTGTAAACCGGCCCACAGACACTTAGGGCCTGATTCACAAAAGTAAACTTAGACCAAAAGTCTAACTTTACTACTAGTAAAGTTTAGACCTAAAGTCTAACTTAGACTTCAGGTCTAAACTTAGACTTTTGGTCTAAGTTTACTTTTGTGAATCAGGCCCTTACTCTCTACCCCGTTTCCCGCCAGTCCACTGTGAAGTGCCGGCAGTATTATGGGCACTCCCTGTCATGCTGTCAAACTGAGGCTGGGGGCCAGATGTTGTTCAGGTCCTTAGGGCATTCTCAACTCAGCCCCTCCTTGTGTGGCTGGCTCGGCCCAAAAGCAGTGTCATTCCCCCGCTGGGCCAAAACCTTTTCAAGCCATGGCAGGTGTGGGGAGGGTAGGAGTATGCAGGGGCAAAGCAATCCACACAGTTCCACACCACACAATTCAGCTTCACACATTTCCAATCCACACCACATAATTCAACACCAAACCACATAATACAACTCAACAAAACAATTAAACAACACACCACATACATCTAATACACACTACACATTTCCACATTGTGCCAAAGAAATCCAAAGCACACCACATCATTAAACTCCACTACATACCACTCCACAACACAAAATACCATTCCAAATAATTGCACTCCATAACTCACAACCCCAGTCCACATAATTCCAGTACACTCAAAACCACATAATTACTATCCATATAATACCACAGCCACGTAATACCACAGTTAACACCATGCTACATAATTCCACTTCACAAATCCACTCCACACCACACAAATCCACATCACACAGTTACACAACTAACGAATCCAATCCTCCGTCTGTCTTTAATGAAATCAAGATTCTCTCTGCATAGTAATTGTAGAATCGTCATTTCATTACAAGACCGGAGGCTACCATTATGCATGTTCAAAGTTGCTGAGAGCTACACTGCTAACATGCTCTATTGGTATTAAATAACATTTTGCAAAGGTGTTGACATTAGACCAATCAGCTGTTCTAAGAATCTCCGAAAGAGATCCTCCTGACCAGAAACCCTTACTAGACATTGCCCCTCTAGATGAGTGGGCCCCAAATCTTGACAGGTCTATGCCAGCTTCACTCATTGTTTTCTCTAAACAGGAGTCCATTAGTATGGTTAGTAGCTTCCTTAGAAGCTAGAGCAGCCAGTTTTGGGTTTATTCTTATCAAGACGGCTTTACGTCTTTCCATTATGAGGTTGGCATTTGCATTACCTAGCATGCATAAGGCCCTCTGTGCCCAACCTCTCAGTAGCTCAATGTTTACAGGTATATTTCTACCCCTGGCATCTTCGGTCATGTCCAAGATGTGTGTGAGGGGACCTAGGATATCCAGGAGTTTATCCTGAGATTGTTTCAGGCAACTCTCTATACCTTTCCTAGGATCTGTGCCAAACTTGAATAGGAAGCTTATAATCTCAGGGTCCAAGTTGGGTGTGGTGCACACCTTGTCCTCCGTGGAGGGTCTTGGACACTCGCTTCTAAGGAGATTGCTTGTGTCCTTATCGAGGGTTTTTTTGACCCAGAGACTTGAGAAGTGGGAGACGTGTTCTAACGGCCACCAATCTGCACTGCGTGGGTGTTTAATGGTGGTGGGATTAAAAATCTCTTCCCCAAAGGGGTCTTTAATTCCCTGGGAAGTAGAGGGTTGGTCCATATCATCATCCAAATCATCTAGTAGATCAAATTTATCTTGTGGATCAAAAATAAATTTGTCTATTTTGTTATCAAAAGTGGTATCAGCTGATGACGTAGTATTTTCTTGATCTATTGTGCCAATAAGGTCACTCGTTCTTATTGGGCTACCTTTCTTTGTGCCCCGTTAAGGTGGCCATTCTCTCTTGTGCTGCAGCGAGCACCTGAATCTATTGTAGCGCGAGGGCTACCAGTAGTATAAGCTGGTTCAAGAGCTTTAGATGTTTAGGTGTTTGCTTTTATGAGCAATTTTTCCTCTTTTTTAGGCAGGGAAGTAGAGGGTAAATCCTCGTTGGAGAGGGAAAAATAATTATCCTCCGAGGGTGATCCCCTCTTCCTTTTAGACAAGACCGCGTCTACTGCCTCTTTAGAGGAGGCTTTAAGCTCCTCTTGTAAATATTTTTTTATATTGTCCCCCAATATGCCTGATTCTCCCTGATTCTCAGAGTGATTCATCTCCATTAAATTATATTATCGATTAAATAATGGTATAATAAATTTAATCTGGTTATAAGGCCTTAGGGAGTTTATTATAAGAAGTGGGTAGGAACTATTATGAATTTAAATGGATTCAGAGAAATAATCGGTAAAACCGTACCGCAAATAACCACAAGGTGGTGCCGAAGAACAAAAAAAGGCTTAAATACGAGCCTAGGAGGGAGCCGATCGCTCCGTGCGTCAGTTTCCTCCAGCGCGGCCATTACAGCTTGGTGAAAGCTGTTGCTAGGCTACACTAGTGGAGGAGGGCGTCGGCAGAGAGGAAGGACTTCCTCTGCTGGCGTTTGACGCCAACTCCGTGTGGGTCAGGCCCCTGCCTGAAGACTCCACAAGCGTTGCCAGGGGAGCGCGCGTTATGGCCGGTGAGTTATTTTTAAACAAGGCTCAGTTTTTGTGAAAAAAGGGCGAGGTGAGGCGTCTGTGAAGTCGCGCCTCACCTCGCAAGCAGGGATATTGCTCAATGCGTATTGGCAAACTAATAGGGGTCTTTCTATCGGTATTGCCGGAACTTGAACGGTTAAATTTATCCAACCTGACAAAGCCGACCATACATTGGAAGGCTAAGAATGAGTACAGAAACAAACCTGTAACTCGAAACAGATTGCGGATATACTGTGATAAACCTGTAAATCAAAAAGCGCTCGAAAAAGCGTTTCCAATAGAATAAAATATAAAGATTAAGGATAATCACACTATAATCAAATAAACAGCGATAAATGCGTTAAACTGTAAATTAATGATAGCGTGACAGTATAAATTAAAGAGTAAGAAAGACAAACAGAACGGTCTACTTATCGTGTTGTGAGCAGCTAACAAAGGAGGAAGACAGCCCCGGCACGGGATAGTTAGACTTCTTCATGAACATTCTATATGTTTATGATGTATTAATGTTCTTTAAAGGGCTGCAAGTTGGGACAGCAAATAAAAGTATATGTATAATGGTAGCCTCCGGTCTTGTAATGAAATTTTCCTAGCTAGAGAGTCCCCTTTATGGGGAATAACCCACTGGGCTGAGGAGAATCTTCATAGCACAGCTAGAGAGTCCCCTGCATGGGGAATAACCCACTGGGCTGAGGAGAATCTTCACAGCTAGAGAGTCCCCTGCATGGGGAATAACCCACTGGGCTGAGGAGAATCTTCACAGCTAGAGAGTCCCCTTTATGGGGAATAACCCACTGGGCTGAGGGGAATCTTCACAGCTAGAGAGTCCCCTGCATGGGGAATAACCCACTGGGCTGAGGGGAATCTTCACAGCTAGAGAGTCCCCTGCATGGGGAATAACCCACTGGGCTGAGGGGAATCTTCACAGCTAGAGAGTCCCCTGCATGGGGAATAACCCACTGGGCTGAGGGGAATCTTCACAGCTAGAGAGTCCCCTGCATGGGGAATAACCCACTGGGCTGAGGAGAATCTTCACAGCTAGAGAGTCCCCTTTATGGGGAATAACCCACTGGGCTGAGGAGAATCTTCATAGCACAGCTAGAGAGTCCCCTGCATGGGGAATAACCCACTGGGCTGAGGAGAATCTTCACAGCTAGAGAGTCCCCTTTATGGGGAATAACCCACTGGGATGAGGAGAATCTTCACAGCTAGAGAGTCCCCTGCATGGGGAATAACCCACTGGGCTGAGGGGAATCTTCACGGCTAGAGAGTCCCCTGCATGGGGAATAACCCACTGTGCTGAGGGGAATCTTCCCAGCTAGAGAGTCCCCTGCATGGGGAATAACCAACTGGGCTGAGGAGAATCTTCACAGCTAGAGAGTCCCCTTTATGGGGAATAACCCACTGGGCTGAGGAGAATCTTCACAGCTAGAGAGTCCCCTGCATGGGGAATAACCCACTGGGCTGAGGGGAATCTTCACAGCTAGAGAGTCCCCTGCATGGGGAATAACCCACTGGGCTGAGGGGAATCTTCACAGCTAGAGAGTCCCCTGCATGGGGAATAACCCACTGGGCTGAGGAGAATCTTCACAGCTAGAGAGTCCCCTTTATGGGGAATAACCCACTGGGCTGAGGAGAATCTTCATAACACAGCTAGAGAGTCCCCTGCATGGGGAATAACCCACTGGGCTGAGGAGAATCTTCACAGCTAGAGAGTCCCCTGCATGGGGAATAACCCACTGGGCTGAGGGGAATCTTCACAGCTAGAGAGTCCCCTGCATGGGGAATAACCCACTGGGCTGAGGGGAATCTTCACAGCTAGAGAGTCCCCTGCATGGGGAATAACCCACTGGGCTGAGGAGAATCTTCACAGCTAGAGAGTCCCCTTTATGGGGAATAACCCACTGGGCTGAGGAGAATCTTCATAGCACAGCTAGAGAGTCCCCTGCATGGGGAATAACCCCCTGGGCTGAGGAGAATCTTCACAGCTAGAGAGTCCCCTTTATGGGGAATAACCCACTGGGCTGAGGAGAATCTTCACAGCTAGAGAGTCCCCTGCATGGGGAATAACCCACTGGGCTGAGGGGAATCTTCACAGCTAGAGAGTCCCCTGCATGGGGAATAACCCACTGTGCTGAGGGGAATCTTCCCAGCTAGAGAGTCCCCTGCATGGGGAATAACCCACTGGGCTGAGGAGAATCTTCACAGCTAGAGAGTCCCCTTTATGGGGAATAACCCACTGGGCTGAGGAGAATCTTCACAGCTAGAGAGTCCCCTTTATGGGGAATAACCCACTGGGCTGAGGGGAATCTTCACAGCTAGAGAGTCCCCTGCATGGGGAATAACCCACTGGGCTGAGGGGAATCTTCACAGCTAGAGAGTCCCCTGCATGGGGAATAACCCACTGGGCTGAGGAGAATCTTCACAGCTAGAGAGTCCCCTTTATGGGGAATAACCCACTGGGCTGAGGAGAATCTTCATAACACAGCTAGAGAGTCCCCTGCATGGGGAATAACCCACTGGGCTGAGGAGAATCTTCACAGCTAGAGAGTCCCCTGCATGGGGAATAACCCACTGGGCTGAGGAGAATCTTCACAGCTAGAGAGTCCCCTGCATGGGGAATAACCCACTGGGCTGAGGGGAATCTTCACAGCTAGAGAGTCCCCTGCATGGGGAATAACCCACTGGGCTGAGGGGAATCTTCACAGCTAGAGAGTCCCTTTCACGAGGAGGAACCCACTGGGCTGAGAAGAATCTTCACAGCTAGAGAGTCCCCTGCATGGGGAGGAACCCACTGGGCTGAGGAGAATCTTCACAGCTAGAGACTCCCCTGCATGGGGAATAACCCACTGGGCTGAGGAGATTCTTCACAGCTAGAGAGTCCCCTGCATGGGGAATAACCCACTGGGCTGAGGGGAATCTTCACAGCTAGAGAGTCCCTTTCACGAGGAGGAACCCACTGGGCTGAGAAGAATCTTCACAGCTAGAGAGTCCCCTGCATTGGGAGGAACCCACTGGGCTGAGGAGAATCTTCACAGCTAGAGACTCCCCTGCATGGGGAATAACCCACTGGGCTGAGGAGAATCTTCACAGCTACAGAGTCCCCTGCATGGGGAATAACCCAGTGGGCTGAGGAGAATCTTCACAGCTAGAGAGTCCCCTGCATGGGGAATAACCCACTGGGCTGAGGAGAATCTTCACAGCTAGAGAGTCCCCTGCATGGGGAATAACCCACTGGGCTGAGGGGAATCTTCACAGCTAGAGAGTCCCTTTCACGAGGAGGAACCCACTGGGCTGAGGAGAATCTTCACAGCTAGAGAGTCCCCTGCATGGGGAATAACCCACTGGGCCGAGGGGAATCTTCACAGCTAGAGAGTCCCCTGCATGGGCAGGAACCCACTGGGCTGAGGGGAATCATCACAGCTAGAGAGTCCCCTGTGTGAGAAGTTGGCCTGGTATATGCTGTCCACTAATAATAGTGGGCACCTTGCACCAGTCCAAACAACCCCTTATTGGAGATAGGTTAAAGACAACCTTTATTGAAAGCTATCCTAGTGGTAGCTATGGAGAGCAGCCTTCAGGCTAAGTCTTGAAGGAATGTAAAGCAGCTTGTTTTACCAGTCTATAATCTCTTGAGTGATCAAATGAAAGAGCACCACACCAGGTATATATTCAAAATATATGTATTTATTGCTAAACACACCCCTCTAGTCTCTTTATGAGGCTAGAGTTCGAAGTACATAGTTTATAAGTTAGTTATTAACAGTAATAGCACAAATACACGTTTGAGCCCTAGGGGCGTACCAAACCATATACCAATAAAGTGGTATAAGAACCACGACTGAGCTAGACACAAGGCCTAGAGCCTGTAGAAGTGCTTGGACCACAAGGAACCACCCAAGGTAGTGACACAGGGGACCCACGGGGGACGCGTGCAGTGTGATAACACAGCCGCGAATCGCCGTTGACTTCTATGGGGAAAGTCGCGGTTGGAAGTTTAAAGAAAAGGGACACTTAGAAGAGGACTTGGAGCAAACCCCTTTAGAACTAGGTCGTTCTAGAGTCTATACCCACGGGAGCACTGGAGTACTCGAGTTACCTCACCCAGGGAAGCCGGGTGCATAGGTGTCTTTCGGGGTCGGGTTTCGTCGTCGTTTACTATGGCGATCTGCTGCCAAGTGCTGCTGGCGACCAAGTCGAAAGTGTTCGGGTGGATCCAAAGGTGGATCGAAGATCTGAAGAACCTGAAAGCAGAGGGGACAGAGTCTGGGTCACTAGCCAGTGACCAGGAAGGCGATGAGCGAATGCCCACCGATGTCGGGTGCTTCAGGTAGGTTGACAGTCGTCTTGACTCTTCAGCCACAAGGTTCAGGAGGTGTCGACGATGACCAGGAGCTGGAATCGAGCTGTCCCATAACGTCTGTTGATTGCTGACGTGTCGGCGACCGGATTGGACCCAACAAGCCTTGGCAACGGCAAGTCTCGTGGAAATAGAAGAAGGACGGTGGTGCAGATCAGCAAGATCTGAGGGACTCACCCAGCGAGGGTAAGTCAGGGCACACCTGGAGCAACCAGGGAAGCCCAAGCAGGATAAGATTGGCCTTCGGGAGGGCCTACTAGCCAACGACTAGCGACCGCAAAGGAGCCTTGAGTGGATGCACTTGGAGCTGGCTCATGGGACACTCGTGGAGTGGAGGCCAGTGATCTTTGGTGCATTCAGTGCTGGAGGCGGGGGCTACTCGGAGCCCAAAGCACAACTTCGTGGGAGCCCAGGAAGAGGATGCACTTGCAAATGTTCTCAGTGTCCAGGGGTCACGGTTCCACGTTACCCACGACAGCTACGGGCCTCAGCTTTGCTGGGGACTCAGGGCAGTCTCGAGAAAGTCTGGAAATCTACCTCTGGTGATGCAAAGACTTCGGCGTCCGGCGGGAGCTTCAGCAATGCAGACCGGACAATTGCTTCTTTGGTGCCTGCCAAGCAGGGGAGTCACTCCTTGACCCCAAGGGAGATTCTTCAGTCCTCTAATCTTGAAGTAGAGCGTCGAAGGTCCAGGATTCTGTGTCAGAGTTTTGTCCAGGTTAATCTAAAGTCCTAAGGACTGGGGTCCCATACTTATACTAAGGTAGGGGTTGGACATACTCTGTGGACCCACCTATGGGAGGGTCAGGGCAGAGGGGTGGCTACACCCCTTTCCCTTTGTCCAGTTTCGCGCCAGAGCAGGGGCTGGAAGCCCCTGAGCCGGTTTGAACTGGGGTATGCACAGGGACACCAAATGTGGCCCCAGTGCAGGACTTCAAAGCACCAGAGAGTGCTCCCGCCCAGCCCCAATACACACTATCCTGTCTGGGGAGGTGGTTACACCTCCCTGGGACAGGAAACCTATTGTCCAGGCCTCCCCTGCCGGAGTTTCGGTCAGCAGCAGGAGGCCAGACTTGTGTCTGTGGCAGTGGCATCCATTTTGTGATGCCAGGGCTTGGAAAGAAGTTACCGGGCAGGCCGGTGTGTACATGTCTCTCCCTCTAGAAGGGTGGAATGCTACCCCCGCCGCCAGAACTGGCGGGGGGGTAGTATTCCAAGATGTTTGACACCAAACACGACATGTTTCCGTGCAGCCATCCCAAAGTTAGCATTTTAACGCGAGGTTATAATGCGCTTAAGAGTATATGGTCAGGCTGCCCTACAAACAGCATCAGGAAGGGTCTCCGAATGCTACAGAGGGGCCCTGCTCATGCAGGGGCACCCTCTCACATAGGAACCACGCACTCTGCCTTCAGAATTGATAAGGCCTGCCATAGGAGTGACTTATAGGTTTATATGTGTGTATGTATGTATTGATATAGGTAACCTATATCACAGTAAGGGGTGCATGCACCACCTTACCCAGGCTGCAGTAGCAGACCTGTGGTGTCCTTTTGGCTGGCCTTCCAGGGGTGGCACAATACATGCTGCAGCCCCTGGTAGGCCTCTGAGGTAGCTATGCCCTGGGTACATAGTATACCATATACTAGGGACTTACAAGGGCACTCCAGATTCCAATCAGAGATGTGCCTAAGGCACATGGAAACCATTTTAGAGAGGAAGCAGCTAGGCTGGGGTTCTGATTAGCAGGGCCCCAGCCAGACTAAAGTAAAAAAACAGTGAAGCATCAGCAAAAAGTGGGGGTACTGATGTGAAGCAGATTCTACTCTCCTACACAACCCCCCAAACGTAGGGACATTAAACTAACCTTGCCCAGTTAAGTCTTCATGTTCTAAGTGGAAGTACCTAGAGAGTCCATCTGCATTGGCATGGTTACTCCCAGGTCTATGTTCCACTGTGAAGTCCATCCCCTGTAGGGAAATGGACCACCTAAGCAGTTTGGGGTTTTCACCCTTCATTTGTTTTAGCCATAAGAGGGGCTTATGGTCTGTTTGAACAAGGAAGTGAGTACCAAACAAGTATGGCCTCAACTTCTTCAGAGCCCAGACCACAGCAAAGGCCTCCCTCTCAATGGCTGACCAACGTTTCTCTCTAGGGGTCAGCCTTCTGCTAATAAAAGCTACTGGCTGATCCTGACCTTCATCATTCAATTGTGACAGTACAGCCCCTACCCCCAATTCAGATGCATCTGTTTGGACAATGAACTTCTTGGAGTAATCAGGACTCTGTAGAATGGGAGCAGTGCACATGGCCTGCTTCAGGTCATCAAATGCCTTTTGACAGCTAACTGTCCACTGAACCTTTTTGGGCATTTTCTTGGAAGTTAAGTCATTCAGGGGTGTCACTATTGATCCATACCCCTTGACAAATCTCCTATAGTACCCAGTCCGGCCTAAGAAGGCTCTCACCTGAGTCTGGGTAGTTGGAGCAGTCCAGTCCATGATGGTCTGGATCTTGCTCTGCAGTGGTTGAACCTGGCCTCCACCCACAAGGTGGCCCAGGTACACAACCTGACTCTGCCCTATCTGGCACTTGGTGGCCTTGATAGTCAGGCCTGCTTTCTGCAGGGCCTGTAAAACATTTCTGAGGTGGACCAGGTGATCCTCCCAGGTGGAGCTAAAGACAGCAATATCATCTAGATATGCTGCACTATAGGCTTCCAGACCTGTAAGGACTGTATTCACCAACCTCTGAAAAGTGGCAGGTGCATTCTTCAGACCAAAGGGCATCACCACAAATTGATAATGCCCACTAGGGGTTGAGAATGCTGTTTTTGGCTTTGCATCATCAGCTAGTCTGATCTGCCAGTAGCCAGATGTCAGGTCAAATGTGCTTAGATACTTGGCTGATGCCAAAGTGTCTATTAGCTCATCTGCCCTAGGTATTGGATGGGCATCAGTCCCAGTGACTGCATTGAGACCCCTGTAGTCCACACAAAACCTCATCTCTCTTTTCCCACCATTGGTGTGAGGTTTTGGCACAAGGACCACTGGACTAGCCCAAGGGCTATCTGAGGGTTCAATAACTCCCAAATCCAACATTTTCTGGACTTCTGTCCTGATACAGTCCCTGACATGGTCAGGTTGCCTATAAATCTTATTTTTAATAGGCAGACTGTCCCCAGTGTCCACTTCATGAGTGCACCAGGTGGTCTGACTGGGCGTCAGTGAGAACATGTGTCTGAACTGATTGAGCACCTGTCTGCAATCAGTCTGCTGCTGGGTAGTGAGGCTGCCTGCCAAGGCTACACCATCCACTGACCCATCATCAGGGTTCTGTGAGAGCAGGTCAGGGAGTGGGCCACTCTCTTCCTCCTGTCCCTCATCAGTAGCCATGAGCAAGCCCATGTCTGCCCTGTCCACATATGGTTTTAACCTGTTGACATGGAGAACCCTGTGGGGACTCCTGGGTGTTCCTAGGTCTACTAAGTAGGTAACCTCACCCTTCTGTTCAACAATGGTATGGGGTCCACTCCATTTGTCTTGGAGAGCTGCTGGGGCCACTGGCTCCAACACCCACACCTTCTGTCCTGGCTGGTAAACAGTCAGTACAGCCTTTGGTCATGCCAGGCTTTTTGAAGTTCCTGGCTAGCCTCAAGGTTTTTAGTTGCCTTTTTCATGTACTCAGCCATCCGGGAGCGGAGACCAAGTACATAGTCCACTATGTCTTGCTTTGGGGGCTTGAGAGGTAACTCCCATCCTTCCTTCACCAAGCACAATGGACCCCTGACAGGGTGACCAAACAAAAGTTCAAAAGGGCTGTAGCCAACCCCTTTTGAGGCACCTCCCTGTATGCAAATAAAAGGCAGGGCAAGAGTATGTCCCATCTTCGCCTAAGCTTTTCTGGGAGCCCTTTAATCATGCCCTTCAAGGTTTTGTTGAATCTCTCAACTAAACCATTGCATTGTGGGTGATAGGGTGTGGTGAACTTGTAAGTCACTCCACACTCCTTCCACATTGCTTTCAAGTATCCAGACATAAAGTTAGCACCCCTGTCTGATACAACCTCCTTAGGGAAGCCCACTCTTGAGAAAATTCCCAGGAGGGCCCTTGCCACCACAGGTGCTGTAGTGGTCCTAAGGGGAATAGCCTCTGGGTACCTGGTGGCATGATCCACTACCACCAGGATAAACCTGTGCCCAGATGCTGTTTGGGGATCCATGGGACCAACAATGTCAATCCCCACCCTTTCAAAGGGAACCCCCACCACAGGTAGTGGTATCAGGGGGCCTTTGTAGTGCCACCTGCCTTGCCACTGGCCTGGCAGGTTACACAGGAGCGACAAAACTCCTTGGTGTCTTCAGACATATGGGGCCAGTGAAAGTGAGGGACAAGTCTGTCCCAAGTCTTGTTCTGGCCCAGGTGACCTGCTAAGGGAATATCATGGGCTAGGGTCAATAGGAAGCCCCTGAACTTCAGAGGTATAACCAACCTCCTGGTGGCACCAGGCTTGGGGTCTCTACACTCTGAGTACAAGAGTCCATCATCCCAATACACTGTATGGGGACCACTAGGTTTCCCAGCAGCCTCAGCAGCAGCTTGCTGTCTGAGGGGTTCAAGAGAGGGGCAGCTCTGCTGCTCCTGGCTCAGATCTGCCCTGGAAGGGCCCCCTGTCCCCAAGAACTCAACCTGGTCAGGTTCAAGCTCCTCTGGGACAGTTCCTTCCTCAGGACTGAGATCATCCCCTCAAGAGACTGATCTTCCTTCTGAGCCAAGGGGAAGGCACTGCCTTTACCCTACTACTCCTCTTCTTGGAGGGCACTTGGTCCATTATTCCAGAATCCAAGGCCTGTTCAGTGTTAGACATTTTGCTCTGTGACCTGGTCACAGCAAACACATCTGCAGGGATCCCCAGCATTTCTGCATGGGTCCTGAGCTCCACTTCTGCCCAAGCTGAAGTTTCAAGATCATTGCCAAGCAAGCATTCTACTGGTAGGTTTGCACTCACCACAACCTTCTTAAGGCCAGTTACCCCTCCCCAGGAGAAGTTAACAACTGCCAGAGTATGGTCTGTTCTGACATTGCTAGCATTGGTCACTTGGTACATTTCACCAAGTATAATCTGCCCAGGATCCACAAGGTCTTGTGTCACCATTGTGACACTTGCCCCTGTGTCCCTAAATGCCAAAGCCTCTTTTCCATTGATTAAGGGCTGTTGTCTGTACTTGCCCAGATTACTGGGACTCACAGAGGAGGTCACATCCATGCCTCCATCACAGACTAGGACAGCCTGAGTGAGTTCTCTGACTAGGTCAGAGCTCATCTCCTTACCCAGGGTCAACCCTACTAAACCCTTGGCCTGTGTATTCCCACCACCAACTGTAACTGCACTAGGGGGAGCAGGTGCCTTAGGGGCATTGGTGGGGGCTGGAGTAGTCTTTGGACTTGGTGCAATCACTGGTCCAGTGGGTCTTTTGCTTACAGACCTTGCACCATGGTTTTCTTAGGTCTTTCCCTTTGTTAGACTGTGAATCCCCACCTGAAGAAGATTTTTGGGGGCCTTGTGAAGACTTTTGATCTTTACCCTTCTCCCCACCCTTATCAGAGTTTTTCGAATCTTGCTTCTTAGGGTCACCACCTTGGTTCTGTACCTTCTGCCTCACCCTGGTTCTGACCCATTTGTCTGCCTTCTTTCCCAATTCTTGGGGAGAGGTCAGATCAGAGTCCACCAGGTACTGATGCAACAGCTGATTTTGACAGTTATTAAGAATCTGCTCCCTCATGATAAGATTGTACAATCCTGTGAAGTCACACACCTTACTGCCCATTAACCAGCCCTCCAGAGCCTTAGCAGAACAATCCACATAGTCTACCCAGTCTTGAGTCTGTGCTTTTGGGTGTCTCTGAACTTTAACCTGTATTGTTCAGTTGTTAGGCCAAACCCATCAATCAGAGCACTCTTCAAGACCTTGTAATTGTCAGCATCCTCTTCTCTTACAGTGAGGAGCTTGTCTCTACCTTTGTCTGCAAAGGAGAGCCACAAGATTGCTGCCCACTGCTCCTGAGGGACCCTCTGTACTTTACAGGCCCTCTCCAGTGCAGTTATCCATTTGTGGATGTCATCCCCACTCTGGTAGGGAGGGACAATCTTGCTCAGGTTTCTATGGTCATAAGACCTTTCCCTATCTTTGGGGAAATTGCTGCCACCATGGGACTCTAGTCCCAACTTTTTCTCTCTCTATAGAGATCTAGGGACTCCCTGTCTATAGCCAACTGCTGTTTTCTGAGTTCAAGCTGGGCTTGCTCATACTGAATCAGTCTCTTCCTCCTGTCATGGGAGGATTCTCTCCTATGAGAAGAGACAGAGGACCCTATTGATGTGTCAGAGTGGTTAGACTCCTGAGAAGGAGATCTAGACCTTCTGGGCACACTCAGTACTCTTCCTGGGGGACAAAGGGGAGGTCATTCTGATCCTCCTCCTCCTCCTCCACAGGAGGAATAGGGTTTTCCAGGACAAGGTCATTTTCACCTTCCTGGCCAGTTTCAGAGGGGGGCCTGGGTTTCTTCACCCCTGGCCCCTTCCTCATCTGCTGCCCCACCCTCTCTGCCTACCCCTTCAGACCCTAGGGGCCTGCTGAGATCATCAGCCAGTAACACCTCCTTCAGGTGCTGGGTGCTGGCACTTTTGCCTGCCTTCAACTTCCTAGTATTGCATAACGCTCTCAATTCCAAGAATGGGAGTTTATCATACTTGGAGGGAAGAAGCCCACTGGCTTCTGGCAAGGACTCACTGGGTCCTGGCTTTGAAGACATTACTAGTGAGGTGTGGTGTATGCACTACCTACTCTAGTGTGGCCTACTAAACTCTCTTGAGTTGTAGAAAGGGTGTGCTATCCCTTAACACACAACTCTAAGTTCAGTAGAACTTACTGTATTACTAAGCTTGATTTATATGTACCTTAGGTACCCTTAGTGGTTTTCAGTTGATCAATTCAATTGAGATTATCTGGTAAAACAATAGCAAGCTGGAATCCCACACGCTGCACACCAATGTGAGAAGTTGGCCTGGTATATGCTGTCCACTAATTATAGTGGGCACCTTGCACCAGTCCAAACAACCCCTTATTGGAGATAGGTTAAAGACAACCTTTATTGAAAGCTATCCTAGTGGTAGCTATGGAGAGCAGCCTTCAGGCTAAGTCTTGAAGGAATGTAAAGCAGCTTGTTTTACCAGTCTATAATCTCTTGAGTGACCAAATGAAAGAGGACCACACCAGGTATATATTCAAAATATATGTATTTATTGCTAAACACACCCCTCTAGTCTCTTTATGAGGCTAGAGTTCGAAGTACATAGTTTATAAGTTAGTTATTAACAGTAATAGCACAAATACACGTTTGAGCACTAGGGGCGTACCAAACCATATACCAATAAAGTGGTATAAGAACCACGACTGAGCTAGACACAAGCCCTAGAGCCTGTAGAAGTGCTTGGACCACAAGGAACTACCCAAGGTAGTGACACAGGGGACCCACGGGGGACGCGTGCAGTGTGATAACACAGCCGCGAATCGCCGTTGACTTCTATGGGGAAAGTCGCGGTTGGAAGTTTAAAGAAAAGGGACACTTAGAAGAGGACTTGGAGCAAACCCCTTTAGAACTAGGTCGTTCTAGAGTCTATACCCACCGGAGCACCGGAGTACTCGAGTTACCTCACCAAGGGAAGCCGGGTGCATAGGTGTCTTTCGGGGTCGGGTTTCGTCGTCGTTTACTATGGCGATCTGCTGCCAAGTGCTGCTGGCGACCAAGTCGAAAGTGTTCGGGTGGATCCAAAGGTGGATCAAAGAGCTGAAGAACCTGAAAGCAGAGGGGACAGAGTCTGGGTCACTAGCCAGTGACCAGGAAGGCGATGAGCGAATGCCCACCGATATCGGGTGCTTCAGGTAGGTTGACGGTCGTCTTGACTCTTCAGCCACGAGGTCCAGGAGGCGTCGACGACAACCAGGAGCTGGAATCGAGCTGTCCCACGACGTCTGTCGATTGCTAAGGTGTTGGCGACCGGATTGGACCCAACAAGCCTTGGCAACGGCAAGTCTCGTGGAAATAGAAGAAGGACGGTGGTGAAGACCAGCAAGGTCTGAGGGACTCACCCAGCAAGGGTAAGTCAGGGCACGCCTGGAGCAACCAGGGAAGCCCAAGCAGGATAAGATTGGCCTTCGGGAGGGCCTACTAGCCAACGGACTAGCAACCGCGAAGGAGCCTCGAGTGGATGCACTTGGAGCTGGCTCACGGGACACTCGTGGATTGGAGGCCAGTGATCTTCGGTGCAGTCGGTGCTGGAGGCGGGGGCTACTTGGAGCCCAAAGCACAACTTCGTGGGAGCCCAGGAAGAGGATGCACTTGCAAATGTGCTCAGTGTCCAGGGGTCATGGTTCCACGTTACCCACGACAGCTACGGGCCTCAGCTTTGCTGGGGACTCAGGGAAGCCTCGGGGAAGTCTGGAAATCCACCTCTGGTGATGCAAAGACTTAGGCGTCCGGCGCGAGCTTCAGCGATGCAGACCGGACAATTGCTTCTTTGGTGCCTGCCAAGCACGGGAGTCACTCCTTGACCCCAAGGGAGATTCTTCAGTCCTCTAATCTTGAAGTAGAGCATCGAAGGTCCAGGATTCTGTGTCAGAGTTTCGTCCAGGTTAATCTAAAGTCCTAAGGACTGGGGTCCCATACTTATACTAAGGTAGGGGTTGGACATACTCTGTGGACCCACCTATGGGAGGGTCAGGGCAGAGGGGTGGCTACACCCTTTCCCTTTGTCCAGTTTCGCGCCAGAGCAGGGGCTGGAAGCCCCTGAGCCGGTTTGAACTGGGGTATGCACAGGGACACCAAATGTGCCCCCAGTGCAGGACTTCAAAGCACCAGAGAGTGCTCCCGCCCAGCCCCAATACACACTATCCTGTCTGGGGAGGTGGTTACACCTCCCTGGGACAGGAAACCTATTGTCCAGGCCTCCCCTGCCGGAGTTTCGGTCAGCAGCAGGAGGCCAGACTTCGTGTCTGTGGCAGTGGCATCCATTTTGTGATGCCAGGGCTTGGAAAGAAGTTACCGGGCAGGCCGGTGTGTACATGTCTCTCCCTCTAGAAGGGTGGAATGCTACCCCCGCCGCCAGAACTGGCGGGGGGTAGTATTCCAAGATGTTTGACACCAAACACGACATGTTTCCGTGCAGCCATCCCAAAGTTAGCATTTTAACGCGAGGTTATAATGCGCTTAAGAGTATATGGTCAGGCTGCACTACAAACAGCATCAGAGAAGGATCTCCGAACGCTGCAGAGGGGCCCTGCTCATGCAGGGGCACCCTCTCACATAGGAACCACGCACTCTGCCTTCAGGATTGATAAGGCCTGCCATATTAGTGACTTATAGGTTTATATGTGTGTATGTATGTAGTGATATAGGTAACCTATATCACAGTAAGGGGTGCATGCACCACCTTACCCAGGCTGCAGTAGCAGACCTGTGGTGTCCTTTTGGCTGGCCTTCCAGGGTTGGCACAATACATGCTGCAGCCCCTGGTAGGCCTCTGAGGTACCTATGCCCTGGGTACATAGTATACCATATACTAGGGACTTACAAGGGCACTCCAGATTCCAATCAGAGATGTGCCTAAGGCACATGGAAACCATTTTAGAGAGGAAGCAGCTAGTCTGGGGTCGAAAAACAGTGAAGCATCAGCAAAAAGTGGGGGTACCCATGTGAAGCAGATCCTACTCTCCTACACCCTGCATGGGGAATAACCCACGGGGCTGAGGAGAATCTTCACAGCTACAGAGTCCCCTGCATGGGGAATAACCCACTGGGCTGAGGAGAATCTTCACAGGGCACAGCTAGAGAGCCCCCTTCACAGGGAGGAACCCACTGGGCTGAGGAGAATCTTCACAGCTACAGAGTCCCCTGCATGGGGAATAACCCACTGGGCTGAGGGGAATCTTCACAGCTAGAGAGTCCCCTGCATGGGGAATAACCCACTGGGCTGAGGGGAATCTTCACAGCTAGAGAGTCCCTTTCACGGGGAGGAACCCACTGGGCCGAGGAGAATCTTCACAGCTACAGAGTCCCCTGCATGGGGAATAACCCACTGGGCTGAGGGGAATCTTCACAGCTAGAGAGTACAAAATTTTCCAGCTGTCGCGACAAGAATTTTTGATTCTATTAAGGACACGGAGGCGAGGATTATGCTGTCTCAATTTCCTTACTGACTCACAGCAGCCAATGAAAACACAATAACTTTAGTAAAAAACTTCATTTCCCATGAGGCTTTGAACCACGCCTCCAGTAACAACCAATAGTCACACATAACATTCTATAAAATAATGAGGCACCATCTTGGCTTCCTCTTTCTTTTCAAACCAGTCTTTAAATGTCCGAAAACTAAATAACAGTCCTGACTCTCAACGGAGAACACGATCCAGGATCCTGGAAACAGCAGATATCATCCGACAACAGGGAGGTCCATGTCCAGAGAGCCCAGGATATTAAGCTTGTTTAGAATCGGTTCCTGAAAACAGAAACAATCATAAAAATCTGGAACGCATAAAGGCTCAACATTTCAGGGAGGGCAAACATGTTCAATTCTATGCCATGCATTATGACAATTTACATCATACATGTCCCAGCGGGTGGAATAATCCTCGCCTCCGTGTCCTTAATAGAATCAAAAATTCTTGTTGCGATAGCTGGAAACTTTTGTATTCTATAGCAGGACCGGAGGCTTCAGATTATGCTGGTTCAAAGCTCACCAACAACAACCGAAGAAACATGCGAAATAGGTTTATAGTAAAACATTTTAAACATTGAATCTGAAGACCAATCCGCCGCTTTAAGGATGTCTTCCAATCTGGATCCCAAAATATATGCTTTAGAGGCCATAGCGCCTCTAGCTGAATGAGCACCATACACCGAAACATCAATGCCAGATTCTGCCATAACCCATCTTACCCAGCGCGCCAACGTGGCTGCGGACACAGGTCGGAATGGTTTCTGTATTGCTAACAGTAATTGACCCAAGGGATCAGTTCTATGGGCTAAAGTACGCTCTTCATAAGTCTTTAAACATTGTAAAACACATAATTTAGCATTGTGTGGAAAAACAGGATACTCAACCGAACGTGACATGGTCTGGGTTTGTCTTGAGATGAGGAAAGAGACACCCTGTGGGGAAAATATTTTCCCAGCCAAATCTAAGGCACGAACATCTGAAACCCTGCGACAGGAGATCAGACACAAGAGCATTGTGAGCTTGGCCGATAACTGTTTCAAAGATAAGTCCTTATTATCCGGCCAAGATTCCAACAAAGATAAAACCTTAGAAACATCCCACAACGTGGTATAACGAGGTCGTGGCGGTCTAGCCACTCTAATGCCCTTGAGTAACTTACACACTAGAGGGTGCATCCCCACTGGTTTACCATCAATATGATTATGCCCCGCTGAAAGGGCAGACCTAAAATTATTCACAGACCTGTAGGACAGGCCAGACTCCGCACATTCTGACAAGAAATGTAATACTTCCTTTATATCTGATCCCACGGGATCCACCTGCCGTTGAAAGCACCAACCCATCCATCGTTTCCATGAAGCTGAATACCGCTTGCGGGTGGATGGAGCCCAAGCTTGTTATATAAACTCAGCAGCTGCCGTTGAAAGGCCCTCAATTCGCTCGTGTCGCCTGAGAGCGTCCAGACCATGAGGCACAGCTGATTCTGCAAGACCAGCGGATGCGGAGCTCCCACTGGGTCCTGGAGAAGCATCGGGAATATCGGGAGCTGAAACGGTAAGTCCACCGATAACTCCAATAGTGTCGGAAACCAAGACTGAGTCTTCCACAAGGGTGTGACCAACACTACTGACTCTACCTGCCGGCGAATGTGCGCCGCCACTCTCGGGATCAGAGCAAAAGGTGGAAAGGCATAAGTCCTCTGCACTCCCCAATGCTGAAGGAACGCATCCGTTCCTTTCGCCATCGGGTCCGGCCTCCAACTGAAGAAGATGGGAAGGTGCGTGTTGATGCGAGTGGCAAATAGGTCTATCAGACACAGGCCTCGCATAGCCATGATCTCTGCAAACAAGGATGGGTGAAGCCTCCAATCGATGTAATCTCTCAGGAACCTGGAGTTCCAATCCGCCACCTGATTGAGATTGCCCGGCAGATACTCCGCCACCACACTGATCTTGTGATCCAGGCAAAAATGCCAAAATTCTTTCACAATGTTGGCTAACATTCGGGATTTCGTCCCACCGAGTCGATTGATGTATCGTACTGCGGACACATTGTCCATCCGAAGAAGGATACAACAATTGCTCTTCACTGGGGAAATCGACTTTATGGCGAATGAGCCCGCCAGTAATTCTAGGAAGTTGATGTGCAACTTTAACTCGTCGGCGGACCAACGTCCGCCGGTGGCAAAGTCCCCACATCGAGCGCCCCAACCCCATCGGCTGGCGTCGGACTCTATTATGATGTCCGGAGAGACGCCAACAATAGCTCTTCCGTTCCATCCATGCCGTCATGTGTTCCAACCACCACTGAAGCTCTTTTCGAGCTTCTGGGGACAGCGGAATCAGGTGGTCGTAAGAAAACCTTTTTTGTAGGTAATGAATCTTCAACCGTTGTAAGGCCCTGTAGTTTAGGGGGCCCGGAAAGATCACCTGGAAGGATGACGCGAGGAGGCCCACAATCCTCGCCAACACCCTTAACGAGATCATGTGTGGGGACAGGGTGGAAGTTATCTCTCTCTTGATCGACCTGATCTTTGTCATAGGAAGCAGAAGCTGAGCAGAGGCTGAGTCTATCTGAAACCCCAGGAACTCTATCTGTTGTGTCGGGGTAACCATGGACTTTTTGATATTTATTACAAATCCTAACTCCTGAAGCAGGGACATAGTCCAGTCCAAGTGGGTGAGAAGGAGGTCTCGATCCTGGGCAAGGATCAGCATATCGTCGAGGTACACTATCAACCTCACCCCCATCTCTCGCAGGCGCGTTATCACTGGTTTTAGCAATTTGGTGAACACCCATGGTGCTGAGGACAGGCCGAAGGGAAGAGAGCGATAATGGTATCATTGCCCTTTCCAGGAAAATTGCAGAAATTTTCGATGGGAGGGGCAAATAGGCACTGTGAGGTAGGCATCCTTCAGATCCAGCCATACCATCCAATCCTGTTCCAACAGGAGATCTCTCAGAAGATGGATCCCCTCCATCTTGAAGTGTCTGTATACAACATAGGGATTGAATTCCCTGAGATTCAATACCAATCTCTGGCCTCCTCCTTTCTTTTGAACCAGGAAAATGTTGCTGCAGAAACCTCCGGGAAGGAAGGGACCTGCGGCAATGGCTTGCTTGGTCAAAAGTTCTCGCAGCTCGCAATCTATAAAAACTTGCTTTTGTAGGGAAAAAAGGATAGGACGGGGAGGGTTCAGCTGACACGGGGAGTCTAACAATTCTATCTGATAACCCTGAACTGTGTGGAGAACCCACGCGTCCGCAGTCAGGTTCGTCCAACTCGTCTGAAAATGAAACAATCTGCCCCCAAGGGGGATCATAGGAAGATATAGGGGACTTACCAGAAGACTGGGTGTCGTAATTTTTATATCCTCTGTTGACACCTCTGTTGAAACGTCCTCGGAATCCACGGGACCTTGAAGGGTAGAAGCCTGCCTGGTCAGGCTCTTGGGTATATCCACTGCGGCGAGGGGCGAACCCTCGTTGAGGACTGGGATTAACGTAGTGGCCGGTCGAGCGTCCTCTGCCACGCCCGGCCCTACCAGAGACCTGGTGAAAAACTCTCTTAAAGGATGATTGGGATGTATCTAGAGAGGCGAAGGTACTGACAAATTTGGCAATGTCCTTCACGAATTTCTCACCAAATAGTTGTCCTTCCTCCAACGGACCAGGCTCCGCTGTTGCCAATTCCACGAGTTGAGGGTTGATGCGTAACAAGACGGATTTCCGTCGTTCCGAGGCAAGTGCGCAATTGGCGTTACCAAGCAGGCAGATAGCTCTCTGGGTCCACCCAGCGAGGACCTCTGGGTGGATGGCTGCACCCATTTCCTGAGCTTGCAAGGCCAACTCCAGGATCTTTGCAAGAGGGCCTGAGATATCCAAAACCATGTCCTGGCATGCCCGAAGGGTGCGGTCTATACCCTACTTGGGGTCTTTTTTGTACTTTTTGAGAAAGGTGGTCATTGAAGAGTCTATGTCAGGGGTAACAGCCACTTTGTGTGCGAGATCTGGCCGGGGGCATTCGGATTTTAAGCATGCCCTGACTTCTTTGTCAAAACCCTTCCTAAGATGGAGTTGCATGTATTCGGCCACCGCTGGTGGAGGGACCCAGTCGGCGGAACGGGGGTGGATTATGTCAGAGGGGTCAAAAGAAAAGGGAGAGGGAAGGGTGGGCGAGTGAGAGTGTTTATGCTTCTTGGCGCGTCTACGAGGCTTGGAATCCTGGGAGGATTCGGTGTCAGTGCCGGCGTCGGTGCTCATGTCTGGGATCGTGCTGGGAGGAGCGGGAACCAGGACCGGGGCATTTGTCGTGTCTTGCTCTTTGGATTTACAAAGGGAGGAGTAAACTTTAGCGTGAGGCCAGGGAAGGCCAACTGATTCTGGAGTAGGGGGGGACAGGAGTAGGGTGATCTGAGGGAACAGGCCTACCTGTGACTAACTGCTCTATACGTTGACTTAATGGCAGTAGGACGGAGGACAGGACCTTGTCTAACTTGGAGTCCAATTTTTTATCAATAATGTCTTCCATGGATTCTTCCTCGTAATACTCTGCATCCTCAGGGTCATCACACGCCACAACTTCCTCCTCGTAGACTTCACAGTCTGACATATCGGCACTGTTATGGTAAAAGTTCTCAGGTCCCCAGAGGGAAGCTTAATTATACAGCCCAAGCAGTGCACAACCCAAGGGCGTCAGGTAGGAGCAGAAGCTGGAGCAGAGGGGGCCAAAAAGGTACCACTAGGGCTCCTGGCCGATAGGACTAACGGAGGGAGAGGCCCCTGTATGCCTAATCGGGCTCAGGGCCTCCAAAAATTCAATTTGACACTCCTGGGCTTAAAAGAGTTACATTTAGATGTGCTTGTACAAGCGGTGAAAAGCGTTAGCAAAAATATGCCCTGGTACCGGCTCCGCCGTCTGCCGATGTGTGGACTCCCAATTCAGCCCGGGAGAGAGGCGTCACATCAGCTTGAAAGACCGGGGCCTCACGTGTGCACAGGTGCGTGCAGGCTCCCGAGACGCACGCACAGATCCCCGTCGGGTCCAAGCGTGCGTCTCGCTCCTTCGCGGGGGGGCCAGTCCCGGATAGCGCTAATGAAAGGAAAGCCGCCCGACTCAGAGCGAGAGTCGGAATCGGCCGGGGGGCCATTTATTAAAAGCGAGAAGCTAACAGCGCAACACGCACTGTGGAGAGCGATTAATTAAGACACGCAGAGGGCGCGCGCGCGGCGCCGCAGCAAAGCAATTAACACAACGTGAAATAATTCACACACCAAAACTGATTAAAAACCCAATATAGGCTAAATACCAATAAAGGCCAGTTAAACAGAGACAAAATAATGAGGCACTTATCTTGACTGCGGAGCAGCAAAGAAAGAGGAAGCCAAGATGGTGCCTCATTATTTTATAGAATGTTATATGTGACTATTGGTTGTTACTGGAGGCGTGGTTCAAAGCCTCATGGGAAATGAAGTTTTTTACTAAAGTTATTGTGTTTTCATTGGCTGCTGTGAGTCAGTAAAGAAATTGAGACAGCATAATCTGAAGCCTCCGGTCCTGCTATAGAATCCCCTGCATGGGGAGGAACCCACTGGGCTGAGGAGAATCTTCACAGCTACAGAGTCCCCTGCATGGGGAATAACCCACTGGGCTGAGGGGAATCTTCACAGCAACAGAGTCCCCTGCATGGGAAATAACCCACTGGGCTGAGGGGAATCTTCACAGCTAGAGAGTCCCCTGCATGGGGAATAACCCACTGGGCTGAGGAGAATCTTCACAGCTAGAGAGTCCCCTGCATGGGGAATAACCCACTGGGCTGAGGAGAATCTTCACAGCTAAAGAGTCCCCTGCATGGGGAACAACCCACTGGGCTGAGGAGAATCTTCACCGCTACAGAGTCATCTGCATGGGGAATAACCCACTGGGCTGAGGAGAATCTCCACAGCTAGAGAGTCCCCTGCATGGGGAGGAACCCCTGGGCTGAGGAGAATCTTCACAGCTACAGAGGCCCCTGCATGGGGAATAACCCACTGGGTCGAGGAGAATCTTCACAGCTACAGAGTCCCCTGCCTGGGGAATAACCCACTGGGCTGAGGAGAATCTTCATAGCACAGCTAGAGAGCGCCCTTTACAGGGAAGAACCCACTGGGCTAAGGAGAATCATCACAGCTAGAGTCCACTGCTTGGGGAATAACCCGCTGGGCTGAGGAGAATCTTCACAGCTAGAGAGTCCCCTGCATGGGGAATAACCCACCGGGCTGAGGAGAATCTTCACAGCTAGAGAGTCCCCTGCACGGGGAGGAACCCACTGGGCCGAGGAGAATCTTCACAGCTAGAGAGTCCCCTGCATGGGGAATAACCCACTGGGCTGAGGAGAATCATCACAGTTACAGAGTATCCTGCATGGGGAATAACCCACTGGGCTGAGGAGAATCTTCACAGCTAGAGAGTCCCCTGCATGGGGAATAACCCACTGGGCTGAGGAGAATCTTCACAGCTACAGAGTCTCCTGCATGGGGAATAACACACTGGGATGAGGAGAATCTTCACAGTTAGAGAGTCCCCTTCACAGGGAGGAACCCACTGGGCTGAGGGGAATCTTCACAGCTAGAGAGTCCCCAGCACGGGGAGGAATCCTCGGGGCTGAGGAGAATCTTCACAGCTGGAGAGTCTCCTGCATGGGGAATAACCCACTGGGCTGAGGAGAATCTTCACAGCTAGAGAGTCCACTTCACGGGGAGGAATCCTCGGGGCTGAGGAGAATCTTCACAGCTAGAGAGTCCCCTGCATGGGGAATAACCCACCGGGCTGAGGAGAATCTATACAGCTAGAGAGTCCCCTTCACAGGGAGGAACCCACTGGGCTGATGGGAATCTTCACAGCTAGAGAGTCCCCTGCATGCAGAATAACCCACTGGGCTAAGGAGAATCTTCACAGCTAGAGAGTCCCCTGCACAGGGAGGAACCCTCAGGGCTGAGGAGAATCTTCACAGCTAGCGAGTCCCCTGCATGGGGAATAACCCACTGGGCTGAGGAGAATCTTCACAGCTATAGAGTCCCCTGCATGGGGAATAACCCACTGGGCTGAGGAGAATCTTCACAGCTAAAGAGTCCACTCCCAGGGAGGAACCCACTGGGCTGAGGAGAATCTTCACAGCTGGAGAGTCCCCTGCACGGGGAATAACCCACTGGGCTGAGGAGAATATTCACAGCTAGAGAGTCCCCATCATGGGGAATAACCCACTAGGCTGAGGAGAATCTTCACACCTAGAGAGTCCCCTGCATGGGGAATAACCCACTGGGCTGAGGAGAATCTTCACAGCTAGAGAGTCCCCTTCACGGGGAGGAACTCACCGGGCTGAGGAGAATCCTCATAGCTAGAGTCTCCTGTACAGGGAATAACCCACGGGGCTGAGGAGAATCTTCACAGCTAGAGAGTCCCCTGCACGGGGAGGAACCCACTGGGCTGAGGAGAATCTTCATAGCTAGAGAGTCCCCTGCATGGGGAGGAACCCACTGGGCTGAGGAGAATCTTCACAGCTACAGAGTCCCCTACATGGGGAATAACCCACGGGGCTGAGGAAAATCTTCACAGCTACAGAGTCCCCTGCACGGGCAAGAACCAACTGGGCTGAGGAGAATCTTCACAGCTAGAGAGTGCCCTGCATGGGGAATAACCCACTGGCCTGAGGAGAATCTTCAATGCTAGAGAGTCCCCTGCATGGGGAATAACCCACTGGGCTGAGGAGAATCTTCATAGCACAGCTAGAGAGCGCCCTTTACAGGGAAGAACCCACTGGGCTAAGGAGAATCATCACAGCTAGAGAGTCCACTGCATGGGGAATAACCCGCTGGGCTGAGGAGAATCTTCACAGCTAGAGAGTCCCCTGCATGGGGAATAACCCACCGGGCTGAGGAGAATCTTCACAGCTAGAGAGTCCCCTGCACGGGGAGGACCCACTGGGCCGAGGAGAATCTTCACAGCTAGAGAGTCCCCTGCATGGGGAATAACCCACTGGGCTGAGGAGAATCATCACAGTTACAGAGTATCCTGCATGGGGAATAACCCACTGGGCTGAGGAGAATCTTCACAGCTAGAGAGTCCCCTGCATGGGGAATAACCCACTGGGCTGAGGAGAATCTTCACAGCTACAGAGTCTCCTGCATGGGTAATAACACACTGGGATGAGGAGAATCTTCACAGTTAGAGAGTCCCCTTCACAGGGAGGAACCCACTGGGCTGAGGAGAATCTTCACAGCTAGAGAGTCCACTTCACGGGGAGGAATCCTCGGGGCTGAGGAGAATCTTCACAGCTAGAGAGTCCCGTGCATGGGGAATAACCCACCGGGCTGAGGAGAATCTATACAGCTAGAGAGTCCCCTTCACAGGGAGGAACCCACTGGGCTGAGGGGAATCTTCACAGCTAGAGAGTCCCCTGCATGGGGAATAACCCACTGGGCTAAGGAGAATCTTCACAGCTAGAGAGTCCCCTGCACGGGGAGGAACCCTCAGGGCTGAGGAGAATCTTCACAGCTAGCGAGTCCCCTGCATGGGGAATAACCCACTGGGCTGAGGAGAATCTTCACAGCTATAGAGTACCCTGCATGGGGAATAACCCACTGGGCTGAGGAGAATCTTCACAGCTAGAGAGTCCACTCCACAGGGAGGAACCCACTGGGCTGAGGAGAATCTTCACAGCTGGAGAGTCCCCTGCACGGGGAATAACCCACTGGGCTGAGGAGAATATTCACAGCTAGAGAGTCCCCATCATGGGGAATAACCCACTAGGCTGAGGAGAATCTTCACACCTAGAGAGTCCCCTGCATGGGGAATAACCCACTGGGCTGAGGAGAATCTTCACAGCTAGAGAGTCCCCTTCACGGGGAGGAACTCACTGGGCTGAGGAGAATCCTCACAGCTAGAGAGTCTCCTGCAAGGGGAATAACCCACGGGGCTGAGGAGAATCTTCACAGCTAGAGAGTCCCCTGCACGGGGAGGAACCCACTGGGCTGAGGAGAATCTTCATAGCTAGAGAGTCCCCTGCATGGGGAGGAACCCACTGGGCTGAGGAGAATCTTCACAGCTACAGAGTCCCCTACATGGGGAATAACCCACGGGGCTGAGGAAAATCTTCACAGCTACAGAGTCCCCTGCACGGGCAAGAACCAACTGGGCTGAGGAGAATCTTCACAGCTAGAGAGTGCCCTGCATGGGGAATAACCCACTGGCCTGAGGAGAATCTTCAATGCTAGAGAGTCCCCTGCATGGGGAATAACCCACTGGGCTGAGGAGAATCTTCATAGCACAGCTAGAGAGCGCCCTTTACAGGGAAGAACCCACTGGGCTAAGGAGAATCATCACAGCTAGAGAGTCCACTGCATGGGGAATAACCCGCTGGGCTGAGGAGAATCTTCACAGCTAGAGAGTCCCCTGCATGGGGAATAACCCACTGGGCTGAGGAGAATATTACAGCTAGAGAGTCCCCTGCATGGGGAATAACCCACTGGGCTGAGGAGAATCTTCACAGCTACAGAGTCCCCTACATGGGGAATAACCCACGGGGCTGAGGAGAATCTTCACAGCTACAGAGTCCCCTGCACGGGCAAGAACCAACTGGGCTGAGGAGAATCTTCACAGCTAGAGAGTGCCCTGCATGGGGAATAACCCACTGGCCTGAGGAGAATCTTCACTGCTAGAGAGTCCCCTGCATGGGGAATAACCCACTGGGCTGAGGAGAATCTTCACAGCTAGAGAGTCCCCTGCATGGGGAATAACCCACTGGGCTGAGGAGAATCTTTACAGCGAGAGAGTCCCCTGCATGGGGAATAACCCACTGGGCTGAGGAGAATATTACAGCTAGAGAGTCCCCTGCATGGGGAATAACCCACTGGGCTGAGGAGACTCCTCACAACTAGAGAGTCCCCTGCATGGGGAATAACCCACTGGGCTGAGGAGAATCTTCACAGCTACAGAGTCCCCTGCACGGGGAGGAACCCACTGGGCTGAGGGGAATTTTCACAGCTAGAGAGTCCCCAGCATGGGGAATAGCCCACGGGGCTGAGGAGAATCTTCACAGCTAGAGAGTCCACTGCACGGGGAGGAACCCACTGGGCTGAGGAGAATCTTCACAGCTAGAGTGCCCCCTGCACGAGGAGGAACCCACTCGGCTGAGGAGAAACTTCACAGCTAGAGAGTCCCCTGCATGGGGATTAACCCACTGGGCTGAGGAGAATCTTCACAGCTACAGAGTCCCCTGCATGGGGAATAACCCACTGGGCTGAGGAGAATCTTCACAGCTACAGAGTCCCCTGCATGGGGAATAACCCACGGGGCTGAGGAGAATCTTCACAGCTACAGAGTCCCCTGCATGGGGAATAACCCACCGGGCTGAGGAGAATCTTCACAGCTACAGAGTCCCCTTCACAGGGAGGAACCCACCGGGCTAAGGAGAATCTTCACAGCTAGAGAGTCCCCTGCATGGGGAATAACCCACAGGGCTGAGGAGAATCTTCACAGCTAGAGAGTCCCCTGCATGAGGAATAACCCACTGGGCTGAGGAGAATCTTCACAGCTAGAGAGTCCACTTCACGGGGAGGAACCCACGGGGCTGAGGAGAATCTTCACAGGTAGAGAGTCCCCTGCATGAGGAATAACCCACTGGGCTGAGGAGAATCTTCACAGCTAGAGAGTCCACTTCACGGGGAATAACCCACGGGGCTGAGGAGAATCTTCGCAGCTACAGAGTCCCCTGCATGGGGAATAATCCACCGGGCTGAGGAGAATCTTCACAGCTAGAGAGTCCCCTGCACGGGGAGGAACCCACTGGGCTGAGAAGAATCTTCACAGCTAGAGTGTACCCTGCGTGGGGAATAACCCACTGGGCTGAGGAGAATCTTCACAGCTAGAGAGTCCCTTTCACGGGGAGGAACCCACTGGGCTGAGGAGAATCTTCACAGCTAGACAGTCCCCTGCGTGGGGAATAACCCACTGGACTGAGGAGAATCTTCACAGCTAGAGAGTCCCCTGCATGGGGAATAACCCACTGGGCTGAGGAGAATCTTCACTGCTAGAGAGTCCCTTTCACGGGGAGGAACCTACTGGGCTGATGAGATTCTTCACAGCTAGATAGTCCACTTCACGGGGAATAACCCACGGGGCTGAGGAGAATCTTCACAACTACAGAGTCCCCTGCATGGGGAATAACCCACTGGGCTGAGGAGAACCTTCACAGCTGGAGAGTCCCCTGCATGGGGAATAACCCACTGGGCTGAGGAGAATCTTCACAGCTAGAGAGTCCCCTGCATGGGGAGGAACCCACTGGGCTGAGGAGAATCTTCACAGGGCACTGCTAGAGAGTCCTCTGCACGGGGAGGAACCCACTGGGCAAAGGAGAATCTTCACAGCTAGAGAGTCCCCTGCATGGGGAATAACCCAAGGGGCTGAGGAGAATCTTCACAGCTAGAGAGTCCCCTGCATGAGGAATAACTCACTGGGCTGAGGAGAATCTTCACAGCTAGAGAGTCCACTTCACGGGGAATAACCCACGGGGCTGAGGAGAATCTTGACAGCTATAGAGTCCCCTGCATGGGGAATAACCCACCGGGCTGAGGAGAATCTTCACAGCTAGAGAGTCCCCTGCATGGGGAGGAACCCACTGGGCTGAGGAGAATCTTCACAGCTAGAGAGTCCCCTGCATGAGGAATAACCCACTGGGCTGAGGAGAATCTTCACAGCTAGAGAGTCCACTTCACGGGGAATAACCCACGGGGCTGAGGAGAATCTTCACAGCTATAGAGTCCCCTGCATGGGGAATAACCCACCGGGCTGAGGAGAATCTTCACAGCTAGAGAGTCCCCTGCATGGGGAGGAACCCACTGGGCTGAGAAGAATCTTCACAGCTAGAGAGTCCCCTGCATGGGGAATAACCCACTGAGCTGAGGAGAATTTTCACAGCTAGAGAGTCCCTTTCACGGGGAGGAACCCACTGGGCTGAGAAGAATCTTCACAGCTAGAGAGTCCCCTGCATGGGGAATAACCCACAGGGCTGAGGAGAATCTTCACAGCTAGTGAGTCCCCTGCATGGGGAATAACCCCCTGGGCTGAGGAGAATCTTCACAGCTGGAGAGTCCCTGCATGGGGAATAACCCACTGGGCTGAGGAGAATCTTCACAGCTAGAGAGTCCTCTGCATGGGGAGGAACCCACTGGGCTGAGGAGAATCTTCACAGGGCACAGCTAGAGAGTCCTCTGCACGGGGAGGAACCCACTGGGCCGAGGAGAATCTTCACAGCTAGAGAGTCCCCTGCATGGGGAATAACCCATGGGGCTGAGGAGAATCTTCACAGCTAGAGAGTCCCCTGCATGAGGAATAACCCACTGGGCTGAGGAGAATCTTCACAGCTAGAGAGTCCACTTCACGGGGAGGAACCCACGGGGCTGAGGATAATCTTCACAGCTAGAGAGTCCCCTGCATGAGGAATAACCCAATGGGCTGAGGAGAATCTTCCCAGCTAGAGAGTCCACTTCACGGGGAGGAACCCATGGGGCTGAGGAGAATCTTCACAGCTAGAGAGTCCCCTGCATGAGGAATAACCCACTGGGCTGAGGAGAATCTTCACAGCTACAGAGTCCCCTTCACAGGGAGGAACCCACCGGGCTAAGGAGAATCTTCACAGCTAGAGAGTCCCCTGCATGGGGAATAACCGACGGGGCTGAGGAGAATCTTCACAGCTAGAGAGTCCACTTCACGGGGAATAACCCAAGGGGCTGAGGAGAATCTTCACAGCTACAGAGTCCCCTGCATGGGGAATAACCCACCGGGCTGAGGAGAATCTTCACAGCTACAGAGTCCCCTTCACAGGGAGGAACCCACCGGGCTAAGGAGAATCTTCACAGCTAGAGAGTCCCCTGCATGGGGAATAACCCACGGGGCTGAGGAGAATCTTCACAGCTAGAGAGTCCCCTGAATGAGGAATAACCCACTGGGCTGAGGAGAATCTTCACAGCTAGAGAGTCCACTTCACGGGGAGGAACCCACGGGGTTGAGGAGAATCTTCACAGGTAGAGAGTCCCCTGCATGAGGAATAACCCACTGGGCTGAGGAGAATCTTCACAGCTAGAGAGTCCACTTCACGGGGAATAACCAACGGGGCTGAGGAGAATCTTCACAGCTACAGAGTCCCCTGCATGGGGAATAATCCACCGGGCTGAGGAGAATCTTCACAGCTAGAGAGTCCCCTGCACGGGGAGGAACCCACTGGGCTGAGAAGAATCTTCACAGCTAGAGTGTACCCTGCGTGGGGAATAACCCACTGGGCTGAGGAGAATCTTCACAGCTAGAGAGTCCCCTGCATTGGGGAATAACCCACGGGGCTGAGGAGAATCTTCACAGCTATAGAGTCCCCTGCATGGGGAATAACCCACCGGGCTGAGGAGAATCTTCACAGCTATAGAGTCCCCTGCATGGGGATTAACCCACCGGGCTGAGGAGAATCTTCACAGCTAGAGAGTCCTCTGCACGGGGAGGAACCCACTGGGCCAAGGAGAATCTTCACAGCTAGAGAGTCCCCTGCATGGGGAATAACCCAAGGGGCTGAGGAGAATCTTCACAGCTAGAGAGTCCCCTGCATGAGGAATAACCCACTGGGCTGAGGAGAATCTTCACAGCTAGAGAGTCCACTTCACGGGGAATAACCCACGGGGCTGAGGAGAATCTTCACAGCTATAGAGTCCCCTGCATGGGGAATAACCCACCGGGCTGAGGAGAATCTTCACAGCTAGAGAGTCCCCTGCATGGGGAGGAACCCACTGGGCTGAGGAGAATCTTCACAGCTAGAGAGTCCCCTGCATGACGAATAACCCACTGGGCTGAGGAGAATCTTCACAGCTAGAGAGTCCACTTCACGGGGAATAACCCACGGGGCTGAGGAGAATCTTCACAGCTATAGAGTCCCCTGCATGGGGATTAACCCACCGGGCTGAGGAGAATCTTCACAGCTAGAGAGTCCCCTGCATGGGGAGGAACCCACTGGGCTGAGAAGAATCTTCA
Organism: Calotriton arnoldi; assembly: GCA_963921515.1. Lineage (NCBI taxonomy): Eukaryota > Metazoa > Chordata > Amphibia > Caudata > Salamandridae > Calotriton > Calotriton arnoldi. The sequence goes on from CAWUFW010004051.1 coordinate 110,046, forward strand.
CAGCTAGAGAGTCCCCTGCATGGGGAATAACCCACTGGGCTGAGGAGAATTTTCACAGCTAGAGAGTCCCTTTCACGGGGAGGAACCCACTGGGCTGAGAAGAATCTTCACAGCTAGAGAGTCCCCTGCATGGGGAATAACCCATGGGGCTGAGGAGAATCTTCACAGCTAGAGAGTCCCCTGCATGAGGAATAACCCACTGGGCTGAGGAGAATCTTCACAGCTAGAGAGTCCACTTCACGGGGAGGAACCCACGGGGCTGAGGATAATCTTCACAGCTAGAGAGTCCCCTGCATGAGGAATAACCCAATGGGCTGAGGAGAATCTTCACAGCTAGAGAGTCCCCTGCATGGGGAGGAACCCACTGGGCTGAGAAGAATCTTCACAGCTAGAGAGTCCCCTGCATGGGGAATAACCCACTGGGCTGAGGAGAATTTTCACAGCTAGAGAGTCCCTTTCACGGGGAGGAACCCACTGGGCTGAGAAGAATCTTCACAGCTAGAGAGTCCCCTGCATGGGGAATAACCCACAGGGCTGAGGAGAATCTTCACAGGTAGAGAGTCCCCTGCATGGGGAATAACCCACTGGGCTGAGGAGAATCTTCACAGCTAGGGAGTCCCCTGCATGAGGAATAACCCACTGGGCTGAGGAGAATCTTCACAGCTAGAGAGTCCACTTCACGGGGAGGAACCCATGGGGCTGAGGAGAATCTTCACAGCTAGAGAGTCCCCTGCATGAGGAATAACCCACTGGGCTGAGGAGAATCTTCAGAGCTAGAGAGTGCCCTGCATGAGGAATAACCCACTGGGCTGAGGAGAATCTTCACAGCTAGAGAGTCCACTTCACGGGGAATAACCCACCGGGCTGAGGAGAATCTTCATAGCTACAGAGTCCCCTGCATGGGGAATAACCCACCGGGCTGAGGTGAATCTTCACAGCTAGAGAGTCCCCTGCACGGGGAGGAACCCACTGGGCTGAGAAGAATCTTCACAGCTAGAGAGTCCCCTGCGTGGGGAATAACCCACTGGGCTGAGGAGAATCTTCACAGCTAGAGAGTCCCTTTCACGGGGAGGAACCCACTGGGCTGAGGAGAATCTTCACAGCTAGAGAGTCCCCTGCATGGGGAATAACCCACTGGGCTGAGGAGAATCTTCACAGCTAGAGAGTCCCCTGCATTGGGGAATAACCCACTGGGCTGAGGAGAATCTTCAGAGCTAGAGAGTCCCCTTCATGGGGAATAACCCACTGGGCTGAGGGGAATCTTCACAGCTAGAGAGTCCCCTGCATGGGGAATAACCCACTGGGCTGAGGGGAATCTTCACAGCTAGAGAGTCCCCTGCATGGGGAATAACCCACTGGGCTGAGGGGAATCTTCACAGCTAGAGAGTCCCCTGCATGGGGAATAACCCACTGGGCTGAGGGGAATCTTCACAGCTAGAGAGTCCCCTGCATGGGGAATAACCCACTGGGCTGAGGAGAATCTTCACAGCTAGAGAGTCCCCTTTATGGGGAATAACCCACTGGGCTGAGGAGAATCTTCATAGCACAGCTAGAGAGTCCCCTGCATGGGGAATAACCCACTGGGCTGAGGAGAATCTTCACAGCTAGAGAGTCCCCTTTATGGGGAATAACCCACTGGGCTGAGGAGAATCTTCATAGCACAGCTAGAGAGTCCCCTGCATGGGGAATAACCCACTGGGCTGAGGAGAATCTTCACAGCTAGAGAGTCCCCTTTATGGGGAATAACCCACTGGGCTGAGGAGAATCTTCACAGCTAGAGAGTCCCCTGCATGAGGAATAACCCACTGGGCTGAGGAGAATCTTCAGAGCTAGAGAGTGCCCTGCATGAGGAATAACCCACTGGGCTGAGGAGAATCTTCACAGCTAGAGAGTCCACTTCACGGGGAATAACCCACCGGGCTGAGGAGAATCTTCATAGCTACAGAGTCCCCTGCATGGGGAATAACCCACCGGGCTGAGGAGAATCTTCACAGCTAGAGAGTCCCCTGCACGGGGAGGAACCCACTGGGCTGAGAAGAATCTTCACAGCTAGAGAGTCCCCTGCGTGGGGAATAACCCACTGGGCTGAGGAGAATCTTCACAGCTAGAGAGTCCCTTTCACGGGGAGGAACCCACTGGGCTGAGGAGAATCTTCACAGCTAGAGAGTCCCCTGCATGGGGAATAACCCACTGGGCTGAGGAGAATCTTCACAGCTAGAGAGTCCCCTGCATTGGGGAATAACCCACTGGGCTGAGGAGAATCTTCAGAGCTAGAGAGTCCCCTTTATGGGGAATAACCCACTGGGCTGAGGGGAATCTTCACAGCTAGAGAGTCCCCTGCATGGGGAATAACCCACTGGGCTGAGGGGAATCTTCACAGCTAGAGAGTCCCCTGCATGGGGAATAACCCACTGGGCTGAGGGGAATCTTCACAGCTAGAGAGTCCCCTGCATGGGGAATAACCCACTGGGCTGAGGGGAATCTTCACAGCTAGAGAGTCCCCTGCATGGGGAATAACCCACTGGGCTGAGGAGAATCTTCACAGCTAGAGAGTCCCCTTTATGGGGAATAACCCACTGGGCTGAGGAGAATCTTCATAGCACAGCTAGAGAGTCCCCTGCATGGGGAATAACCCACTGGGCTGAGGAGAATCTTCACAGCTAGAGAGTCCCCTTTATGGGGAATAACCCACTGGGCTGAGGAGAATCTTCATAGCACAGCTAGAGAGTCCCCTGCATGGGGAATAACCCACTGGGCTGAGGAGAATCTTCACAGCTAGAGAGTCCCCTTTATGGGGAATAACCCACTGGGCTGAGGAGAATCTTCACAGCTAGAGAGTCCCCTGCATGGGGAATAACCCACTGGGCTGAGGAGAATCTTCACAGCACACAGCTGCGATATTACGTTAGAAGAGCTAAAGGCATATGATGACAAGGTCCGTAGTTTCCCCTGAAGAAAACTATTTACTATGGATTATGGAACACTGGTGATGTTTTAATAAATAAAAACTACTTTTGTTTTATTTCAGTAACTTTTATTGGTTATTTCAAACACAAAGACAGATAGAAAAAGACACAGAATAAAAGAATAAAAAAATACAGCGAGTCATCAAATGCCCTAGTGGATAAAGGTAGAATCACAGACCTAACAATCCTGGTGGATATATATTTGTAAAGCGCGCTACTCACCCGTGAGGGTCTCAAGGCGCTGAGGAGGGGTGGGGGGAGCAGCTACTGATCGAACAGCCAGGTCTTGAGGAGTCTCCTGAAGGTCAGCAGGTCCTGGGTCTGTCGTAGGTGGATGGGGAGGGTGTTCCATGTCTTGGTGGCGAGGTGGGAGAAGGATCTGCCGCCGGTGGTTGTTCAGTGGATGCGTGGAACGGTGGCGAGGGCGAGGTCAACGGAGCAGAGCTGGCGGTTGGGGGTGTAGAAGGTGAGTCGCTTGTTGAGGTATGCTGGTCCGGCGTCGTGGAGAGCTTTGTGAGCGTGGGTGAGGAGCTTGAAGGTGATCCTCTTGCTGACGGGGAGCCAGTGCAAGTCCCTCAGGTGGGTGGTGATGTGGCTGTGGCTGGGGATGTCGAGGATGAGACGTGCGGAGGCATTCTGTATGCGTTGGAGTCTCTTCTGGAGTTTGGCCGTGGTTCCCGCGTAGAGGGCGTTGCAGTAGTCCAGCCTGCTGGTGACGAGGGCCTGGGTGACCGTTCTTCTGGTTCCGGGGGGGATCCATCTGTAGATCTTGCGTAGCATACGAAGGGTGTTGAAGCAGGAGGTGGAAACGGCGTTGAATTGTTGGGTCATTGACAGAGAAGAGTCCAGGATGAACCCCAGGTTGCGTGCGTGGTCGGTCGGTGTCGTCGCAGTTCCCAGCGAGGCCGGCCACCAGGAGTCGTCCCAGGCGAAGGGGTTGGGGCCGAGGATGAGGACCTCCGTCTTGCCTGAGTTTAGTTTCAGGCGGCTGTTCTTCATCCATTCGGCGACGGCCTTCATCCCTTCGTGGAAGTTGGTTTTGACGGTGGCGGGGTCTTTGGTGAGGGAGAGGATCAGCTAGGTGTTGTCGGCGTATGAGACTATGTTGAGGTCGTGCGATCGGATGATGTTGGCGAGCGGTGTCATGTAGACGTTGAAGAGGGTCGGGCTGAGGGATGATCCTTGGGGTACGCCGCAGGTGATCTTGGTGGCTTTGGATCGAAATGGGGGAGGCGAACTCTCTGGGTTCTGTCGGTGAGGAAGGAGGTGATCCAGTCCAGGGCTTTGTCGCGGATCCCTGCGTTGTAGAGGCGTGTGCGAAGGGTGTGGTGGCAGACGGTGTCGAAGGTGGCCGAGAGGTCCAGGAGGATAAGGGCCGCGGTGTCACCGTTGTCCAGCAGGGCCCTGATGTAGTCGGTGGCGGCGATGAGGGCGGTTTTGGTGCTGTGGTTGCTGCGGAATCCAGATTGGGACGAGTCCAAGGTGTTGTTCTCTTCGAGGAATTGGGTCAGTTGTCTGTTGACTCGATGACTTTCGCCGGGAGCAGGGAGATGGGCCGAAAGTTCTTGAGGTCCTTGGGGTCTGCCTTGAGTTTCTTGAGTAGGGCGTTGATCTCTGCGTGTTTCCATCTTTCCGGGAAGGTGGCGGTCTCGAATGAGCTGTTGAAGATCTTACGGAGTTGGGGTGCGATGATGGAGCTCGCTTTGTTGAAGATGTGATGGGGGCAGGGGTCTGATGGTGAGCCGGAGTGGATGGTGTTCATGGTCTTGATGGTGTCTTTGTCGTTGACGTGGTTCCAGGAGGTCAGGCGGCCGGTGTGACTGGGGGGTGGGGAGTCTGGGGTGTCGACAGCTGTTGGAGAGGTCTGGGTGTTGAAGCTGTCGTGGATGTCTTCGATCTTGCGGTGGAAGAAGTAGGCTAGAGAGTCGCAGAGGTCTTGTGACGGCGGGATGTCTTTGGAGCTGAAGCTGGGGTTGGCGAGTTCCTTCACGATGTTGAAGAGCTCTTTGCTGTTGTGTGCGTTGTTGTTGATGCGTTCCTTGAAGGAGGTCCTTTTGGCCGTTTCGAATGAGCTGGTGGTGTCTGCGGCTGGTGTTCTTGAGGGCTGCATGGTTGTGCTCCAATTGAGAGACCTGCATTGTCATAATCGCTAAAGCTCTATGTCTAACCATTGGGGTCTGTACTCCAGTTGATCCATAAACCATGCTGAACCTTGCTTGCAAAGGTATGCTATTTGGTAGTTCCTAAAATTTGGTAAGCCTACCCCTCCATTGTCTTTGGCGAGTCTAAGTTTACTTAAAGAAATCCTCGCTTTTTTTCCTTGCCATAAAAATTAAATGAGTTTTTGCCAAAGTCTATGCCCTAAATATCTTGATTTGCCCGTAAATGTTGGAGGAGTGGTTCGATGGCCAAGAGGAAGAGAGATGGTGATAGTGAGCAACCTTGCCTGGTGCCTTGTTTTAACGGGAAGGAATCAGATAGTGCTCCCCCCTCCCTCACTCTAGCACTCGGACTATGATATAGTGCCATGATCATCTGGATCAGAGTATCTCCTAGAATGTATTTCCTGAGTGACCCACTCAAAAATGACCAATCAACTTTATCAAACGCTTTCTCTGCGTCAAGCATTATGGCAACAGTAGGGGAGTTGACTAACTTTGCTTTTTCAATTGCGTGGCAACATTTTTTGATGTTGTCACTAGACAACCTATGTTTTAGGAATCCTGTTTGTGAGGTATGTATGAGTTTAGCAATGTGTTTTTGAATTTGATTGGATAAGATCATGGCATATATTTTGCAGTCCAGGTTAATGAGTGAAATTGGTCTATAATTCTTTGTCAGCGATGTGTCCTTACCCTCTTTAGGGATGACAGTAATTATTACTTCCACTGGGGTACCCGTTATTTGCCCAGTAGATGCGAATTGGTGATAGAGGAGTAGTAGTGAGTCACACAGGTGCTCTTCAAATGTTCTATAAAAGGATGCATTAAACCCGTCTGGGCCCGGAGCTTTACCTGTTTTAAGTTTCCTAATAGCTGCCCTAAGTTCATCCATCGTGATTGTGCCATTGATGGAACCCCTTTCATGGTCATTTAGAGGGTTAATAGAGGCCTTGAAGCAGGGTCTAGTTTTACCGTATAAATGCCTTAGCCTATTCCTACCCACACCTGCCCACACCTGAGGCATGAGACCCTGATAAGGCCCCACCAGCTAGCATATAGGAATCTGTTAAGTTGGCCATACTGTCTCAGTAGGCCCAAAGTGCCTCTCTGACAAATTCACAAGACATCTCCTCAGTGAGGCCCATCTCCCCCAGACCCCCACTCCCTCGATGTGCCCTTCTTCTCTTACACCCACGTAGATACCGCAAGAACAGGGAACTCCTCAAGCTAAGAGGAACTCTTATAAACTTATAAAAATTTCCCTGAAGTGACGCAAATCCTGTTGAATAGATGTTCAATTTCATTATGATTCACGGTCAAACATCAAGTGACCTTTTGGTAAGGAACGTAGTGTGGGTGTCACTCCTGTTTTCCTAATATTTCCGAGAAGTAACCAAAGTGCGTCATGCGGTCAAAGCACCTGATAATGTCGTGATTTTGTGGTCAATGGTTCATCATTGAAAGAGTATAAATGATCTGCTCACAGTCCATTCGTCGGACTACCTCGCTGAAATGACCCCTTGGGTCACTAACGCCTGTGTGGTCTCCTTCAGCCATCTAACTAGCATCTTTGGCTGAAGCTCTAATTGTTTATTGTACTTTGAAATTGTCTCTTTCCCTCTCCTCTGCATTGCCCTTATTCTAAAACATTTTTGCAATTGCATGTTCTTGCTCGCCAAGAGAATTTTCATTAAAGTCGCATATTTTCTAGTGTTTTCTGAATGGTATTTCTATCTGCATATGCTTCACTTGTTAGAGAATGCATTTTTCTCCATGTACAATCTAAATGTATGATTTTTTCACTGCAGTTATCAAAATATATATTTCTCTCATTACGCTTTGAAGTATTCATCATTGTCATAATTTACAGGATATTGTTCTTCTCTTATTATTGCATTTATGTATTTCATGATATATCCATGCCAGCTTTTTAACATGAATTGTGTTTCATTTTGTCTTTGCTAAGACACAGCATTTCGTTTTTGCACTTAAAGTGTTTCCTTTTTCACTTCAGGTTGGAAGTGGTTTTCATGTAATAAAGTGCAAACAAACCTGATTCAATTTCTATCGTTTACACGTGTATTTTCTCGTATTTTGTAGCAGCACCCTCACAAATTAAGCTGCCCTGGTCCAGTGCCCCAGGACCATAAAATTTCCCCCCGAACATCTGGCGACCACCGAATGGACGTACTAGATTCCCAGCTGCATCCTGTGACAACGGGCGGAGTGATTGCCTTCCGAGAGCCTCTTTCCTGACTGAGCAGACACAACACCCTCGGGTAAGCCTAAGTTAAGAGTACACCTCTCTCTTGTACTTTCGGTCTTCCTCCGGGGGGGTGCTGGTCGCCTGTCTTAGCGGATTCTGTCTCTCTGAAGTGCCCTGTGTCCCCTGATCACAGTTCCTTGCTTTCCGCTGGTATCTTGCTACGTTAAACGAATTCCTCATCTTTAACACGTGTAAACAGCCGTTGACTCAGGTGCTAATGCAATTCCTTTTTTAGAGCTTACATTGTGTTTTTTTTTTATTATATAGATATATTTTGTGCTGCGGAGATAGAGTTTTCACACATTTTAGCCTGTCCAAGAGGGACAGGACGCCTGTGCAGGAAGGCAAGGAGTTTGCATGGTGCAAATCTCAGCTATTTGCGGGCTCAGGAGCGGTTCCGAGTCCCGGATAAGACGTGCCACTCTACGTCTTGTGACTGGCACGTGAGGATTTATGATAACAGTTATCAGACTTCCTCGGCTTTTGCGAGGGACTGTCAGTATATATTTTATATTTCTAGGACAGTCAACAAGAGTAATGGGGGATTATGGTTTGTGAACAAAACACCTTCCAATCTGCTTAGCTACCAGTAAAGGAAGTGTGGTTTCCTGTTCGCTTTGTATTAAAAGTGAAACGTTTATTTTTTTTTGCTATGTTATTTTAAGATATCCTTCTGTCCGCATTTAGGCCAGCTGAGGAGAATGCGCAAATAGTTCTGTGGGTTTATATATAAATAGACGTGTACATAATATGCTTCACATTTTGTATAATTGAAGTGCGATTATTTTATGGTCAAATCTCTTTTTATTGTGGTCTGTTTTTTTGCATGCATTGTGGTTGTCTTTTTAAGTATCTGTGCCTGGCGCACTGACCTTTTATGTATCTAGTGAGATTAATAATAACTAGAATTGTAACTGCTTTTATATATGAATGCTGTTGCCTTCTTGTGAACAAATAGTATTGTATAGCTACCCCCTGCCCCTCCTTACCCCTGTGGCGCTGTACCACATTCAATGAGCACAAGTCACTTTTAGGTAACTGACCACGTAATGAACGACAACCCACCCCAAATAGTTGAGATAGTTTAAATAACCGACATGTGTCCGTGTATAATAGCATAACAGATACACTGTCCCCTATACTGTCTCCTATAAGCCAAAATCAAGGGGACTTCATTTCTGGAGCGTGGGACATTTTGGGAGTTTCCAAATAGCAGCCTTTACAACACTTGATTATGACTTTTGAGGGCGGTTTTCAATAGGCTCCCCTATTTAACTGATTACACCCTGAATTAAGTACATTCAGTTCCTTGACCGTCACACCTCGCGCTTCTCACCTCACATTTCTGGCGTGCTTGGACCCTTAGTAATGGATCCTCCCACTTGAATATTCAGTCAAGTGGTAGAAAGATGGGGAGGAAGGCTTTCGCATGCATTTATCGCCTCAACACACAGCCACCTTTTTACGTTTTCTGGTTGCTATTACGCCCTAGACTTGGCCCAGCATCAAATGATAGACCAGCCATTGGTTACCTTCCGTCCCCTCCCACAAAGAAAAAAATGACATAATAAGTTGAGGTCAAGGACTGCCATCCCTTACCGCCCAGAGCCCAATGATAGAAGATGTACTACCAGGTAAAATGGAGCTATTCCCTTTGATATTTTTGGATCATAGGCTTAACATAGTACATACAATGTTCTATGGCCCACAATGTTAAAAGACTAAAAATGCCATCAATATAAGTAATATAGTTTCCTGGCAGAAGGAAAATACTTTCAGTTTCAAATGCATATGAATATCTCTCTATTTAGATGACCAATTATACTTCAAAAAAGGATTTTTCATTATAGACATGATGAATATCTATAGGCATCCATACTTCAATGCACAAAATGCAAAGGCCTACCAGGTCAGCTAGATGCAAGATTCACAATGAAAATTACACAAGCACAAAATACTGCAGCACCAAGATACTAAGTACAGAATAATTTACTCCTACCTGCGTCCTAATTCAGCAGCAGCCCAGGCAGTAAAAAGTGCCACCCCTCCAGGCACAAGCAATAGCCCGAATGCAAGCACCGATCCAAGAAGTACTGCCACAGAGCACACACAGTTGGTGTTTGCTATTACGACATGAGGTTTTGAAATTGTGTCTCATATTCAAGTTAGTTAGTGACACTGGACGAAGAGCGATTTGAATATCGGAGCACAGAACTAGGGAGAGAAGAGGGGAGATAGATTGATGGAATGGAATGCACACTAACTACACCCAATTGTCGTCTTGGATCAATATATAGGTCTAATACATTATTGTAGGCCCTTAGGAGCAAAAGACTAGAATATACGGCGTTTACACAACGTGCATGACACATAGAGAACGTGAGACTGTGTTTGACTTCATGGTCGCATGCTCCAATGCTACTAGGTCTACTGAGCATTTCGAGGTGGATAAAAGGAGTACCATTGAGTTGAGGGAACAATAAAGATCTGCTATATAGCGCCAAAATACCCTTCTGAGTGAATGTGCGCTTTATAAAAAAGACATATTATTTTAAAATAGGCTTTATTTAACGTAATGTACACTGGAACACAACACGTGTGTTGGAAGGGCTAATAGATTTTTTCTTGGGCTGCCTTCAGAAGTAGCACTCCTGGCCGACCACAGATTCTGGGCGTTGAGCCAGACAGGAAAGAGACTTCCTGTGGTTAGTAACAAACATGAGATTGAGAAGAAAAAAAAATATATATGTAGAAATATATCTGTGTATACAGTTAGAACACGTTGAGCTGTGTAAGTGAACAAGAGAAATAAATTGACCAGGATCACACAATTCGGTAAAGGGGGAAAAGCCGAGATTAAATACAGGGTTTTAGGTTTCACGTTATGCAGTTTAGTGACTGGGTATGCATGTATCTATATATATACATGCATGCTTCGCTCCCTTGTGACAACTGTGCTGAACACACTACTGACTGGCAGCATCTTTGCCTGGCATCAATTAAATGAATAGTGCTGGGTTAAAGAGGTAGTGAGGAAAATATTGGGTTTTTGCCAGCAGCAGGAAAGTGAAAAACACTTTTCATCACTACGTGCATCACCACTGTTTGAGATACAGTGAGCTAAGTGTACATGGATATGTGTGTGGATGTACGCATGTCCATCAGTGACACATTTTGCAGACTATGACCACGAAATGTGGCAAAATACGGCAGGACAGGAACATGTCCAACGAAAGAGATGGGGACATCTCTTAATTAATTCACTGTTGTTCTAATTATGACGCATTAGAGGTCTTCATAACACAGGGCCACTATGAGTGCAGCTGTGTGGAAGGAGGGAAGGAATAAGTTGTGGGATATGTTAAAGGACAGTATGCATGGAGTAAGCAATGCTTAGTATTGCAATATTGTCAGAATAATATGTGTAGATTTAAAAAGACCTTTTAAAAGTACAGTTGCAGACTTTAGAGGTGGTTGCATATATTTTGCAGTTCGACCACTATGAGTTTTTATCTCCCTTAAATGTTTCTATCTCCTGGGAACTATTAGAGTACAATGTTTTGGTTCTTCTTTCGCTTTCGGAGTTAATTGATGTTTCGAGGTTTTGCACACTGCAGACATTATTATTTTTGAGTTCTTCCCTGCGTCCTTAAGATTTCCTGTCTTCGGGATGTTTGCATAGATAATATTATTGTTTTCACCACCTCTTGTCTGGTTAGAAATAAAATATAAATAAGAATAAAATATAAGAGAGGATTACAATTAGATCCCTTAGATTTCATCTATAGGAACAGGAAAGGTTTGTCATGCCACAGGCCCTGCTACATTTTCCCACACGTTTGGACCACGTGTCCATCATGATATTAAAGCAGCAACAACTTTCAGCAAAGACTTAAAGCTGCTTAAAAATAAAACAGGCAAGATAAGCGCCACAATTGAGGGGAATAAATAAATAAGAGAAAGCAAAAATAGTTATTGCCTATGAATGGCCCTGTTTTTACTCACAAATATTCCAAGTTCTGATCACCACTTAACACCTCATCAGCTTGTCAGTGAACAATTGATGAATGTATCAGTACTAGCAACTAGACCTAAAAGTGAAAGTGAAAGTTCTTCTGAAATTATGAAAAATGAAATGTAAAAGTATTTGTATGAGTTAACACGCACTGCGAAGTTTCTTTCTACTCAGGTATCCAAGGGAAAGGAGAAGGGCCTCATCAATCCTGAGCTCTCACACATCAGACATTTTAAAGTAATAGACTATTCCCCATTGCCAAGAGGAAAGGATTAACAGAACCGACTTCAGGGTCGACCCTGCACCCCCTCATCACTGAACAACGAACTAGAGGAGGTTAACTTGTTCCCATTGACTGTCCAAGAGGAAGAAGACGGTGACAGCTTAGTCGTTTATGGATTCAGACGTAGCCGCAACACCCGCCGCACAGAAGTGTCTTATGCGAAGTTATGTATTTGTATTCTAATATTTTGCAGTATTGTCAGAGTGGCACTAGGAAGATTTAATTAGTTCACTGTTATATCTCATTTTGTTAATAGAAAGGCTTGTATTGCTCAAACTATTGAAGTTGCCAATACCATTGTGCACCCCAAGTCACCTCCAATATACCTGCTAGCACATGGAGAAAATGGCCCTTGTAGGAATGCAAAAAGGTTCAACATCCTCTGCCAGTACCGTCAGCACCCCAAATACTTATGCGCACCCTGTGTCCTCATCTACTTCCCTGTTGGAAGTAATAATGTATTAATGCAATAATGTGAATAGTGCCCAAGCGGTTAGACAGCATGCTGCTCATGACTCCCTTCACAGCAACATGTGGTACAGTCAGATGACAACAATAGGTAGACAGAAGACTAAGGAGTACTGTTATATGACTCATACACTCCCCATGCAGTAGGCGCAGATAGACTGATTTTCCTAGGGACGTACTACCACACGCTGTAGAATATCTCCTACACCTGTTCCTCTACTGAATACAGGGAGAAGTTCAGATTATTGAGGCCACCTTCTCTGAAGTGTTTATAAATAGAACAGTATGGGACCACACCCCAATGATGCATGAGGTTATCACTGACAATTACAGAATAGAAGGGAAGGTAACAAGGATACTGTAGATAGGTGTTTCTGATATGGACCTTAGTGCAGCTTTTTGTAGGTACAATGGGTTTATGATAACAGGATCTCTATCAGACTGTAATGGCTCTTTGCCCCTGATGGAGCAGGGAAAATATAAAAAATTTTAACCTCCTAATATTTTCGTACAATATTAATAAACATGTTAGTTAAGTAAATAACCAACAATGTATGTTAAGGGTTGATGGTAACACGCAATTAAGTGTGCAAATTAATTAACTTGTATTTGTTTACGTGTCTAACCTAATGTAAAAATGTTGCGTATTAATTAAATAATAAATGCATGATTTTGTGCTTTTAAATAAAACGTGTGGTTGCAAAATAAAGCGATGGTAAGTAAGGGACAGCTGTATATGTTGCTTCTGCTAGGTAATACCTAATTGGGGTACGTAGAAAGACGGGAGGGAAACGAAAGGGTTTATATTTCTTTGTTTTAATAACATTTTGTTTATCTTTGAAAATAGTGCGCTTAGGCCTGTCGAGCAGCAATATAAAATGGCTGCGAGTTATTAGAGTGCACATGAGCGGATGAGACCATGTGATAGAGGAGAAAAGCTGTGGAAAAGGGATGATCACGTGCTGATGCCAAGAGGCTAAGATGAAAGTATGGTCAAGGCTGCTGTGACCCTTCTGAGCAGATGTGTGCCAAGATGATCAGCAAGAAGCGTGAGAAGCCTGGTTGAATCAATAGACAGTACCGTATTATACAAAATGTAGCAGAAAAAGACACAATTTGGACTGATCGAAACGGATGAGCAAGTGCATGAACTGTGAGAAACGATGCTTGCATGAACATTCCACACGGAACTGGTTAAGACCAGGAAGTTTGATAAAAGAATATATGGACCCGAGAGTTTGACCAATAAGAGTGAATCGCGCAATGAAGAAGAAACATTTTATGTTGTAAGCTAGAATTAGGGTATAAGAAGACCTACTCTTAGCGGGAGGGGTTAGAGAGTATGCTGTTCGAATGCTGCGGGCATGCTGAGGGAGATGCGAAAGAAGTTAGATGCTGTAGATGGGAGAGTTTGCGGTTGCTGATGCTGATGAGCTGATGCTGCTGCTGTTATTTTCCTTTTCCAGTTGAGTATAAAGATGCAGCTTTAGGAGAACTTTTAATTAATTGATTTTTAGTAGAATTATTAGGTTTTTCCTCAGAGAGATAGATAGATTGATCGATAGAGTACTTATTATGATAACCTCATTGTTTCCGTCTAATAAAAGTGCCTTGCAATTTTAAACCGTTCTTATATTGATGATAAATGCAATAATCAGAATAACAAAACTTAATTTCAATTTTCCTGCATTCAAAACTTTATATAATATTTATTATTCTTTAAGCAAATGTCTCAGTGAGTTTCTTTAAGCTAAATGATTAATACTGAAATGGGAAAAGAGTTCATTGTGATTGAGCTGGTCTTAATCACCATCAACTGATTCCTACTAGTTGGTCCATCGACCAATGAGCGGAATACCTTAAAGCAAAAGAAATTTATTATGTTATGATAAAGAGGTATCCCGTCTCCTTCCAGCAAATCGTTTTTCTCCTAGGTTCTTTGTTGAAGGAAATCCAGGGAACAAATGAGTAAGTGAATGTATATGCGGTGTTATGGGCCCCACTGTCATATGGATATAGTGTGTGTGTTAGAGAAATAATTGCACCTGGATGACCAAAGCATAATAGGAGAAAATATTTTTATTGTTAGCGCTGGATCAGATTTCTTGGTAGCAGAGTTATGGTTTCTATAGATTAATTTGGTGATTATTGATTTTTGATTATAGATTATTGATAAGTTTATGTCTAACACTTTTTGTTGAGTCGCGTTATGTTATATGTAGGTTTTCACGCTTCCGGGAAGTAGGAAGTGGAACACGTGTGGCAAGAGAAGTCACATGGAATTTTACACTGTCTGAGTTCATTTTTGGTAATAACACAGGTTGTGTTATATTAGGGATATTTTGCGTATAAAAGGTGTGTAAGTGAAATAGTGATCGGTTTTCTTGTGAAACTCTGGCCTTAATTCTCAGGAGCAGTATAGTCTCCACAAGTGTTTTATCCCCAGAGAAACGGGTTTACCGCTTGCTTGAAAGAAGGGTAAGGTAGAGGGAAGTGCTACTTTATCGGCGAAACTGAAAATTCTGTGGTAGGGTAGAGGTAAGCGCTGCCTACTGGAAAATACAGAATTCTTGTGTAAATGGTCAAAACTATCTTTTCGGTTTAGCGAATCAGACAATGGAAATGTGGATAAAATGTTGTTAACTAACAAAAATTGTTGAAAAAGAAATTGCCGAAAATTTTTGTAAAGGAGGGGTCAGGAGCAGAACTGACGTAGACAAAAGCCGCGCTGGGATTGGACAGAGCGATACTCACATGAGAACAGGAGCAGAACTGACGTAGACAAAAGCCGCGCTGGGATTGGACAGTGCGCCGTAGACAGAAATCGCTGTGATTGGAGTGTTGGTGTGAGTGACGCTAGTATTGGTTGAAATAACGCATAGAGAACAGTGTTGAATTGCGGATTTGTTTGAGGAGAAAAAGGTTGAGGATCATGTCGTACTATGAGTATGGAAAAGAGAAAGCGTCTTGGATGTCGAAAGTAAAGAACTTCTTTAGGAAGGACAAAAAGGTAGTGACTAGAGAGGGACAAATAATTCCTCCGCCGAAATCACCAGCTTCACATATGATGCTGAAATATGGATATCATACATGCATATGGTTAGAAAATTGGACAAAATATACCAAGAACGATGGAGCCATGGCTTTCCCTGAGAATGGTTCATTTAATGTAGCCGTACTACGGAACTTGAGAGAAAAGATGGTAATGTTAGAACCCAGACCTAGACCGACACAGTTTGAAGCTTTAACGGAATGGGAAGATGAGATGTATGAGCGAGAGAGATCCAGAGGATTAAAGAATCATGAGTTTATGCCTGGAAGATTGTGGGGAATAAATCATGAGGACAGAGTAAAGCGTTGGAGATACGCTAACATGGCAGGAGGTTTGTTTCCGGCTTTTACGGTTGAGGAAGAAGCAAAGAGAAAGTGTACTGAGAAAAAGAAACATGTAGTGGTAGAAAAGTATGTGTATGGTGGTAGTGAAACAGATGATGAATTGCTGGAAGATATTTTAAACAGAAACCCACCTCCATACCAACAGACTTCTGCGGTGGTGACACCTAAGGCACCGCCAATGGAAACTGGGAGGAATAAAAAACCCGAACGAAGAAATGAAATAAATAGGTCACAAGAAACATTTAAAATTTCAGAAAATGAAGAGACTGAAAGTGATAATGCAACCAAATTAGCAAAAACGACAAAAGAATTGACCGAGAAAATAAGAGAATTGACAAAGAATATGGAAGCTGTAACGGTACCAGTAACAATCGGTCCAGTAATGCCAATTTTTGAAAATCAGAACATTAATGATCATTCTTTGGTGATTCCCATGAATTCACATTTGCAAAGAAAAAGAGAAAGGATGGAACTGAATAATGAAGGTGCACACAATTTGGCTAGTACGTGTAGACCAAGCCCACCTACAAATTTGACGATAAATGAGAGTGAGATTAGGAGAATGCCTATGGTGACAGAGTCTGCATCAGGAACACCAGAAAAGAGCAGCGATTGGATAGAATTAAATAGTACGCCTGTGGGTCCGACTCCAGAAGAGTTAAATGAATGGATGAAAGCGCTAAAAGCAAAAGAACCGGAAGAAAAACCATTAGATGTAATAAGGTTGAAAATAGACATGGAAGAATTGATTTTGGGAACAATTGGAACAGAAAAACTGAAAAATTATCAGGATGATGAGGTTATGTTTTTGTGCAAAAGTCTTACTTGAAGAGCTAGAAATTTACATGACAAATTGGAAGAGATCGCAAGTGAACCAGGAGTAGAATTTGTGAAAGTGAGGACGTTGCAGAAACCGTACAGAGTAGATTTTTGTGAGAAAGACATAGAGAATTTGAACACATCAGGAAGACTGACCCAAATAAAAGAGCTGATTGTTTTATTGAGAAAATGGGGTGATGTGGATAGGTGGACAAATAGATGGACAAAGAGGAATGAGAAAACAACAGATAAAGCATCTTTGGCTTTTGCAGTGACAGATAGGGAACCAGTTGCTAGGGAATACCCAATGAGAGAAACACCAGGTGGTAGTTATGTGCATGTTCCATGGACCAGACAGGACATACTGTCATTTACAAATGACTTCCCAAAATTGAGAGAGAAACCAGTAGAATGGTACAGACAAGTGGAAAGATTTGTTAAGGTGTCAAAAGTGCTGTGGATAGATCTAGATGGATTGTTTGATATAGTAGTGCCAGCTGATTTGTGGACAGAATGTAAGATTACCATTGATTGGCCAACTGTAGAATATCCAAGGGATGCTAAAACAGGAGCGCCAGGTCCAGAAGTGATGAGGAAGTATGATCAAGTAGTTACCTTTTTGAAGAATAAGATTCCACCAAAAGAAACAGATTGGGTAAAAATAGACAGAACAACGCAAGAAAGCAAAGAGTCAGTGCACGCGTACTATGAGAGATTTTTGCTAGTTTTCAAACAGTATAGTGGTTATGAGACACTAAGTGAGAAGGATATGAGTCATTTTGTATATAGGTTTGTGTATGGATTAACACCAGAGATAAGTGAAAGGATTAAGCAGCACTTGATAGGATGGCAGAATAGCAAAGGGGATGAAGTTTTGAGATATGCTAAGTATTGCAGTGATGAAATTGAGAGTAAACAGCGTAAATTAAAAGAAAAAGCCATGTGGGCACAAGTGAAAGTGGCAGAGAAGCAAGAAGCTCAATTGAGTAATTCTGGTAATGAGACAGGACAGTTTAAATCCCGACCTAATATAGGTAAAGGAAAAGGACAAATGAGCATAGATGAGGCAAAGAAAAAATGGCCATGTCACAATTGCGGAAAGCTAGGACATTGGAGAAACAAGTGTAAATTTCCTCCAAAACCTAATGTGGAAAATCAATCATTAAATTCACAGGTGCAGAGTGAGGTAGTTACTCAACAAGGTCAGGTGCCACAACCACCACTTCCCAAGAGTGTTAACCAACAGAGATACAGTGCAGAAACAGGATTCTACGAAGGAGAACAGGTAACCCAGTTGCCGCGTGCAGCTGCCATTTCCCAGTTTTGGTTGCGACAGAGTGAGGATGACACGGATGAAAGTTCCTGACGGTGCCTAAGAGAGAGGAAAGAGTGCGTGCTTGGCGCAACTCTAGAGGTAGATCAGTCTGGTCCATTTGTGGATGGAGAAGTGAATGGTGCAAATGTAACATTCCTTGTTGACACTGGAGCTACCCGTTCTACTGTTAGGTCAGTGGAAATTCCAAATCTTCCTCTCTCAGGTGAACATATCCAAGTGGTTGGAGTTTCCAATCAGCAAATTGAAACGTCTCTTACTAGATTAGTGAAGGTGAAAATTGGTCTATTTTGTGAAATGCACCGATTTGTGGTGTGTGATTGTAGTCCCGTGAACCTTTTAGGACGCGACTTGTTGTGCAAAATGAACTGCACAATTTATTGTACTCCAGACGGAATTGCATTTCAGACTCCAGAGGAGGATGTGCTGTATAAAATGACAATGGTAAATTTAGAACCAGAAGTAAATGGTTTATTTCCTGTATTTGATGCAGAGAAAATCCCAATTGAGTTGAAAAGGACAGTGAAAGAAGAAGTGTGGGACTTGACAGGAGAGGATGTAGGATTAATGAAAGGAGTGGATCCTGTGAAAATAACAGTAAAAGAAGGAACGAGTTACCCAAATACACCCCAGTATAAATTAACTCCAGAAATAATTGAGGGAATAACGCCAGTAATAAATAAAATGATTGAACAAGGAATTCTGAAAGAAATTATGAGCAGTCCATGTAATTCGCCAATAATGGGACTGAAAAAGCCAAATGGAACATATAGAATCGTACAGGATTTAAGGAAGGTAAACAAAATAGTTGTGCCTTGTTGCCCAATAGTACCAAACCCTGCTGTGATTCTATACCAGATTCCACGTGAAGCAGAATGGTACACAGTAATTGATTTATGTCATGCATTTTTCTCTATTCCATTGCATCCAGATAGCCAGCCAATATTTGCGTTTAGGTTTGGAGAGCGTATTTTGGCATGGTGCCGAATTCCTCAAGGGTATACAGAAAGTCCCTCAATCTTTAATCAGATCCTAAAGAAATCATTGGAAGATTTAAGAATGCCAGAAAAGTCAGTAATGGTTCAGTATATTGATGACCTACTGGTGGCATCAAAAACGAAGGAAGCATGTGTCAATGATACAATTGCTTTACTGAATCATTTAGCGAAAAGAGGACATAAAGTGTCCCCTTCAAAGTTGCAGTTTTGTCAACAAGAAGTCCAGTATTTAGGGCATAAAATTGAGAAAGGAGTGCGAAAATTAACGACAGAAAGAATAAAAATGATTCAAGGAATGAGAGCTCCAATGACACAAAGAGAGGTAAGAATGTTTTTGGGAATGGTTGGATATTGTCGACAATGGATAAGCGGTTTTTCACTAATTGCTAAACCATTACAGAAACTGACAAAGAAGGATGTTAAAGATCCTTTTGAAATGAATGATGAAGAAATGAAAGCATTCAGAGAGTTGAAAAAGAAATTGTGTGAGGCTCCAGCATTGGGGATGCCTGACTATGAGAAAGATTTTGAGTTGTATTGCAGTGAACGAGATGGATGTGCGTTTTCAGTTTTGGTACAGAGACATGGAACTATGAAAAGACCCATTGCATATTTTTCAGCTGTTTTAGACCCTGTAGCGAAAGCGTTGCCTGGATGTTTGAAAGCGGTTGCTGCTACTTGTGTGAGTCTGGAACAAAGTGAGGGCATAGTAATGGGGTATCCATTGAGAGTGTATGTTCCCCATACTGTGGAAATTCTTTTGACAAGAACGAAAACCCAATACATGACACATAGTCGGCTGACTAAGTATGAAAAAGTAATTTTGAGTGCAGATAATGTGACCATTGACAGATGTATGAATGTGAATCCCTCAACATCATTGCCAGACGAAGAGAATGTGATTGAAATGGATGAAGTAGATCACGATTGTTTGAATGTGCTCGAATACTGTACAAAACCAAGAGCGGATATACGAGATGAGCCTTTGAAAGAATCTGATTATATTCTGTTTGTGGATGGCTCATGTTTGAGAACGAGTGAAGGAGTTCTAAGTGCAGCATATGCAGTTTGCACAGTAGCAACTGTATTGGAAGCATCTTGTCTGAAAGGTGTACGGTCTGCCCAAGTTGCAGAATTAGTAGCTCTGATTCAAGCATGTAAGTTGGGAAGAAATGTACGGGTTACGATTATGACTGACAGCCAGTACGGCTTTGGGGTAGTACATGACTTCGGTCAGATTTGGTCACAAAGGGGATTCTTGACGTCTGCAGGGACACCCATCAGAAATGGAGATTTTGTGAAAAAGTTGCTTGAGGCGATACAGCTGCCTAAACAGATCGCCGTTGTGAAGTGCAATGCACATAAAAATGGGGAAGACTACATAACTGTCGGCAATAAATACGCTGACGAGATGGCACAGTATTGTGCAAAGAATGTGGTTTCTTTGAATAAATGTCGCGAGAGAGAGCATATTTCTTGTCCTTTGCTTTTTACTAACTCAATTGAAACATGGGATGAGGTGAGACAGTTGCAAGAAGCTGCAGAGGATGAAGAAAAAGATACATGGTTAAAAGCAGGATGTAGAAAACATGAAGAAACTGATGTTTGGGTTTACAGGGATGAGAGACCAGTTATGCCTGATAGCATGATTTCTGACATGGCACGGATGTACCATGGACAAGCCCATATTGGGAGAGACTCAATGATCAGACTTTTAGACAAACATGGTATAATCCAAAATTCAGAGCCATAGCTGAGAGTCTTTGTCAGAGATGTCTTATTTGTCAACAGTTAAATCCAGGAAGAAAGACAGTAGTGAGTCTAGGAAGAATAGGACGAGAAGGGGGTCCTTTCACCAGAATGCAGATGGATTTCATTGAAATGCCACCTTGCAGCAGATTGAGGTATGTTCTAGTGGTCGTCTGTTTGTTTTCCCGTTGGGTGGAAGCATATCCAACAAGAAGGAATGACAGTATCACAGTAGCAAAACTTTTGCTGCGAGAATTCATTCCAAGATATGGTTTTCCAGTCACGATTGAAACAGATAGAGGAACACATTTCCAAAACGAATTAGTTAAACTGATTTGTGAAGCACTTAGTATTAAACTGAAACTGCATTGTGCATACAGACCAGAGGCTTCTGGAATAGTAGAGCAAGTGAATGGGACAATCAAAAACAGGTTAGGAAAAATGTGTCAAGCTACAGGACTCAAATGGCCAGATGCCTTGCCATTGGTTCTGATGACAATCAGAAGTATTCCGGAAAGGAAGACTGGACTCAGTCCACATGAGATAATCATGGGACGAGCAATGAGACAAGCACAAGTACCTGTCAACAAGCTACTGACTATAACTGATGATCTAGTGCTGGATTATTGCAAAGGATTGGCTGATGTGGTGCGTTCTGTGTTTCATCAGGTTGGACCGGATGCGACCACTCTTGAAAGAAAACCAGCTCACGACTTGAATCCCGGAGATTGGGTTCGGATAAAAGTCCACCGGAGAAGAAACTGTTTGGTTCCTCGCTGGGACGAACCACGACAAGTGATCCTAGTGACGACCACCGCAGTCAAGTGTGCAGGAGTGAAACACTGGGTACATGCCAGCCACACCATCAGAGTTCCAGAACCTAAAGATCGACCTGTGAGTCGGCAACTGGAAATATCAGATAACAGTTCAGCATCAGAAGGAGAAGAAGAAAGAAACAGGGTGCCAGAACCTGAAGATCGACCTGAAAGTCGACATCTGGAAGACCCAACTGCAAGTGCAACGATAGAAGAAGAGGAAGAAATAGAAGAAATAGCTGATATTCCAGAATTTGAAGATCGACCTGAAAGTCGACATCTGGAAATATCTGACACCAGTTCAGAATCAAATACAGAACATTCGGAAGGTGAAGAAATTTTAAAAAGAAAAAGGAATTTTGAAAGCATAAGAGAAGAAACTGAACCAGAAGATAGTGACAGTGAGCAACCAAGTACAAGTTGTGGTATAATTCCTTCAAAGATAATACTAATAGATGAAGAAGGGAGAGTTTCAAACCAAAGGTTAGAAAAATCGGAAAAACCCCGAGGAGCAGTAGGGACAGATAGTCAAACACAAGAACAGGGAATTTTAGAAGCAGATAGAGAGACTGACAAAAATTCGGAAGAACCTCGAGGAGGGACAGAAAGAACCACAAGTAGATGAGAGTGAAATTATAAGTTTCAAAATAAGAGGAAATAACGAAAGGATTGAAACAGAGTCTGAAGAAAGTGGAGAAAAAAGAAAAGAAAAACTAGAAACAAGAAAAAGAAATTGGAAAACAGAAAGAGAGGAAAAAGGAAGTGAAGCAAAAAGGCCAAGAAAAGGGGACGATTGGCCCAACGGAGTAAGAAAATTAAGATACAAAATCATAAAATTGAATGGGAAAAGTGCTGAACAAGTGAATGAGATAACCAGTCAAAAGGAACAAGAAAAACAAGGTGGAAAACACTTGCAGAAAACGAAAAGAATAAAGAAAGTAAATCAAAAGTATAGATCGCCTGAATGGTTGTATCGTGCTTTGACTAGTAATAGAGAAGAATTGAACACTCACGAAAACCCAGAACAAAGAAACCTGGTGGGAGAAAGTGAAGTGCAACAAACCTGAAGAAACAAACTTGAAGAAGTTTAGATAGTTTACCGGATTTGACAAAACACCGAACTGACGATTTTACCGGATGTGACAAAGGAAGAATTCTGATAAAGAATTGAAAGAAAGTACAAAGCAAAGACAAAATATTGGAAGTACAGAGTGGCAAGCAAGTCATTTCTGAGGTGTAGTGACACAATTTTCTAGAGAACAAATAAATAAGGTTAAAAAGACAAAATGGAGAATACTAGAGATAGAAAATGTAAATGTGAGTTTTTAAGTAGATGGTGCAAGATGTGCTGTTTTTGTACAGGATTATTAATAACAGTATGGGTGGTATTAGCAATAACTATTCCAATTAGTTTAGCTGTAGTAGAGATATCAAATAACACTGAGAAAGAAAAAGGAGCTAACACTCAAGAGCCAGTTATTTTAAAGAGTAGTGCAGAATTACATAAGGATAAGTCAATAACAGATTTTTCTACAAATGTTTTTACTAAATTATTATATGAGTATGTAGAAACAATGGATGTAAGAGATTGCTATGTTTGTATGCAGTTGCCTGCATCTGTAGCAGAGGGTGTGACTTATCATCACCTCCCTTTGACGTATGGAATAACTTGTAGTGTTTTAGCCAGTTTATTTTATAAAACAGGTAGATTAGAAAATTATTACACTGATATAAATAAGATTTTTGCTAAGGTTTCTGTAGTTCCCGAGCTTAACAAAATAAAAGAGGGAAAGACATTTGGTGAATATTTCTTAGAAGATAAGATTTTAACATGAAATTTGTACTTGTAAAGCGCACCCATACCCCCAAAGGGGTGTCCAGGCGCTGTACGCATACCGCTGTGGAACCCTTCCTGGCTTTTCCCTGTGAAATGTCCACTCCTGGGCACCCCCAGGGTGAAACCAGGCATCCCAGCGCTGTTGGGGCCGTTGTGGAGATTAAGCAAGCTATTGCCCAGAGTTGCACCCATGATTAGAATAGGCACCGAGGCGAGAATTATCAGGTCCGAGGAAATTGAGCCCAAGACCCACCGAGGCGGGAATTGAACCCTGGTCCCGGGCCAGATCTCTGCATCAGGGTCTGCCGCTCTAACCATTGAGCCACACTTCTCCACATTAGATAATATATTTAGATACAACCTTACCTGTGAGTTAAAGAAAGAAGAAAATGTATTTTTTAGAAATGGTTGAAGATAGAAGAGTGAAATTTCAAAGAAAAGTGATAGAAGACACAAAAACACCTCTTTGGGCGTTTGAGGAAGACCATCATGACAAGAAAAAGACAAATGCAGCTATGACTCTGGATTGGCCCCAACAGGGAAGGTTGTGCATTAGAAGAAATAAGACAAGATATGACAATTATTTTGTGGGTTCCAGCAATTGCCATGACAATTACCAAATTTTAGGTGGATGGGGATTCAAAGGGGGAAAAGATCCAATATTTCCTGGGATTTATTATATTTGTGGGAATAGGGCTTATTATAGGTTGCTGGACCATTGGTATGGGTCATGTTACTTAGGCCTGGTCTTTCCAAAGATTTTTCATGTAGATAGAAAAGAAAAAGGAACACACAAAATGATAAATACCTTTACACGTAGAAAAAGGGAAAGTTTTTCAGAAATAGTAGGTGATATATTTGGTGCATTGATACCAGCAGTGGGAATATCTTTGAATGCATTTAAAATTCGGAAATTGTCTACAGTAGGAGATCGTTTATCTACAGATACTGCTGTAGGGTTGTTGATGGTAAATACCGAGATGGTTGCCATGAGAGCTATGGTGATGCAAAATCGTCTTGCCCTTGACATTCTTTTGGCAAAAGAGGGCGGAGTCTGTGGAATGCTGAAAGTCCAACATTGTTGCACTTACATTCCAGATAAAAGCGAAAATATACAGAAGTATATAACAAATATTACAAATTTGCACAAAGAACTTGTTCCACTGGAGGTTGAAAGTGCTTGGGGAAAACTTGGTAAAGGGTTTTCTTCTGTAACAAATTGGTTAACAAGAATGAGTGGATTAATAATAGGGAAAGTTATAATAATAGCAACCATGGTAATAATAATAATATTAGTACTGAAGCTTGCAATAACATGTATAAAGAGAAGAAGAAGGCAGAATAAGTTAGAAAAAGAAAACATGATAAACAAGGAAAGAGAGAGAGAAATAAGTGAAATAGAGTTAGAAGAAATAAAAGAGAACATGTACAAGAAAACGAAGAAACAAGTTGAAAGAGACACAGTTGTATAAACTAACAAAAGCAAATGGATAAAAGATATATGCTGTCTGAGAAAATTGTATAACTTGGGTTTTTGTGGTGATATTAAAAATCACCAAAGGGGGGAGTTGATGGAGCAGGGAAAATATAAAAAATGTTAACCTCCTAATATTTTCGTACAATATTAATAAACATGTTCGTTAAGTAAATAACCAACAATGTATGTTAAGGGTTGATGGTAACACGCAATTAAGTGTGCAAATTAATCAACTTGTATTTGTTTACGTGTCTAACCTAATGTAAAAATGTTGCGTATTAATTAAATAATAAATGCATGTTCTGTGCTTTTAAAATAAAATGTGTGGTTGCAAAATAAAGCGATGGTAAGTAAGGGACAGCTTTATATGTTGCTTCTGCTAGGTAATACCTAATTGGGGTACGTAGAAAGACGGGAGGGAAACGAAAGGGTTTATATTTCTTTGTTTTAATAACATTTTGTTTATCTTTGAAAATAGTGCGCTTAGGCCTGCCGAGCAGCAATATAAAATGGCCGCGAGTTATTAGAGTGCACATGAGCGGATGAGACCATGTGATAGAGGAGAAAAGCTGTGGAAAAGGGATGATCACGTGCTGATGCCGAGAGGCTAAGATGAAAGTATGGTCAAGGCTGCTGTGACCCTTCTGAGCAGATGTGTGCCAAGATGATCAGCAAGAAGCGTGAGAAGCCTGGTTGAATCAATAGACAGTACCGTATTATACAAAATGTAGCAGAAAAAGACACAATTTGGACTGATCGAAACGGATGAGCAAGTGCATGAACTGTGAGAAACGATGCTTGCATGGACATTCCACACGGAACTGGTTAAGACCAGGAAGTTTGATAAAAGAATATATGGACCCGAGAGTTTGACCAATAAGAGTGAATCGCGCCATGAAGAAGAAACATTTTATGTTGTAAGCTAGAATTAGGGTATAAGAAGACCTACTCTTAGCGGGAGGGGTTAGAGAGTATGCTGTTCGAATGCTGCGGGCATGCTGAGGGAGATGCGAAAGAAGTTAGATGCTGTAGATGGGAGAAGTTGCGGTTGCTGATGCTGACGAGCTGATGCTGCTGCTGTTATTTTCCTTTTCCAGTTGAGTATAAAGATGCAGCTTTAGGAGAACTTTTAATTAATTGATTTTTAGTAGAATTATTAGGTTTTTCCTCAGAGAGATAGATAGATTGATCCATAGAGTACTTATTATGATAACCTCATTGTTTCCGTCTAATAAAAGTGCCTTGCAATTTTAA
Organism: Calotriton arnoldi; assembly: GCA_963921515.1. Taxonomy (NCBI): domain Eukaryota; kingdom Metazoa; phylum Chordata; class Amphibia; order Caudata; family Salamandridae; genus Calotriton; species Calotriton arnoldi. Next base: position 135,884 of record CAWUFW010004051.1, read on the forward strand.
ACCATTCTTATATTGATGATAAATGCAATAATCAGAATAACAAAACTTAATTTCAATTTTCCTGCATTCAAAACTTTATATAAACTTTATTATTCTTTAAGCAAATGTCTCAGTGAGTTTCTTTAAGCTAAATGATTAATACTGAAATGGGAAAAGAGTTCATTGTGATTGAGCTGGTCTTAATCACCATCAACTGATTCCTACTAGTTGGTCCATCGACCAATGAGCGGAATACCTTAAAGCAAAAGAGATTTATTATGTTATGATAAAGAGGTATCCCGTCTCCTTCCAGCAAATCATTTTTCTCCTAGGTTCTTTGTTGAAGGAAATCCAGGGAACAAATGAGTAAGTGAATGTATATGCGGTGTTATGGGCCCCACTGTCATATGGATATAGTGTGTGTGTTAGAGAAATAATTGCACCTGGATGACCAAAGCATAATAGGAGAAAATATTTTTATTGTTAGCGCTGGATCACCCCACACCCTACATTGCCCATGCCCGAATAGAACTGCTTTATTGTTATTTGCACAAATTTACGTCCATGGCAAATGGAGTGCCCCAGGTTACTTGAGGTATAGAGCAGCGTCCTTAGGGCCACATAGGGTAGACTAGGATTATGAAGATGAGATAGACAGGAAGTCTACTTGGGGAGAAAATGTCCAAAATTATAAAATGATTTCAAATTGAAAGACACCTCTTCTCTGTTTTCAAGGATGGCACGGTACCTGTGGGTCGGGACACAAATTGCCTCAGCACTATTTTTAATTCGGACATTAAATATGGCACCTCCAGCCTAATGGACTTTTACTGGGCCTGCGGAGAACGTCTCTCTCTCCAACAGCCTCCTCGAAGGAGCAGCCTGTGCTCACTAGAACATTGCACAACGTCTCCATGATAGTTCCAGCAGCAAATATCTACCACATCGATGCCCATCTCTGGCTCTGTTATCTGACTCCACCGACAATGGCAGTATGCTGAGTACTAAGGGTGGACAGCTTTCAAAGACCTACCAGAGGAGTTTTGCCTATTGAACAGGGTCCAGCTCTTTTTTTCCAACACCATCATTGTGATGTTCCAGATCAAGGCAAACGCACTGTGGCTTCGATATATCAAGAGGAGTATATGCCTTTGGATAAGGAGTTGTGCTGCACATTGCCAACAATGAAGAAAATGGCTCCATCACCAAGGCCATCAACGACTTGAACAAGATAGAAAAGAAATGGATTGCTGGAGGAGGTGCCATATGCAGACACAGCCACTGATTGGTTGAACTTTGACTGGATACCTTTTTGGCTGTTCTAAAAGTTGTTTTTTGCTGTTGCTCTTTTGTTGCGTCCTGCAGATAAATGTCATTGTGTGAAAAGATTCAGTACTAAAGTAGTAGGGATGAACAATGCCAAGATAGGGATATACAGGAAGTCCATACGTAGGGTCAGTGGACCACGGAATAGGGATCAATTAGCACTATTAGAGATAGTTGAGCTCACAACGACGAGCTCACACTTGTAGCAGACCCCTCCTGACATCAACTACTAAGTACATACCGCTCCCCCACTTCCCCCTGGTAGACACCTAGTAGGGGAGGATCCTAGTGTAGATCATTATGAACAACTAGCTGACAGGCCTGAAGGAGAGTATATAGAGTTAAGGAAGACACAGGAGAACGAATGTCCCAAATGTGCCAATGTTCTAATATGGATGACACCCCTGGGATACACCTACTAGAGGGGGCCTGAAAGGTATGCTGTAAGAAATTTTGTTCAAGAAATAACAAGAGGAGGGAATGAGGCAGGGTCTAGTTTTACCGTATAAATGCCTTAGCCTATTCCTACCCACATCTGAGGCATGAGACCCTGATAAGGCCCCACCAGCTAGCATATAGGAATCTGTTAAGTTGACCATACTGTCTCAGTAGTCCCAAAGTGCCTCTCTGACAAATTCACAAGACATCTCAGCGAGGCCCAGCTCCCCCAGACCCCCACTCCCTCGATGTGCCCTTCTTCTCTTACACCCACGTAGATACCGCAAGAACAGGGAACTCCTCAAGCTAAGAGGAACTCTTATAAACTTATAAAAATTTCCCTGAAGTGACGCAAATCCTGTTGAATAGATGTTCAATTTCATTATGATTCACGGTCAAACATCAAGTGACCTTTTGGTAAGGAACGTAGTGTGGGCGTCACTTCTGTTTTCCTAATATTTCCGAGAAGTGACCAAAGTGCGTCATGCGGTCAAAGCACCTGATAATGTCGTGATTTTGTGGTCAATGGTTCATCATTGAAAGAGTATAAATGATCTGCCCACAGTCCATTCGTCGGACTACCTCGCTGAAATGACCCCTTGGGTCACTAACGCCTGTGTGGTCTCCTTCAGCCATCTAACTAGCATCGTTGGCTGAAGCTCTAATTGCTTATTGTACTTTGAAATTGTCTCTTTCTCTCTCCTCTGCATTGCCCTTATTTTAAAACATTTTTGCAATTGCATGTTCTTGCTCGCCAAGAGAATTTTCATTAAAGTCGCATATTTTCTAGTGTTTTCTGAATGGTATTTCTATCTGCATATGCTTCACTTGTTAGAGAATGCATTTTTCTCCATGTACAATCTAAATGTATGATTTTTTCACTGCAGTTATCAAAAGATATATTTCTCTCATTACGCTTTGAAGTATTCATCATTGTCATATTTTACAGGATATTGTTCTTCTCTTATTATTGCATTTATGTATTTCATGATATATCCATGCCAGCTTTTTAACATGAATTGTGTTTCATTTTGTCTTTGCTAAGACACAGCATTTCGTTTTTGCACTTAAAGTGTTTCCTTTTTCACTTCAGGTTGGAAGTGGTTTTCATGTAATAAAGTGCAAACAAACCTGATTCAACTTCTAACGTTTACACGTATATTTTCTCGTATTTTGTAGAAGCACCCTCACAAATTAAGCTGCCCTTGTCCAGTGCCCCAGGACCATAACATTTCCCCCCGAACATCCTCTTCAAGATATTTCTGTATCTTGTGTGTTTTTACACCGGGGTTGGGGCTATAAAGTTTTTCGTAAAATTCTTTGAATGTGTCTGCAATTCTGTTTGGGTTTGTATGGATGTTTCCTTTATCATCCTTGATCGCGTTGATCGCGTATCTCGGGCATTTGAATTTTAAATAGGAGGCCAGCGATTTGCCAGCTTTATTCGCTTCACACAGGAGAAGACTTTTTTGTTTATTTTTCCGCTCTCGTGCTAATTAACTTGTTGTATTCGTATTTCTTATTTAGGATTTCCGTTAGAGTCCCAGGGTTATTATTATAGATATGCGTTTTTTCCAGTCTTGAAATATCTTCCTCTAATTTCTGCAAATGTGAGTTTGCCTCTCTATTCATTTTGGCCTTGATTTTTATAATTACTCCTCTGACAGTGGACTGTAATGCCTCCCATCTTGTAAGGTGAGACGTGTCATTCTCTTTGTTATCAATTAGGTAGTTTTTAATTGTATCTTCAATTACCTTTTTGTTCTCAGGAGAGGCTAATACCTCATCGTTGAATCTCCAGAGAGATTCCTTGTTCTGTGTGGTTGGGTCTGTGAGAGTAAGCGTGATACAGGAGTGGTCAGATATCACTCTTGGTTCTATGGTTGATTGGTCGACCCTACCTATGTCGTTCCCCGAAATTAAAAAGTAATCTATACGTGAGTATGAGTTGTGGGGAAACGAGTAAAAGGTGTAATCCTCTTCAGTCGGGTTCTGTAGTCTCCAAGGATCGAGCATATTGAATCTCTTACGGACGTGTATGAGTGCTTTGTGTGATTTCTTCACTTGGAATTTGCAGGAAGAGTTCCTGTCTAAACACGGATTGAGTGGGAGCTTGAAGTCACCTGCAATAACTGAGGGGGCAGAATCTGGAATCGTGTTAATATTCTCCTCTCGGTCCTCCCAGAAAGCACTGTCATCAGTTGTAGGAGCATAAATATTAGTTACGAAAAGGACCGAGTTCTCTTTCTGTAGCTTAGAGATAATCCAACTCCCTTGTTTATCTGTTGAGGGTGAAATTAAGTCTATTCGAGATCTCTTTGAGATCATGGTTATTACCCCATGGCACTAGAGCATAGAACAATCCGTGTATTAGTTGCCTTTCAGTGATTCTGCGAGTTTATTGTCAAGTTTTGTCTCCTGCAGGAGAATGATGTCCACCTTCTGCTTATAGACATAATCCATAATTTTCCTCCTTTTGACAGGGTGGTTCAGGCCCTTAACGTTTAAAGAGATAATTTTAATATGTTTGAGTAAAGAATTCATTTTTATTTTTATGTGATAATGATGTCTAGCTCATAAATATCCATAGTAGCGCACGGATGACTTGATTAAGTCTCAGTTTACGCTTCGGTCTATGGGATCCAGAAGCAGACATTGTGATTAGTAAAATATTCCAAGTTTTAGGAGAGCAATGGTTGATAAAAGGCATGAGGCCCCTTTGGTGTGATATGAACCTGGTGCCCCTTTGACCGCCGAGCACAGAAAGGAAGAAGGAAATGAAAGAGAGAAAGAAAAGAAAAAAAATGAAAATGAGGATAAAAGAAACATAACTCGTACAAGAATATAGGGTTGCAAGAACAAATATAAACAACATCAAACCCCTCCCCTCCACCCACATCCCCTCCCCACCCTCCCATCCCTCCCCCAAGAAGAACAGCAAAAGACATGGGGGCATATTCACAAGGAACTATCGCCGACTTAACGGCACTTTATCGCAGCCAAAGTTGCGATAAACTTATCGCCCCAATCACAAGCTGGTGTTAACAGCCCACAGCACCAGTTTACCCGCGATAGCAGCCGCAACTATCGCTAATGAGATGCAGAGTAGGCGTTCCCGTGCCCAAAGCAGCGACAACATCACTCCACAACATTCACAACGACCAGACAGAACTGCGATAAGAACACAAAACAGGCGATAAGGCGCGTTAGCTGCAGGAAAATAACACCTGCTCTGACCTGGTGCTAAGTCGGACCACAGCCTGCACCACAAAAGGGAGACCAGCCCAGAGCCACACATGAAGAACAACAGATGCACCCGGGCAACTAAACATGCAGCCCGGAGGACCTAAAGGGAAACAACACCCGCTGCAACTACCCCCAGGACCCCCCTCCCCGGCACCCCCCGACCAAAGACATGCTACGCCCAATCACGTACAAAATTATCCGCATGATGTCGCAGAATCACAACTGGTGACATGCATGTGTCGTCACAAAAATGAGCATCACGCATTCATTTCCGAAGCAACAAATCAAACTTTATTAATAACACTGAAATGAAATGAAGACACATTGCGGCTCCGCTCGGGCCAATCCATAGGTCACAGCCTGCAAGATAAAAATCATGATGAGAAGGTGTGTCCTGCGCACATCAAAGGACAGAGAGAAAGCGAAGGAGAGAGAGAGGAAGAGAGGGAGAGAGAGAGAGAAGAAGAAGAGAGGGGGAGAGAGAGAGAGAAGAAGAAGAGAGGGGGAGCGAGTGAGAGAGAGGAAGAGAGGGGGAGAGAGAGAGAGAAGAAGAAGAGAGGGGGAGAGAGAGAAAGAAGAGAGGGAGAGAGAGAGAGAGGAAGATAGGGGGAGAGAGAGAGAAGAAGAAGAGAGGGGGAGAGAGAGAGAGAGAGGAAGAGAGAGGGAGAGAGAGAGAGAGAAGAAGATAGGGGGAGAGAGAGAGAGAGAGAGAGAGGAAAAGAGGGGGAGAGAGAGAGAGAAGAAGAAGAGAGGGGGAGAGAGAGAGAAGAAGAAGAGAGGGGAGAGAGAGAGAGAGAGGAAGAGAGGGGGAGAGAGAGAGAGAGTGAGAGCGCCGCCCCTGCGCACCCAGGCCACACTGCTCACCTGCTGCCACCGGTGTGTCTCCAACCACTTGCAGGCATGTAGTGCAGTCCGTTAGGTCACACATCTGAGACAGACCCGTCATCTGAAACAGAGTCCAGATACATGTTTGGCACAGGACACACAATTGCACAAGACAACATCGCCTGCCCGCCCATGCACACCCAGACAGAGGCACCCCAGCCCCTCCGGCCGCCCATCGGAGCATGCCCGCCCATGCACACCCAGGCCGCACTGCTCACCTTCTGCCACCGGCGTGCAGACAGGAGGTCCCACCACGTGCCGCTGCAGGCCACAAGCCCGGGGCCCGCGGACATGCCACACTCCACACCATGCCGCCCCGCCCAGCAGGCCACCAGGTCTCACGTTTGGTGCTGGGTCTTGATTACTCCATGGCAGAGGACATACCAGGGCACGCGGCCTCATCGCAGGATGCACACCCGCTCAGCCCAATAGGTGCCACCAACTCTGTGATTCCGGAAGCAACGCCACGTGGCGGTAGGCCCGCGCTGCCCGCTGGCTCTAGCCTACACTGCGGTCCAGCAGGGCACACAAAACCTGAGCTGTCCGGACTGCCCGGACGGGGCATCATCGCAGGCTGCACACCCACTCAGCAGCTTAAGGTGTCACCGTCCCGTGGCGGGGTGCCTGTGCTGGCCGCAATGCTCCGGGTGCCACTAACCCTGTGCAACCCCACTCAGCGCCATGTGGCGGCAGGCCCATGACGGCCGCAAGGCCTCGGGTGCCACTAACCCTGTGCGCAACAACTCATGGGCCCTTTATGATTGAGAACCGTGGAGCGTCCGTCATCCAGTCACCACCGGCAGAGGGGAATGTGACGTCGACGGCCCCTTATGTTGGCGGTGTCACATGGCCTGTGACGCCTGTGCCGGATGGGTGTGGTGTGCGTGCAAACCTGCCCTCAGGGAGTGGCTGTGACATGCTGACAACTAGACCAGTGACCTGCACACCACCAGCGAGTATGCCTGCGACGGGTAGCTATGAGGGGCCCCCCCGGAGCATAAGAGGAGTGGTCTGGCCTGCCGTACGCAGGAACAGCGCAGGGCTTGCAACAATGACTCTTGGGATCTGGGCGTGGTTCAGTCCATGTCCGACATGGAAGTGGCTGATGCGTGTGTCCCTGTTGTAGTGTTCACGGGACCCGGTACACAATATGCAATGTAGCACCCTCTGACTGGCCTCACACAGGATTAGCATCATTGACGTGAGGGAAATCACTGTCCCTACATTCACCCACACATTCATACATGGATGATGAACAACATAACACAGCAGTGCGTCACTGGATGTTTATTGCACATCCAATACAATCCTGCAGCTGGAGCGGTACAGGGCAATGCCGAGCACCCTACACAATATGGGCCCATGAAGGGCTAGCCAGAGTCCATCCGGGGATGACAAGTACTGCGGAAGAGGTAGGGTACAGTCCGCAGTCTGGTCGCCGTGTCATTGGTCATCAAACAGGATATGGCAGTCCATGTCGCTGTCCAAGGTGAGTGCATCGGAGTGTATCGGGGGTCAGTGGAAGGTCATGGGGCCATGTGCGGCACCAAGCAGGAACAGGCCAGGTGGCGGAAATGAAAGCTAGTGCCTCCTGATCACAAAACCATCCATGTCCTCGTCCCCGGATGTGTGCTCTGCCCCACCTGTGGGTGTTGCAGTACCGGCTGGGGCAGTGTGTGCCACTGACACATCAGGGGCCGGAGGAGGGTTGTCGGCCGCACTGTGTGGCAGTGACACATCAGGTGCCGGAGTGGATACGCCTGCCGCACTGTGGGGCACTGACACACCAGGGGGCGGAGATGTGGATGGTGTGGGGTCAGCAGCATTCATCAGCGCCAGGCCTTGTGGCAGCAATGCTATGATGATGGTCTGCAGGGCATGGTAGATCCCAGCTACATTTCGCTGATGTACAGCGGTGGCTGCCATCCTTTCCGCCTCCATCCACACCATGTCCTCCATGAGCCTCCGCATGTGTGCCAGCTCACGGCTGCTATCACTGGAGCCCCTCTGAGTGGACAGGTGTTCTTCTCTCCGTGTCAGGACTCCAGCGATGTCAGTCAGGGCTCGTTGGAGGCCATGGAGTGGGCCTAGACAGCCATGGATGGCGTCCAGTTTGGTGGCCATGAGGTCGAACCCCACCCGCACCTGCTCAGCCGTCTCCCTCTGGGCCTCCAGCACACCTTGTTGGAAGGCCATGTGTTGTTCACGGGGGTCTTGGGAGACTGGCGGGGCCGTGGGTGCCTCCTGCTGGGTGGTTTGGGTGGTGGGTGGGGTCTCCTCGATGCAGCTGGTCAGCCCTGATCCTGGAGATGAGTCGCGGATGATGTCAATGATGTCTAGGAGGGCTTGGGTGTCGATGCTGGGGTTGTCCTCCTCGTCATCAGTGAAGAGTGGCTGGGACTGCTCTGCGGGGGCTGTTGACGGTGGCCCTGCAATGTGAAGGGGAGATGGTGTATTGCAATGTGTCCACATGTATGTAGCCGCATGGTACATGTTGACATTCAGACAGCATGGCATTGTACATTGTGACAGTCTGTGGATCTGGGCGATGACCCAGAGTCATTGAGGGTGTGCACTGTGCTCTGCTTTATTGTGCATGTGTGCCATTGTGGCCATCTCCACCCGTCCCCCCAGTACCTGGTGGTCACTCACCCTGTTGCGGTTGTGTTGTGTCCTGTTGAGCAGTGTCCGGTCCCCCGACTCCGGCCACAGTATCCACACTGATGACTGTCGACACCAGCTCATCCATGTCATCCAGCTCCAGCTGTGGCGCTGGGCCCCCACCTCCAGTCTGCATTGCTGCCTTCTGGTTGGCTGCGAGTTTCTCCTTGGTCTTCCGCTTGCTGTCATTCCATCGCCTCTTGACCTCGTCCATTGTCCTCTTGTGCTCGCCGACGGCATTCACCTTGTCCATGATGTCCCGCCATATTCCAGTTTTGATCCTGTTCGCCTGCGGACTGAACTTAGTCTTCCTCTTCTTCTTGTCCTTGCCCTTCCCTGTCCCCGAGGTCCCAGGCTGGTCGTCCGGGGTGCTTGTGGGGTTCCGCTCATCCTCTGCGCCTGCTTCGGCTGCCTCCATGGTTCTTGGGTGTTGGTCAGTTTGTGTGTGGGTGTTTTTTCTACTTTTATGGTGATTTTTCCCGCCTGCCAGGTGTGTGTTGCAGGCCTGGCGCTGCTTGTCGCTGATTTCCTCATCGGGCGTTGGCCCATCGCAGGATTTTTGGTGTTGTGGTTTGTGTTTTTATCTCCATCGAGGTGGTTGTATCGCGAACATTGCCCACGGTTTAACCAGACTATCGCATGGTACCGCCTTGTTGTGAATTTCACGTTGACACGGGGTTATTTTCCCGCGATGGGCTGCGATGTTGAGAGTTGCGTTAAGCTACTCTTGTGGTAGTTATCACACGCTCTTGTGAATATGCCCCATGGTGATTACAAGAAAATGTCGGCTCCCTCACAGGAACAAATAAAACATTATACCGAATGTCAATCCCTTTTTACATTCTAGTCAAATAAACATTATACTGAATGTCAACCCCATTTACCATTAAGTCAAGATCAAACTCGTGTGGTTATGCGTGATACCAGGTCGTGATGAAGGCATGGACAAAATGGTATCTAAATGGAGTGACACTACTCAGTTGGATTAGGGTATGTGAGTGAGTCGTGAACAAGTTATCCAGGGACCGGTTAGAGACATTCTAGTTTCAAGTTTTAATTGAACAATTCAGTAACTTCAACACCTTGGTGTCGGCCAATGTCGAGTATGTCTATTTTTTGGGGTAATTCAAATTGACAGCTTCTGACATCTGAAGGTTGCTGTGATAAAGAATTTATGGCCTAAAAATGTATGGCCTAAAATTCAGCCTCCATTGGTGTCTATTGTATTATATAAAGGGAGTCTTATACAGTCTTATACAGTTGAGACTATGTGTTGTGCCGTATGTTAGCAGAGGCCTAGATAGTGAGACGGGCAACAGAAGATCAGGATGGAGATCAGGGTGAAGATCAGGTTGAATGTTTTGTGAATGTTAGGTGATCCATAGACTCGTGTACTGTCTGTGCAGCAACAACTAGTAAATGTTCTGGAGCTGGCATATTATGAGTCATAGTGAATCGTAGTGAATCATAGTGAATCTTGTAATATACTAATACTAATAAGTAAATTCTTAACTTTGTAATCTTGTAGTTTAGCTCACCGACATTTACACAATTATAGGACTAACAGCGTGTATAGGACATAGGTATATACGACCGTAATTTATGTATCAGCGTTGACTCTTAGATCCAGTCTTCGGTGTAATAGACATGTCCATTGAAAGTTCATCAAAGCTATCCAGAAACTTTTTAAGCGCAGCACCATCAGTAAAAAGATGAAGAGACCCGTGTGACTCCACACGATACCTTGTTGGGCCGGCGAAGGAATATTGGAAGCCCATCTCTTTCATTCTGGGTCGAAGAGCTAGGAAACTTTTCCTTGTATCTACTGTGGCCTTGGAGTAGTCTGGAGAGATGAAGATTTTGTTCTTGTTCCAAAGCAGGTGATTTTGTTTCCTCATGAACGATAGTATGAGCTCCATGTGCTGGAATCGTAACGGTTAACAAACAATGGGTCTAGGTTGAGAGTGGTTTGTATTCTTCTTTGTAGGAACTCTGTGGGCCCTGTCGAACTCCAGCGGATTATCAAATTTAAGTTTCGTCATCAATGGTATCCACTTTTCGAGAAATCCGATGCAAGAACCTGCCTCATCTTCACTTGCTTCAGGAATACCAAAGATATGGAGATTCCCCCTCTATTTCTATCTTCCAATTCTGCAATCTGCTTGCCTGATAGTTGCGATTTTAGATCTAGGTTCGTGACTGTTTTCTTTGTGGAGACCATTGTATCCTCCAGTTGGCTGATTCTATTTTCCGCTTCAGCGATTTTACTATTGGTTTCTCTCATGTCTTTGCGGATTGCGGAAATTTCAGTTTGCATGGTGTCTGTGTTTTCTTTGGTGGATTTAGCTAGTGCATGTACCTCAGCTAGTTTCCCAAGAATGGACTCCATGGTTGCATTTATATCCTGTTTAGATTTTGACTGGTGAGTCCGGACTTGGAGGGTCTGCTTTGACTCTCTTCAGGTTAGTTTTGGTTTCTTTCTCCGCCATTTTGGGGTGGATACCTTTCTTAGTATTGCAGTTTCTCATGCGCTGGAGAGATAGGGCAGTTGTAGCTTGGTGTGGAGTTGCGCACTGATATGCACCGTGGTGCGCAGTGTATACACGTGTTTAACTTGTGTTATACTTGTGTTATACACGGTTGTCTCGTGGTAGTTCGTGCGCACAGCGACCAGGATGGAGCAGTCTGATATGGGGTTACACACTGTTATACACACTGTTATGCGCAATTGAGTATTTTCTGTATAAGTTCCTTATTTATTGATGGCCGTGGTCGCTATGTGCTGGTTAGCGCAGCCTTATGCGGAGGTACACACTGATATGCGCAATTGAGTATTTTCCGTTTGAGTTCCGTATTTATTGATGGCTGTTGTCGCTATGTGCTAGTTACTGTCACTGGTGATGAAGTCACAGTTCTAAGGTTCACCATATTAAGCAGATTAAGCAATCTCCTCGAACCACCGAAATCTAGAGATCCTCAGAGGACCTGCATTGCTATTAGAAAACAGCATGCCAGTCATGTCAGGGTCAGGCATTGTACATCTTCAATTCCCTTTGTAGCTCTTTAAATTCAATGTTGAGCAACTCCTTACATGTAGCAATCAAGTTAAGCCTGCGCCCTCCTTTTAGTGTGTTTCTGAAAAATTGGTCTTAAATAACCCTGGGCATAATACTTCGCTACGCTCACGGAGCATGCAAAGTTTGTGCTACTACGCACTACGCAAATTGCACGTAGCAGAGTGAATAACTGTGTTAATTGACGTGACGTAGCGTAGCAGCAGTAAAATAAACACCTTCAAATGCTTTGATAAAGCAATTTTCTATGCTAAAAAGCATATATAACCAATTCACAATAATAAATTTTGACAATAAAATATCAAGCAATGAGAGAGGTGATGATTTTGGAGTCCCCCCTAACCTAGGGGGAGGACCAAGCAGATGCCTTGAACACAATAAGCATATCATGTGAACGATTCAATGGTGGTCCCTTCCTCCTAGGACCACCCCAAGCACTGTTATGGGCAAAAATACAATCCCAACCAAAGGCCCTGCAAAGCATTATGGGACAAGATTAGCAGTGGGCAGTGAATATTATAGTTTCCAATATCAAAATAATTCTACAAAGAGCTGCAGTTCAACTAGTCGTTACTAGGTGTCCCTCACGAGTCAAATGTAAAAGCATTGAAATTATTAATACATCAAGCTGCAGTTCCACTGGTCGTTACAAGATGTCCCTCACGAGTCAAATGCAAAAGTATTGAAAATCTTTCATGAGGCTTTTGCATTTGACTCGTGAGGGACATCTAGTAACGACTAGTGGAACTGCAGCTCTTTGTAGAATTATTTTGATATTAGATACTATAATATTCACTGCCCACTGCTAATCTCGTCCCATAATGCTTTGCAGGGCCTTTGGTTGGGATTGTATTTTTGCCAATAACTGTGCTTGGGGTGGTCCTAAGAGGATGGGACCACCACTGAATGGTTCAAAAGATGTGTTTTTTGTTTTCAAGGCATCTGCTTGGTTTTCCCCCTAGGTTAGAGAGGATCCTAAAATCATCACCTCTCTCACTGCTTGTTAATTTATTGTTTTCACTTTTCTGTAGTAACTATATGCATTTTTAGCATATAAAGACAGAGATATTTATTTTATCTTAACTTGCACTGTACAAGGTGCTTTTGGCAATTATTGTACAGTGCAGTCAAGCACACAGCTACGCACTACGCAATGTGCATAGCTATGTGTAGTTAAAAATGTACTTCACGTAGCTACGTGAAGTGCTGCTACGCAAACTACGCCCAGGCTTAGTCTTAAAGCAACTTGTGAATCCATTTAGATTACAGAGCACCTCCATCTTAAGGTCAGGCACCCTGTGAAGCCACTTTAATTACAGAGCACCTCCATCTTAAGGTCAGGCATGTTAATTCTTCAAAGCTCTTGCCCAACAGGTAAAAGTGCTTTTGCTAAGATCATTCAGGAATTGCCCACCTGTGAAAATGGTGGTCCCATGACTTCGAAATGTTGAGTGCGGGATGCGCCGATTCACCAGCTCAGTTCAGGGCATGCAACTCCTGAGATGGCCGCCGCCACTCGTCTTATGGTAATGCGTATTGATCGTGTAGTCGAGTAGCCATGTACCTCTGTTTATTTTACTTTTAGGATTTTTTAGTGTTCTCTGCTATTTGTTCAGTTGCCGTTGCAGGCTAAGAACTGTTTCTTCCTGACCGCCCGCCGCCCGCCGTAAGGAGAGCGGGGACTCTGCAGACTCTGGAAGGCCGTCACTCGCCACTCGGCGCTCGGGAGGGCCACCGTAATCCCTGGTGCACCTGGAATTGCGCTCAGTCGTGTTCAGCCGTACGTGACTGGAGCCAAACAGTCAGCTGCTCATGCTGTTGTAGATGCTGCTGTAGAGGCAAGTCTGGAAGCAAGGAGCCGGGAGTCCGGGGGACCGTCAGGTCCATCAGGGATCCGCAATGCCGGTAAGTTGGAGTATTGGTGGTTGAAGTATCGGGGGATCGGTGGAGCAAGCACTCGTGGAGGCCTCATAAGATGGCGCCAGGGGGTCAGGCTCCCCCACTATGCTCGCGTCTTCCAAAAGGTCAGCATTGGTCGACATTGCCACATATTGCTTTCCGTGAATAACTGTATATGGAGTAGTCTGCCCCTACCTGCCTTGCTGTGGAGTCTGGTGCTCACAGAGATAGTGCAGATCAGCTTCCGTAGCTCGCAGGCCTATGCTGCGGGTTCACTACGCCATGCGGTTTGCGGTCTGAGACGCTCCGATCGTATTACGCCCGGGGGACGCAGATTGGTTCTGAACCGCCTTTGTAGTGGGCTGCCTGGATGTTCACATTACAGACCCGGTGAGTTAGACGTTGAGGAACTCCTTAAATGCGGGGTTTTTGTCTAATCTTTGTTCCGTAAGGACGGAGCTGAAGGCTCACGCCGCCATTTTTTCTGCTCTCCAAGCCACTCCCCTTTAATAAAACTACTTTAAGTAGAATGCTGTGATGACATGTTGATGGGGTAAGACTGAAATATAATTTCTGGTCAAAACATTGTTAGTGGGGATGCAATGCTGCTCAGTCACACATTAACAATACATCTGTTTCAGTTCTGTATGGAAGTCTCGAGGGTGCCGGTTGCAGCGGGAGGGTCAGAGAAAATGTAAAATAAGTTGAGATGTCAGACAACTGATTATTTACGTTGTTCCCACACTGCAGCTCTATCCCAGCCTGCAAATGTCTTCATGTGTGGACTGATGCTCTACTAGACTTTGGTGTCTGCCAGGACTACAAATTGTGAATAGAAATTGTTTAAAAAATGATTGGATAGTGGTGCAGTTTGTTCTAGTTCAGTCAGCCATCACTGCAGAGCAATCAGCTCTTGCACAAGTTCCAGACTTTGCCAAGTAGCAATCTGCTTCGCACAATTTTGCACTCTTAGTGGCACCGCCCACTCGTGCACAACTGCAGGCACAGCTTCAAGAGAGTACCACAATAAAGGCCGCACAGGCACAAGAGCCTGCGCTCTGGCCATTGGAGCATGGGATTCACTCTCAGGTGGATAGACGGACCCTCACCTCTGGGGTCGGCTGCCTCTGGACGTTCGCACCTCCTGAATGGTTGTGCACACTTACCCTCTCAGCAGCTTCCTGACAGCGAGAGACAGTTCTTCCTTCCTGGGCAGACTGTGGGTGACAGCCCCTCACCCCTGGGTAGCTAACTGTTAGGCAGACACCAGCTATGGTTGCACAGCAGTACTCTGAGCACTTTACAGATCACTCCCTTACTCGGTCAGAGGAGACATGGAACTGGATCAGCAAGTGGGTCAGCAGTTCCCACGTTTATACAGTCACTGCAGAAAAGGGATGTGGGATCTCTGTCTGCACTCTCAGAACCAGTTTGAGTTTCTTCTTCTTCTTTGACGTGTCCTCTTGAGACCGCCTTCCAGACACAGCATTTGTGTAGAGTGATGCTCTTCACAGTAGAGTCCTTTTCAGTTTGGATCACCCACAACAGAGGAACAAAGAGCTGCGAGATTTCTGCACCTGGAACTCAGCATCCACACAGAACAGTGATCACAAAACACAAACAGCTGGCCTCAGCTAAAGGATTTTTCACACCCTGAACAACAGAGACTGCAGTCCCTCCTTTCGCCCCACTATCTACCAAACGTCAGTGTTCAGGAAGAACGAACCAGCAGTCCCACCCTTCATCCCTACCATCTAGCAAACGGCAGTCCTGAGGAAGAACCAACAGGCAGTCCCACCCTTCAGCCTACCATCTCACAAATGTCAGTGCTCAAGAAGAACCAACCAGCAGGCCCACCCTTCACCCCACCATCTACCAAATGCCAGTGTTCAGGAAGAACCAACCAGCAGTCCCACCCTTCACCCCTACCATCTACCAAACATCAGTGCTCAGGAAGAGCTGACCAATAGTCCCACGCTTCATCCCACCATCTAACAAACGTCAGTGCTCAGGAGGAACCGACCATCAGCCCCACCCTTCATCCCTACCATCTACCAAATGGCAGTGCTCAGGAAGAACCCACCAAGAGTCCCACCATTCACCCCACCATCTACCAAACAGCAGTGCTGAGAAAGAACCAACCAGCAGCCCCACCCTTCACCCCACCATATGCCAAACATCAGTGCTCAGGAAGAACTGACCAGCAGTCCCACGCTTCATCCCACCATCTACCAAACGTCAGTGCTCAGGAAGAACCGACCATCAGCCCCACCCTTCATCCCTACCATCTACCAAATGGCAGTGCTCAGGAAGAACCCACCAGCCGTCCCACTCTTCATCCATACCATCTACCAAACAGCAGTGCTGAGGAAGAAGCAACCAGCAGTACCACCCTTCACTCTACCATCTACCAAATGTCAGTGCTCATAAAGACCGACCAGCAGTCCCACCCTTCACCCTAACATCTACCAAATGTCAGTGCTCAGGAAGAACCAACCAGCAGTCCCACCCTTCATCTCACCATCTACTAAACGGTATTGCTTAGGAAGAACCAACCAGCAGTCCGTCCCTTCACCCCACCATCTACCAAACAGCAATGCACACGAAGAACCAACCGGCAGTCCCACATTTTATCCCTACCATCTACCACACAACTGTGCTCAGGAAGACCGACCAGCTGTCCCACCCTTCACACCTACGCTCACAGCAAAAGGAACTACTCGAATGTCAAAAGGGAGTCCTGTCTCCACTTTGTCCACTTCAGTGTCTAGGCCTCTTAACTCCACCTTCAGGAACACCAGTGATACACTTCAACTTTTTGGGAAAAACACAACCCCATTGTGTACACTTGGCCAAGCCATAGACTTCGAAAATGAAACCCACAGGTCTCCAGTTCTCTAGTTCACTCGTACACACAATGATTGTCCCATGCAGGTAATACACGAATGCACACACATAACATGCACAGGATGTTAGCACTAAGACCTGGGTTAGCGCATAGAAGCAGAATTTTACATGAGCGGGCCAGGGGGCCTCAATACCTGCAACACAGATAATAAGGTCTGTTCAAAACTATTGATTCACAAAATTCTGTACGCTGCCACCACCGCTCGACATGATAAAACCATGACCAGGATTTTAGCCCCCTGTCCTACCAATGAGGGCATGCTTGGGTTGGCCCTCCAGGTCCAGGCCAAGGGACAAGTCGCCATTTCACACATACACACTAGATTAGTGCGACACTGGGGGAGGTCCAGGTCAAGAGACAAGCCTCAGCTTCACACACATAAAGACACACACACACACACTCTCACACAAGATTAGTGCGACACTGGGGGAGGTCCAGGTCAAGAGACAAGCCTCGGCTTCACACTCACACCAGATTAGTGCGACACAGAGGGAGGTCCAGGTCAAGAGACAAGCCTCGGCTTCACACACACACACACTCACACCTGATTAGTGCGACACTGGGGGATGTCCAGGTCAAAGGACAAGCCTTGCCTTCAGACAAAAACACACAAACACATACCAGATTAGTGCGACACTGGGGGAGGTCCAGGTCAAGAGACAAGCCTCGGCTTCACACTCACACCAGATTAGTGCGACACTGGGGGAGGTCCAAGTCAAGAGACAAGCCTCGGCTTCACACACACACAGACACACACACACACTCACACCAGATTAGTGCGACACTGGGGGAGGTCCAGGTCAAGAGACAAGCCTCGGCTTCACACTCACACCAGATTAGTGCGACACTGGGGGAGGTCCAGGTCAAGAGACAAGCCTCAGCTTCACACACACACACACCAGATTAGTGCGACACTGAGGGAGGTCCAGGTCAAGAGACAAGCCTCAGCTTCACACACACACAGACACACACACACACTCACACCAGATTAGTACGACACTGGGGGAGGTCCAGGTCAACGGACAAGCCTCTGCTTCACACACACACAGACACACACACACACTCACACCAGAAGAGTGTGACACTGGGGGAGAACGAAGAACCAGGATTCCAGATCCTCACAGTTAGGCGCTCAGGGCAGAGGAACTCAACTGGACACCGTGCACGGGAGATTCCAATCCCAATAATAATGCTAACCCTATGAAGTACCCTACAAATTTGGGGCTACTTACACACGGAGGGACCCTAATCCCAGTCAGGAAATACTGCACAGCTTTACAAGGAAGAGCCAGCAGCTAGCCCCCCCACTGGGAGTCACATATGAATGCTTCCTACACACTACTATAATCAGCTGCCACCAACCCCTGGTAGTGTCAAGACTTAGGCTTTGTGGCACCTATGTCATAAGGAGAACCACTGCGGGGAATCTCTTCAACCCACCAGAATCTAGCACTGCTTCAGAAGCAGCTTACTGCAGTCACCCGTGTCTAAAGAAGAACAGCTGCAGGGTATGCCTATAACCCACCAGAATCGAGCACTGCTTCAATATCAACCTACTGCAGTCACCCATGTCTAAAGGAGAACCACTGCTGAGGGATCCATATAACCCTCCAGAATTGAGCACTGCTTCAATAGTATTCACTGAAGTAAGTAACCTGTGTCTAAAGGAGAACCGCAGTGGGAGATCTCTATAACCCACTAGAATCAAGCACTGCTTCAGGAGCAACTTTCTGCAGTCACCTGTGTCTAAAGGAGAACCGCAGTGGGAGATCTCTATAACCCACCTGAATCATGCACTGGTTCAGAAGCAACTTACAGCAGTCACCTGTGTCTAAAGAAGAACAGCTGCAGGGTATGCCTATAACCCACCAGAATCGAGCACTGCTTCAATATCAACCTACTGCAGTCACCCATGTCTAAAGGAGAACCACTGCTGAGGGATCCATATAACCCTCCAGAATCGAGCACTGCTTCAATAGTATTCACTGAAGTAAGTAACCTGTGTCTAAAGGAGAACCGCAGTGGGAGATCTCTATAACCCACTAGAATCAAGCACTGCTTCAGGAGCAACTTTCTGCAGTCACCTGTGTCTAAAGGAGAACCGCAGTGGGAGATCTCTATAACCCACCTGAATCATGCACTGGTTCAGAAGCAACTTACAGCAGTCACCTGTGTCTAGAGTAGAACCACAGTTGGAGATCCATATAACCCTCCAGAATCGAGCACTGCTTCAATAGTATTCACTGAAGTACCCGTGTCTAAAGGAGAACCACTGTGGGGATTCTCTATGACCCACCAGAATCGAGAACCGCTTCATTAGCAACTTACTGCAGTCACACGTGTCTAAATCCATCAATCAATCAATCAGAGATTTGTGAAGCGCACTACTCACCCGTGAGGTTCTCAAGGCACGGGGGGGAGGAGAATATCGGGCAGCTCCGAGTCATCCGAAGAGCCAGGTCTTGAGGCTCTTCCTGAATGCTTGCAGTGTGGGGGTTTGTCTGATGCTGAGGGGTAGTTCGTTCCAGGTCTTGACCTCGATGTGGGTGAAGGCTCTTCCTCCCGTTCTGGCTCCCCGGATGCAAGGGATTTCAGCCAGGGCGACGTCGGCGGAGCGGAGGTTTCTCTTGGAGGCCTGGAAGGAGATTCTTTCATTGAGGTATTCAGGTCCAGTGTTATGGAGGGATTTGTAGGCATGAGTGAGGAGCTTGAAGGTCACTCTCTTTTTGACGGGGAGCCAGTGGAGGTCTCGTAGGTGCTGGATGATGTGGTCTTGTCGTGGGATGAATGAAAAAAGAGTACATTTATGCAAATGTGTAAGTTCATCTTGGTGACTCGAGCCCATAATATCTGCTCTTTCCCCCGCAGTTGTGTAAACAGTGAAGTTTTCTTGAAATTTGCTTGACCACTGGCCAGATCGTGCATAAGTGCTGTGTGTAACCAGTAGCTGGGTGAATATTAATGCTTCTTTGCTGTCTGCACATCCGCCATCCAGATAGGATTCAATATCTGCTACTTAGCCAGCATAAGGTCGCAGGTCCATAGTGCATAGACTCTCCTGATAGCCAGCAGCCAGGTAAATTGTGAAGCTCTTTGCAGGTTCCACTGCCTCTGGCGAAACAATGCATAACTTCTTATATTTAGCGGGCAGCTGGGTAAAAACTTACATTTATTTGCAGTTTGCACCGTGGCTGGTGAATAATGATGTTTGTTTGCTATTTGCATACCCACCAATAAAAGTGTAAATAATCTCTGCTGTTTGTACAGTTGGCAGATGAATACCAAAGAAAATTAAATACACACCACTTACAAATAAAGATTGTTGGTGTCCATGTCAGTCTGTGACATCTAAAGACCCAGGTCCTTTCTGCCACAAAATGCTTGTTTCACTCCTGTAGCTTGGAGGTGGCGGTTCCGTCAGCGGCCACCAGAGGGCGCACCTCGCCTGCTGATGAAACCCACTGAGCTGCACAATAGATGAAAGAGAGAAGGGTTTCCACTTCCGGGTCAGCGGCGGCAGAGACAGCACCAGCAGCGGTGGTGACATCACTTCCGGCGTCTGCAAAGGAGGAAGGTCCCCTGCGTGTCTGCGCAGTTATCTTCATCTTCAGACCCTCACAGACACCCCCAGACCCCAGATCTGCCCCTGCCCTCAGACCCCAGATCTGCCCCCACTCTCAGACCCCAGATCTGCCCCTGCCCCCCCTCAGACTCCAGATCTGCCCCCTCCCCCCCAGCCCCAGGAGGAGGAGAGAGCCTGGACATGTCTGCACAGGTTTCTGCTCAGGTAGGAGATTGTCAGCACCTTCTGCTGTGTTTGTAGAAATAGACTGAATAATCCTGGAGGAAATCTCTGCAGGAGCTGGGCTGAGCTGGGCTCTTCTATCCGGGGGCCTCTGGGGGGCTTTCCTTCCGGCCCTGGGGGTGTTTGTGGGCATCATTGGTGTTAAAGAGGAGATCTGTGCACTGCACTGCATCTTACTGCACTGAGGAATATGTGCACTGCACTGCATCTTACTGCACTGTGAGTGATCTGTACAACACTGCACTGCATCTTACTGCACTGTGAGGGGTCTGTGCACGCTGCACTGCTTCTCACTGCACTATGAGGAATCTGTGCAGGTTTCTGCTCAGGTAGGAGATTGTCAGCACCTTCTGCTGTGTTTGTAGAAATAGACTGAATAATCCTGGAGGGAATCTCTGCAGGAGCTGGGCTGAGCTGGGCTCTTCTATCCAGGGGCCTCTGGGGGGCTTTCCTTCCGGCCCTGGGGGTGTTTGTGGGTATCATCTGTGTTAAAGAGGGGATCTGTGCACTGCACTGCATCTTACTGCACTGTGAGGAATCTGTGCAGACTGCACTGCATCTTACTGCACTGTGAGGAATCTGTCAACACTGCACTGCATCTTACTGCACTGTGAGGAATCTGTGCACTGCATCTTACTGCACTATGAGGAATCTGTGCACTGCATCTTACTGCACTATGAGGAATCTGTGCACATTGCATCTTACTGCACTGTGAGGGATCTGTACACACTGCACTGCATCTTACTGCACTATGAGGGATCTGGGCATGCTACACAGCATCTTACTGCACCCTGAGGGATCTCTGCACTGCATCTTACTGCACTGTGAGGAATCTGTGCACTGCACTACCTCTTACTGCACTGTGAGGAATCTATGCACACTGCATCTTACTGTACTGACTAATCTGTGCACTGCACTACATCTTACTGCACTGAGGAATCTGTGCGCACTGCACTGGATCTTACTACCGTATGAGGAATATGTGCACTGCACTGCATCTTACTGCACTGATAGGGATCTGTGCACTGCATCTTACTGCACTTTGAGGAATCTGTGCACTGCACTGCATCTTACTGCTCTATAAGAAATCTGTGCACAGTGCACTGCATCTTACTGCACTATGAGAAATCTGTGCATGCTGCACTGCATTTTGGTCTACTATGAGAGGTCTGTGCACACTGCATTGCTTTTTACTGCACTCTGATTCATCTGTGCACACTGAACTGTGTTTTACTGCACTATGAAAAATCTGTGCACACTGCACTGCCTTTTACTGTACTGATAGTAATCTATGCGCACTGCCGTTTACAAGACAAAGGCAGCAAAAGCCCATTCCTGTGCACTGCGTAGCGGTCACGGAGTCAGTACTGCCATTAGCATTATGTTTTAACCTAACACTAAACAGCGGGCCTTGATAAACTGGATACAGAGGGACCAAAATGTAAAATAAGTAGGATCTGCTTCTATGGTTACCCCCACTTTAGGCCTGGTGCTATGCTGCTTCTGACTAGTCTGACTGGGATCCTGCTCATCAGGACCCCAATCTCTGTGCTCTCTCCCCTAAATTGGTTATGGTAAGTACTTAGGTACATCCCAGATTGGTTACTGGTGTACTCTTATAAGTCCTTAGTATATATTTATTGTATTGTAATTGCATTTATATAGCGCTTACTACCCCTGAAGAGGCGTCAAAGCGCTTTTTCAGCGAGTAGCATGCTACTCCGGAACCCATAAAGGATTAGTGTTGAATTAGTATAGTGAAATATGAAAGTAATTTGAGTGGTGGATATGTTAGTCAGCTATTTGGATTGAGAAAGATAGCGGAGGGATAGAAGAGGGAAAAAGGTTTGCATTTAAATAGCGCTTGTTACCCCTGATGGGGTGTTGAAGCGCTTCTTTGGCGAGTAGCACGCTACTCCGGAACCCATAAAGGATTGATGGTGAATTAGTATAGTGAAATATGAAAGTAATTTGAGTGGTGGATATGTTAGTCAGCTATTTGGATTGAGAAAGATAGCGGAGGGATAGAAGAGGGAAAAAGGTTTGCATTTAAATAGCGCTTGTTACCCCTGATGGGGTGTTGAAGCGCTTCTTTGGCGAGTAGCACGCTACTCCGGAACCCATAAAGGATTGATGGTGAATTAGTATAGTGAAATATGAAAGTAATTTGAGTGGTGGATATGTTAGTCAGCTATTTGGATTGAGAAAGATAGCGGAGGGATAGAAGAGGGAAAAAGGTTTGCATTTAAATAGCGCTTGTTACCCCTGATGGGGTGTTGAAGCGCTTCTTTGGCGAGTAGCACGCTACTCCGGAACCCATAAAGGATTGATGGTGAATTAGTATAGTGAAATATGAAATTTGAGAAGTGGACATGTTAGTCTGTTATTTTGTTTGAAAAGGATAGTGGAGGGATAGAAGAGGGAAGGATTTAGGCTTTTTTTGTTTGTTTTGGAGGTCATAGCAGTAGGAGGAAGCCTAGAGATGAGTAAAATGGGATGTGGAGGGGAAGAGTCAGAGGGAAGAGTTTAGAAATGCTTGTTTTGGGGGATTGGTATAACAAAAGAGGTGTCAGATGGTGCAAGGAGGGGTAGTGTACGGAAGAGTCTAGAAAGGTCTATTTTGGGGATCATAGTAGTGGTATGGGGTTTAGGATGAATGAGAGAGTGGATATATTGATAGAGATATAGGGTGAGAAATAGGGTAGTGCATTGGAAAGAGTAGTAGAAAGAGGTTGAGATGAGTCATAGAGTTGAGGTAGGAGATATATTGAGAGAGGTATAGGGTGAGAAATAGGGTAGTGCATTGGATATGCTGAATTAGAAGAAAGTAATAAATATATAGATCCATAAGTACATGGAAGGTATATAGATGCATAAAGGAAGTAAGTATATGTAGATTAAAGATATTGAAAGAGGTATAGGGTGAGAAATAGGGTAGTGCTTTGAATATGCTTTTTTTTTTAGAAAAGTAATATAGATCCAAGTACATAGAAGGTATATAGATGCATAAAGGAAGTAAATATATGTAGATTAAAGATGCATTAGATAAACTCTGGTTTTCAACTGTTGTACTTAAAAATGTATTTTTTATTTTTATTTTAAACATAATTATTCTACATGTTTATACAAAGCAATACACAAAGATAGGTACATATCTGTAGTACAAAATAATGCTTATATACAGAGGGATATGCTGTATATTTCTGTTTGCGTATGGTGCTTATGTGGGGAAGAGCCAATTCTTGAGTAGTTTTCTGAAGATAAGGTGGTTATCCGTGGACTTTATGTTAGGGGGTAAAGGGGTCCATAGTTTGGCTGCTTGAATAGAGAAGGATGTTCCACCCATGTTTTTTTTCTTGTATCTCGGGATTTTGAGGCGAGGTGCCTCTCTAGAGTGGAGGTACCTATGTTGAATGTGTTTGGTGATTTTATTCCTAATGAAGAGCGGTCCCATTCCATGTATCGCTTTGTGGGTGATACAAAGCAGCTTGAACATGGATCTTCTGGCAACCGGTAACCAATGCAGGGCTTTCAAGGCAGGGGAGATGTGGTCTCGCGGTTTGATATGCAAGAGTAGTCTGGCAGCCTAGTTCTGAATCCGTTGTAGTCTTTTTATAGTCGTTAAAGGTGATCCGTGGTAGAGGCTATTGGCATAATTGAGTTTAAACAGAACAAGAGAGATGGTAGCCTGGACCTTGTGTGGAAATCCCAAATGGGGGAAGATTTGTCGCAGAGTTTTTATAGTAACAAAGCTTGATCTTGCTAGTTTGTCCACTTGGGCATTCATCGATAGCAAGGAGTCCATGGTCATTCCGAGGTTTCTTACTTCCTTCGATACTTTAGGCGGTGATCCCAGTTCATCAGGCCAGGCGGCAAGCGTGTCATAATGTTTCCAATCGCCACACGTGAGTATTTCCGTTTTGGAAGCATTCAATTTGAGATGGCACCAAGTCATCCAGTGATCCATGGCTCTGAGACAACTGAAAATTGACGAGTTTCCAATGTCTTTGGGGCATCCCAGTTGAAGGAGTATTTGTGTGTCATCTGCATAATTATAGCACGTGAGGTGAAATTGATTGATCGGTACCGGTAATGACTTCATGTAGATGTTGAAAAGCATGGGCGAGATGATAGAGCCTTGAGGGACCCCAGCTTTTGTGGAGTACGGTTTGGAAGAGAAAGGTGGGGTATGGATGATATTAGTTCTGTTTCGAAGGTAGGACGCAATCCAGTCTAGAGCAGTCCCCTCTATGCCGGCATCGTGGAGTCTTTGTATCAGAGTGTCATGGTCAACCGTATCAAAGGCAGCCGAGAGGTCGAAGAGGAGTAGGCAGCTACCATGTTGCGGTCAACTGTGTTCTTTTGGTACTGAGGTACCCAGGGCATAGGTACACCAGGGGTATCCCATGGGCTGCAGCATGTATTATGCCACCCATGAGAGACCACTCAAACTGTGACTACAGGCCTGCCATTGCAGCCTGTGTAAGCTGGTGCTAGCACCACTTACTAAAGATATAGGTTTCCTATATCAAGGGTCACTGCACTTAAAACCTATAAGTCACCCCTATAGCAGGCCTTTGCAATCCTGAAGGCAGGTTGCTCGGTTCTAAGTGTGAGGGTGCCTCTGCATGAGCAGAACACCCCTACAACCTTCGGAGTGCATTCTCCCGGGTTGTAAGTGCATCAGCCATTACGATACATAGAGTGGCCATGCTTGATTACGCGATGACCATCTCTAAACTGGCTGTAATGAACCCTGTCATGTTTGGTATCAAACATGTTGGAATCATACCCCCCACACTGTAAACTGTGTGGGTGGTATGATTCCAGGCACTGTAAAGGTCCTCCGGGAGGCCCTCAGTGCTCCCGGTACCAGCCTGTCAGAACCGGACAGCAAGCTTTGGCTGCTGCCGGCCTGAGACACGATTCTGCCCTCCTGCTGCTGAGCCAAGCTCGAGCAGGGGAAGGCAGAACAATAGGTATCCTGTCACAGGGTGGTGTGACCACCTCCCAGACAGGGTTTAGTGTATTGGGACAGGGTGGGGCGCTTGCCAGTGCCACTCAGACTGCTTGAGGGGCACATTTGGAGCCCTCCTTGCATACTCCTGCTCAAACCAGGCGTTGGGTCCCCGCTCTGGCGTGAATCTGGCCAAAGGACATGGTATTATCCTCCCCACTGCCCAGCCCCTCCTCTGGGAAGGACCCCTGAATCATCCCAACCCTTTCCATAGGGTACTTAAGGGCTTACCTGAGGCTGGGTCCCAAGTTTCGTCGTGGTATTCGATTCAAATCAAACTCCGCGTCCTCTTCAACCATCTTGACATCCTGACCGAGTCGTGCAGACCACGTCGGACTGGCCGCAGCGGACTTTGCCTTTAGGACCGAGACTGCAACCGGGAAGTCTCCGTCTTCTCCTGTTCCCTCCGTTCTGCAAGCCCACTGCACCGTTAGTGTCTGTGCTCCGTACAGGTCCTGTGGACATCTAAAGACACCCGAAGGAATCTCCCTTGGAGTGAAGGGGTCACTCCCCTGCATCCGCAGGCACCACAACACAGCTGACCGATTGGTGATCCTAGTCTTCCACCGGGTCGGTAACACAGGTGATGGTCCTACAGCTTCCTCGAGGCCTGCACGGTCTTCAGACCGAGTCTGCAGCCAGTATCCCTCATTGACACGACCTTAACCGCCTCCCTGTGCACCGCGTCGACTGTCCGTTGCTAAGGCTGGGCGACTCTTGTCTCCAGAGATCTTCTGGCCCTGACGAAGGGTCCTCTTCAACTCCCGATGGCTCCCCTGCTTGCTCGAGGCCTACTTTGATTTACTTGCACGTAATGAGTCTCTTGGACCTTGCTGGTCCCGACACCGCACCTGTTCCTCTTCTGCTATGTGTTGCCGTTGCCAAGGCCTGTTGGTGCTCCCGCCAGATATCGACCCTCTTGATATCGACATCCGACGTGCGACAGCTCGTTCATCGTTCCTGGTCGTCCTCTGTGTCACCTGGTCCATGTAGCCGCAGAAACAAGGGCACCGTCAACTTCCCTGCAACAGCCAACATTGGTGGGCACACGACTCCCGTGCCCCTGGGTCACTCCTGAGTGACCTATACTTTGTCACCTATGCTTACAGGTTCTACTCTTCTTGAATCCAGGCTTGTGTTTCACCAAACCTTTTTACCTTCTTCTGCAGTGGTATCTTCCTGAAGTCCTCCATTGAGTTCGACGACGGTTTCCAATGCCACTTCACACCTATGCACCCGGCTTTCCTTGTGTAGGTATCCTGGTTCCTAGGGTATCCACGGGTGGGGTGGCTCTACAACCTTCTGTCTTTCACGAGGTTTCTTCAGGGTCCACTTCGAAGGGACCTTCTTCTTTAAAATTGCAACCACAACATACCCATTGACTTGACTTGAGCACTCTGTTGTGTTTCCACTCTGCACACGGCCTCCGTGGGGTTCCTGGTTACTTACCTCAGGTGGTTCCTTGGGTCCCCGGCACTTCTATGTCTTCTGGGTACAGTCTTGGCTCCAGTCGTGGTTCACAAACCACTATTTTAGTGTATGGTTTGGTCTCGCCCAGGCAACCACTGTGTATTCGTGCTACTTACCTGTTTCTATTGAAAAATATTGTGTGCATTGTGTATATCTCCGGCTAGGAGATATTTGTAGGCGTTAGTGAAGTGTCTTAAAATAAATACCTATTTTTATAAATACACTGTGTGGTTCTTTTTCACTTTATCTATATAAATAAGATTATGTTCTGGTAAAACAAGCTGCTTTGCACTCCTTCTGGACTAACCCTGAAGGCTGCTCTCCACAGCTATCACTTAGAGAGCTTTCTAAGGTTGTCTAAGACCTCTTACATCACCATAAGGGATGTCTGGATTGGTGCAGGGTGCCCACTTACATAAGTGAGCAACAAATACTAAGCCAGCCTCCTACAAGTGTAAAATTATGTGTAGAGGAAATGTTGTGCATTGCCATTTCTCCAGTTCCCATGAATTGCCCCTTCTACGCCGCCACAAGGTTTCCCAGCCAGGGAGACTTTCTTCAGCCTTTTGCTGGAGTAGAATTAACCGTTTCGAGCGCGGGGAAAGGTCAGATTGGAGTTTGTGAATGCTCCTATGTCACAAACTAGTGGTCATTCACAAACTGACAAGGCAAACAATGTGTGTGCTGCATTTACGATTGTGCAATTCCATGCATGCCTGGCTAAGAATTACACTGTGCTAATAACATGATACCCGCCAGGTGTGAATGTATGTTTAGCTGTCGGTCATCAGTCGAGCCATCTGTGGCATTCTGACTGGGCGCTGTAACGCTTGGTGACATAAAACCTACTTAGATCACTTGGTTTGGTACTTTGATTGCTTTAATGTGTGTTTTTTGGCTAAGAATTGTTTGACCTGGAAACACAGTAGCAGGAGTCAGACCCAATGAGTTGTTCAGTTTCTATTTACCACCACTTTCCCATTGACTAGTTTTATTTATGAACATTATAGGAAGAGCTACTGAGTCCTAAAGACTTCTGAGAACCCACAGGTGCTATCCCTGAGATTACGATTGGACAAAGTGCTCGACCTTATTTTAAGTTAAAACTGCGCTCAAATGCGATAAACGTTTTTGCCTTTGTATCTCTGCCCAAGAGAGTGACAGCGCCTTCTGCATATCTTAGCTGGTTGGTTTTGTACCTGGTAATGGAAGTGCTATTATTGTAAGTTGTAGCACTGGCTGGACATTGGCCTTATTGTGTCTTTACTACTTCACTGTTCGTAGAGAGTCATTTACTCAAAGGAAATAACTTGGTTATTCAGTCAGGATGCAGTAGCATTGGTGGCATGGTACACACCAAGCCCCTCAGCGATACTGGTCAGTAACCACTGACTGATCCCAAGAAAATGCCTGAAAGCTCTTCTACCTGACAGCTCAAGCCTGAGACTACTGAGGTGGAGTTTTCTGCAGGATGTTTTCAGCTGTTCTGATCACCACTTCTTCCAGGTCCTGTACCTGACAGCTCCTCTCTGAGAGTACCCAGGTGGAGTGTCCTGGAGAGCGTATTAATCTTTTCTGATCAGAACTTCTTCTAGCTCCTGTACCAGACAGCTCCTGCTGAGAGTACCCAGATTGAGTGTCCATGAGAGCGTTTTCAGGTATTCTGGCCATCGCTTCTTCCTCCTCCTGTACCTGACAGATCCTGGTGAGAGTGCCCAGGGGGAGTGTCCTGGAGAGTGTCTTCAGCTGCTATGGTCAGCACTTCTTCCAGCTTCTGTTCATTGGACTCCACTTGGATCCATTATATGTTTATTTTCACAAAGATGATCTCTGATTCCAGCAGGTCACAGGACTGGCCTACCCCAATGTGCTGTAGCCTCTTGCCTCTTCCTGCTTCTTGCGCCGTACTTGGCAAAGCATTATTGTGGTTCGGAGATCTTCAAGACCCCAGACCCACAGGCTCAGTTTCCCGTTCCATGTCGCAGATGTGCCCAGAGTTTACCTGTGTTACGCACACACTGGTTTCTTGAGCATTTCCAGAAGTCTCAGTATTTCAACTCTCACCAATGGCTCAGTACCTCAAATGGTACAATTATGGAAATATTTCATAGCTGTCCATCATTTACACCAGCTGCTCGTGATCCAAAGTCACAGCAGAAACACTGTTCCAACTCTAGAAAGGATACGGTGTCAGCAGGATTTACTCATAGCAATAAAATCTGCAAACTCTGTATTGTAAAGTCCTATCCAAGCGTACACTCTTGATTGTTATAACTATTGCTGTGAAGCGGCTGCCACAAAGTCTTAAAACAGATTGGTCCTCTAGAGAAAACTGTAGCCCGTCACAAGAGTTTATCCCCATTGCTTGTCGTGTACCACACTAGGCCGTGTATTGCTGTACATTCCTCACACGGAGGGCGAATACTTAATACTCCTCAAGGCAAATTATTTAATGCCCTCTGAACGCCATCTAGATCCTGTAGCCAACTCAGTCTTGTACTTAATACCGTTGGCACACACTATTAACCCATTGCTCAACGCAAAATGGGTGCGAGTAAAGCAGACATACTCCCAGAGCAGACGTACTCCCAGAGCAGACGTACTCCCAGAGCAGACGTACTCCCAGAGCAGACGTACTCCCAGAGCAGACGTACTCCCAGAGCAGACGTACTGCCAGAGCAGACGTACTCCCAGAGCAGACATAGCTTCTCTGAACGCCTTTACACCGAATGCAGGATCATTGGCTGAATGAAAGATATGAACTGCACCCTAGACACCCCTCAACCGTCGGCATTCTATGGACGCTAAACCCACAGGAATCTGGAGCACGGATCAAAGGCAACTAATATATACTTGTATCGGTTTACTGGATCCATTGGCCAGGTATGTTTGAAGTAAATTACCCCAAATGGGCGACTGTAGATAGTAAAGCGAGTCTGCGCTGGTCTTGGAACAGTAGAGCGTTTTATTTGTTATGAGCTGCTTTAATTAGGTCCAATCTAACTTGTTTGTTAATATTTTGTCTTGCTTCCACTCCAGGTAATGAAACCATCAGAGTGTTATCTTGATTGAGGGTGTCGGAGTATTCACAGGGAAAGCCGTCTATAGGTGTTTCATCCTTAATAGTTGCTGGTGTCTCTGCCAAAATATCCCTGTTGAACTTGGTTTGAGATCTGGACACCACTAATATTTTAAAAGTATGAACTGCTGCTTTTGCCGTTAAGTCAGCTGCACAGTTCCCGTTAGCGTGAACTCTCTCACTTTTATGGGCCACGGTATGCTGAACATGGACTAAGGAAGCATGTCTTTTAAGACAGCCATCTTTCTCCAGACAGGGCTCGGAAAATCATAATAATTTCGCTAGACCTGCAGGTCTAGTAACTTGAAACATCTACTGGACCTAACTGTAATGCACTTGGCCTCTGTGAGCAAATGTGACAAGATTCAAAGGCATTTTTATAGCTAATTCACTTTGTAAGCAGTAAAGATGTTTTTAAATCTTGCTATCTTGTCACATTTGCTCTGCTTTCAGATGGAGAAGTCACAAGGCAGTTTGTCTTCCTACTCACCAAAAAGGGCGAGTAGGCCCAAAAAATACCTCGTCCTAATTGAATCTGGCAAGCAAATGCGAGCGGGGGAGTGGATTTTTCGAGCCCTGCCAGAGCTGCTTGTTTTTAATTGGTTTCCATTTTGAACCTTTTGCACCTTTCCATTGCCACTGTGTTGACACTGTACCCTTGCACACAGAAGGATGAATCTGACACTATCAGTCTCGGAATGGATGGATGGATCAGCCTTCTGTCGTGTGAGCAACAAGGAATGAATTTCTGCGAGCTGTGCAGTCACCAAAGGTTTTAATGTGAGTCTATAGTGGTTTAAATTTGGCGTTTTCACAATTTCCATGCACTGCAGCACAAGTCACAGAGTATTTCTGTGTAGTTACGACCGCAGGCTGTGCAGAGCCATCTGACTCTCTTACAGTCCGGAGTGGGTAGGATATTAGGAGTTTGTGGTAAATTTTGTGTATAGTGGAGGAATTCTTTTTTTCGTAATTCTCTATTGTAAATTAAAGAAGAACATGCAGAAGTAACACACAGTGTAACAAACTCACGGGGTCTATTGTCATTGCAGGTGCATGTGTGTTGTGTGTTGTTAAAAAGGAAAACTGCTCAAAATAAGGGGATGGAGGGAGTTGAGGGTATACCTGAAACAGGGAGCAAGGTAAGGGGACAGAAGGGGTGGGGGACATGGGGGGGGGTGGATTACATATCAAAATCAGAGAGGTAGACGTTCGTGGAATGTAACATTGGGGTTGGTAATGCAGGGGGATTCCCAATATTAGGACCTTTGGGAAATAACCAAGTAGTCCGGGGGTGTTTGAATACAATCAGTGATGGTGGGCCTCCGTCCATCCGAGGGTGTCATACAATAATACAGTAGGTTGAAGTGGTAAATATCCCCGGGGGGTAAAGTGGGTGGGAGGGGAAGACAAACGTCTTTTGGGACTAGGCTGGGTTGGGAGCATGCTTTGTGTAACGTCCAGTGCCCCTCAGCGTACAAAGTCACGGGGTGAGTCAGTCGGGTGGGTGTTAAGGGAGGAGGAGAGGTTGTATGTGGAGGAATTCTTGAATCATACTCAAATGTTACGTCAATTGTACCTAAAGACGCAGCTTATTGCACCCAATGCAGAGTTTGACCATTAGCAAAGCTTGCTTTAGTCACTACTTATAGCGTGGGAATAGGAGACACTATAATTATTAGTTTCACTTGCTCCAAAGGGCGCTCTTTCAAAATGTCCATCTGCACCACAGTAATAATGTTCTCTGTGGGAGCGACGCGCGCTTCAGCTGTGGAACACACATGTGATTTGTAAGCAGTAGGAACTGCCCTTCGTTGTAAGCTATGTAAGTGTAACCTAATAAGGCTCACAACAATTGTAGTTACTCGTTTTGTTTGTTATCCCTATTCTATTCATATTTAGCCTCTAACACGTCTGCTTGGAGTTCATTCAAGGCTGCTGTGTGTTTTTGGTCCAATGTTTTTCAGAAAACTTGAGAGAAATTAGGGTGTACAAGGGCTTTACTCACTCAGTAAAGTGTGACAAGTAAGTCTTTCTGAAGTTAAAAAATAAAATCATCATGGCTTATGCATTTCTTAATATATTTGTAGGCTATGAGTGGCACATTTCTCTAGGACATCCTGTGGCAACCCCTACCCTTGCTGGATAATTCATATCTGAGGAAACAATGATTCAAGTAAGAGATTTTAGATGTATTTATGTTATTTTGTAACCGTGTGTGGCCAGTATTGTCACTATCCAGTCCTCTCTAGTCAGGGGTTGTTCTACGTCATCATCTGTTGTGGCTGCTATTGCCACTGTCCGCTCCGCCCTAGTCAGGTGTTGTACCACGTCATCATCTGTTGTGGCCAGTATTGTCACCATCTGGTCCTCCCTACTCAGGTGTTATTTTGCGTCATCATCTGTTGTGGCCAATATTGTCACTGTCCAGTCCGCCCTAGTCAGGTGTTGGTCTGCGTCATCATCTGTTGTGGCCAGTATTGTCACTGTCCAGTCCTCCCTAGTCAGGTGTCGTTCTGCGTCATCTGTTGTGGCAAGTATTTCCCATTCATTCCTATGGGCCTCTAGGCCCATAGGAATGAATGGGGAGGTATTCCTTAATTGCGACTCGCAATTTTCGAGTCGCAATTAAAGAATGTTTAGAAATCGCTATTTTTAAAGCGATTTCTACATGCATAGCCTTTTGCTATTCCTTATTAGCGAATCCTTATTTTTCGCTAATAAGGAATCGCAAATGGCATTGTTGATGCATGTGCCAGTATATTTTGACTGAAAAATCCATTGGAGATGTCGAGAATCTATATTTTTCCACACATTGTTCATCATATGTTCTATGCTGTTGGCCTTTTGTATAGCTTTTGTGGGTGTGTGTGACGTTAATCTAAAACTATTCTGTATGTTCGATCAGGTTTTAAAACTGGAAAACGAGGATTATTCAATGTACAACTACAAGGCATTATAATGCCGTGATCTTCAGCTGACCCCAGATAGCTTTAATGTTGTGTTTGCTTCTGGCTTCGGAGGATATTGAGCTTGTATTTGGGGCTCAGCAATGACATGTAGAATAGATTCTTTATCCCACCCTTCTTGGTTTCCATACAGCCCTGGAGCCTGCTTTAAAGATCACTCACACGCATACTTTTACCTCAGGTCCTCGGGTTTGTAGGAGGAAAATGCTGACAATTTTACCTCCTCTTCTCCTGAGGGTGCATCCCTTATAAAGGCTGGAGGACTGTGACCCTCTGCAAGAAGGATGTTGTTGGCAGCTGATAAATGCGGGCAGAATATTGCTTTAACTTTGTGTGGTATATCGCCCTCAATTAGTATTTTTACAATCTAAACCCTATCTGGAGGATTTAAATGTCCATCGGGAATTTCAGCCTGTATATATTCTTCAGTCGATTCACCAACAGAAGTTCTCGAAGAATCTGGCGCACTATTTTCACTTCAGCTGGGCTGTCCACCAGCGCCGTCACCCAAGTCCTGTTCCGCAGAAGTATCCGCAGTTTGCAGGGCATTTTCTTTAGTTAATTAAGTTACGTTCTTTCTTTTTAAAGTGAGTAATGGATTCCCTTTCTCTACCTTCTTTACACTAACCTCAGCTTCATGTCCTGAATCGTCTTTGTGCTTAGTGTACTCGTTCTTTCTGCGGTATTCGGTCCGTCCAGTCCTCTCGGCCTAAAAGAATGGGAAGAAAAGCAATAAGAATACGGATGCAGATCTGGCTTTTATATTTTCTTAAGGTCCCTCAAATTGTATCCACCTTGGCTTGACGCCTGAGTTGATGGAAATCCAGTTCTTTTCTTTTAGTTTTACTGTCTCTTCAGTCTTTTTACTCTCTTTCTAATCTCTGGTGTAGTTTTTTCCTTACCAGAATCCTAAGTCTCATTTTTTGTTGTGAGTTGCGGTTTGATGAATTGTGACCTCAAGGTGTCACGTCTACAGATGTATATGTTTCTGAAATGATTTTAGGTAGCTGCTGTTCACGCTCTTGAACAAGGACTGCTGAGACCCTCTGGCGCACGGCCAATGCCGCTGCTTCTCGGCTCAGCATGATTGAGGAAACAGTTTTAAGATTTCCCATTCATTTAATTCCTAGATCTAGGGCTGGTGCAGCCATGTACTCATTTGTTCTTGCCTTAGTACATCAGGTAGTACCGCCGATGAGGGTGTGTCGTGCGTAATGAACCATTTCGACTAATTTGAGATAAAAAATGCAGAAACCACAGATTTGTTTGGATTACTAGTTTTCCTCTCAAATATTCCCCTACTGGTCCACTGGAGTAAAAGAAATTACCTGAAATGTTTGTTGACTGGCTTCCCCCACCCCATGCGCTGAGACCTCTTTTGTGTATTTGGGGTGGTTCGTGCTTAGGGGTCCTTTGTTTCCACATAAGGTATTTATTTTTTATTTATTTATTACAGCAAATTTGTGCCCTCTTTTTTAGGTCGAGCCTGGGAAGCGCATGCGCTGTTGCGAGGCATGCTGTATTAGAGTATAGACTTGAAGCCCCACCCACTCACCACACATATTTGTCATTGGCTTGTGCCAATGTCCATCATAAATGCTGGCTTCCAATACGTTAATAGGCTTGTTAGTCCCACCTTAGTACCACATTGACTCCATTTGTAACCTCCCATGAGGACTGGCCCTTTTACTTCTGTTGTTACACGGTACGTCTTATTTAGTCTGTAAGCACTATTTTCTTTAAGGAATTTCTCCTACTTCAGGCACGACATGCTTTCCTGCAACATTCAGTGCGCCATGCACGCTTTCACTTTCCAAGCAGCCTGGGACAATTGCGGCTGCTTATTTGAAATGAAATAGGTCTCGCATTTACAAGAGTTTGAGGTATTGGCACTGTAAATGACAATGCCTTTTATTTATGTGTTAATTATCAAAACAGATAAATAAAAGGCATTGTCATTTACAATGCCACTAGCTCAAACTCTCGCAAATGCGAGACCTATTGCATTGCAAATGCTTGTTCTAACATCCTGGGGATTGTAAAGGTACCCAGGGTTCGTGGATTCCCCTGGAGCGGACCAAGAAAATAGGCAAAATATAGCTACATTTTGAGTTTTATTTTATTTTTTTAAATGGGAAAAAAGTGCTCCGGATAAAAGTGTCTATTTTTTTCCAAAAAATTGCATCATCGAACGTTTGCTGTGCTAAGCTCACCATCTTCCCAGCTTTTAGGGTGTGAATAAAAAATACATTTTGCTACAGTTTTGGCATTTTTCAAAGAGGTAGCCCATTTTTCCTATTTTTGTGCTCTCAACTTACATTTTGTAGTGGAAACCATTGCGAAACCCTTGGGGGATCCAGGAAAGCTGTAGATTTCTGAAAATTAGATAAAACTCTGAATTCAGCAAGCGGTCATATGTGTAGATCCCTCAAGGTTTTCCCAAAGATGCTGAATGTTGAAAGAAAGAAATGTTGAAAATGAGTAGGACAAAACAGCTGTTTGTGACAAATTTTCAGCTGTAACATTTTGTCACGATGGCGATTTACAAAAGCAGTAGACCTTCCGTCCGCTGGACCCTTCTGGTTGTGGGGATATCATTATCATCAAGAACTTTATTACGATCACCAGGATCCTAAAAAGTACACAGCACAAGTATAAAAACAGAAATATAAACATGTGAGAATAAATACATTAAAAAAGGATGTGGGGATATATATAGGGTTTGTAGGTTCTCCAAGAACCCAAGGTACCCAGAGCCTACAACTGAGCTGCACTGTACAATGGGTTTTCTTTGTGTACCAAGTATAGACTATTCATATGATTAATTATATGTAGAGTGAAAAACATGTGTCAAGGAAACATATATTTCTGATATGGGCACAAGATATGGGGTTTAAGAGCAGTGGTTATTTGTACATCTCTGAATTTGTGGGTACCTGTACTAGCATATGAATAAGAGGGTATCTTCTTTTTACACACTGGCTTAGTTTTGGAAGGTATAAATGTAGTGAAATCCAATTGGTAATAACAAATGTTCTACTATTTTATCTCCCACATGTCTTCCAAGGAAAATGGTACCTCACTTGTGTGGGTAGGCCTAGTGCCTGCGACAGGAAAAGGCCCAAAACGCAACATGGACACATCACAATTTTCCACTCAAAATAGTCCCTGTTTTTGCAAAGTGGTTAGTTGTGGATTTTGGGCCCTAGCTCAGCCGGCCCGAGGGAAACCTGCCAAACTTATGCATTTTTAAAAACCATACACATAGGAGAATCCAGGATGGGGTGACTTGTGTGGCTCTCACCAGGTTGTTTTACCCAGAATCCCTTGCAAACCTCAACCTTTAACTAAGAAAACACATTATCCTCACATTTCTGTGATTGAAAGTTCTGCAATCTGAGGGGAGCCACAAACTTCCTTCCACCCAGCATTCCCCCAAAGCTCCCGATTAAAATGGTACCTCACTTGTGTGGGTAGGCATACTGCCTGCGACAGGAAACCACCCAAAACATTACATGGATACATCACATTTTTTCACTCAGAACTGACCCTTGTTTTGTAAAGTGGGCAGCTGTGGATTCTGGGCCCTAGCTCAGCCGGTACCTAGGGAAACCTAGCAAACTAGCTCATTGTTGAAAACTAGACACCCAGGGGTATCCACGGTAGGGTGACTTGGTCAATGGGAGTCCCCTCACAAGGGCTCCCATTGGCCTTGGTTTGATCCGTTCCTGTCACGGGCACAAGGCACAGCCATGCAGGAGTCACACCATTTTTATCAGCACAAGTGGAGTAACACAGGGTGCTAGGAATTTTGTGGATTCCTGCAGATTCAAAAGTTTCCATCACAGAAATGTAAGGAAAATGTCATTTCAGGCAAAGTTTGAGGTTTGCAGAGCACTGTGGGTAAGAAAACCTCATGTGATCCATGCAAGGCACACGACCCTACAATTTCCTGGTTGTCTTGTTTTCCAAAATGTCTGTGGTTCATTGGTTTTATGGATGGCACCACAGCTGGGCTTCAAATACTGCACCTAGCCCTATTGCTTATCTATCAACGTAGCGCTTTAAAACATTTTGTGTCGTGGTCTCTTGACCCACCCAGACAAGTGTGGTTCTGTTCTTATCGTAGGACATGTGGGAACTCAGGGTGGTCAGACATTTGTGGCTCCCCGCAGATTCCAGAAGTTTTCCTCACAGTAATGTGAGGAAAATGTGTATTTTTAGTCAAAGTTTGAGGTTTGCAGGGCGTTATGGGTAAGACAGTGTTGGGGGATCCATGTGAAGCACACCACCGTGCACTCCTCCGGAGGTCTAGTTTTCAGAACTGTCGGGTCTGGTAGGTTTTCCCAGGTGGCAGCTTATCCAAGCCCAAAAAGTGCAGCCAGTCACCATTGCAAGTGGTACGAAATTGGAAGTTAGCTTCACTCTGCTGGCCATATGTAACAAGCATTGGCATAGCCAATAGGTCTCGCCTTTGGGACCTTATAAGTGTTTAGTTATCCAGCACAATATCCTTGGTGCAACAACATCAAGTGTTGCATGGCTAAACACTTATAAGGTCCCAAAGGCGAGACCTATTGGCTATGCCAATGCTTGTTCTTTAGATTACCCCAGGAATACACTAAGCTGCAGGGCCTCTTCTTTGCCTGTTCTCCACACAGGAGGGACCCAACATGCCACCCCCATCAACTCGGAGCAGTTCTGCGTTTTTAATTTGTTGTTTCTTTATGGAATTTGCTTTATGCTGAGCCAATTGCCCTAAAGGGATTATTGGTGGGATTATGTCCTCTGTACATTGTAGCCTACGCATACTGGCGATCTGATGTAACCTATACTGTGCTTTAAATCCCATGCCCTTTTATTTTAAAATCAATAAAGTGGTTTCGATTTTTTTTTAATTAAGGATCACTTAAACTGATCACAAAAATACGTGGTGGGTCTAGAGAGGTTTTTGGGTGTTGCCCTCAGCCGAACAAAGACAGTGCAAGTGGGTGGGTGCAAGGAGGACAAAATACCCAGCGATAGAGGTGGTTGTGCCAGGATGGTCAGGCAGTCGAGGATTCTGAGCCGAGGGGGCCTAGGGTTGCAATCGGTTCCGAGTTAGAGAGGAGATGGGGCAGTTCAAGATGAGACTGTAGATGTATTTGAATACCAGACTGAGGGGTACACGGCCCAGTTGTGAACTGTGTGCCAGCCGGCCTGACGGGGTGAAAGAGAAGGAAGAAGACATAGGCAAAGTGGTGTGGGTGACAGAGCTGACGTTTATGAATAAGGGAGAAACGAGAGGACAGTAAATATTTTAGGGCACTACGAGTATTTCCCCGGTCAGTTGCCGGTAATGGATGTGCGTTAGGCGGTGCGAGGTCATTCAGTGAGTGACTAAGGGACAAGAGATGGGCGGACATTTAATTTCACAGATGAGTGTAACTATTTCTGAAACGAGGCCACCAGGAAAAGGGCGGTAGGCGGGGGATATAGAGACCAGAAAGAGGGATTTGGGTCGAAGCCGTGGGGGACGTACATGGGTTTAGTCAAACTAACCTAATATAACAATAACTTACTGTGCAGGCTTTGACATCGCAACACCCCGTGCTTAATTTGTAAAACGAATGAGTGCCGGCGCCCCAAGAGCTGCTCAGAAGCCCGCGACCAGCGTTATTAAATGTTAGTGCGCGGAACACCAGGGCCGCGTAGTCCTGACTACACGTTAAACCTCTTTAACCCACTCCCAGCTCCTTTAACCCACTCCGGCATGTCACTGCTTTCTTCCTTGGAAACGTATTTTCCGTCTTTCTCTTCCACCTTCTTTCCCGTTTTGTTCCGGCTCTCGTTCTCGGGAGATATAAGTCGAGGAAAAATTAGTGGCCGTCCCCAAAAATGAGTGACAGTGGCCCATACCAGCAACAGCCGGCTCAATTAACCACTGGCAACACCGGCTGAGGGAAAACTGCGCCAGCGTTTGAAAAGAAATGTCGTGAACTGATGCCATGGGCAGAAATACAGAAAAAAAGCACGAATAACGCATCCTCATGAGACTTAAATGCCGAGACGCTCATGAACACCGAGCGGCAGTGATTGAACTGCAGTACCACCAGACACTTCTCGTCTAGGGTACAGAGAGAGACATAATGCTCTTGCCCAAACACCGGCCGGCATCAGTGAAGGCATAGCACCCGTAATCATTCTATGGCAATAAACCGGACACCAGGCTTAAAACAGCGTTTACCAATGGCGAAGCACACATCTACCGGGAACAAACATCGGACACTGTTCCCGGCTGGCCATGTCAAGCGCTCTCGCACTTTCCCCGGGGTCTGTACAAAGCACCACTTCTGATTTCAGGCGACAAAGACAATAATCCGACCGCCCCTTAATCCACCCGCCCGCACCTCACCTAGTCTGCGCGTAGAAAAAGGCCGCCTTCAGGTGTCGGTTGTTTTTAAGGGTGTCTGTCAGCCTCTTGTCTCTAGTTCCCTTTGATGACGTAAGTAAGGCCACCTCTGCTGGCTGTTTCTCCTTCTGCATTAGACAAGAGAGGAGCGGGGGCGAGCGCGGCAGCCTGGGCTTTCAAAGCGGACCAGACACTCGTGCGTCATGGCCTTTTCCCGCACGGCCGGCATATGTTTACAATTATCGCGCCCGCGTCTGGGCACGATAATTGGAAACACATGTTTGCCGCGCGTACCCATCTCAAAAAGGCCAGCCACGACGCACGAGCATTTTTGGGACTGCTTTCAAAACTCACTTACTAAAAGTCTTCGCCTCTAAGCAGCGCTTGCGCGCTACTCGAGGCTCGACCTAAAAACGACACCTAAAAGAATCAAATATCCCCTCGATTGCCTTTGAGATGGGATTATTTAGTCTGCAGTGGAGCCGAAAGACGGTTGAGCCTTTAGGGATGAGGGTGGGCCCGAAGTTAGGATGTGCCAGACCCACTCCATTATTTTATTAAAAAATATATATTCCTGCCACACAGTGGGCTTTTTGAGAGGCAAATTGGGGGCAAACCTGTCTGCCCCTGCGGGGAGTGGGGTGGTGGGGGTAAAAAGGCTAATTTGTGCCATTCGGGTGGGGTCGTGGCTAATGCCAGGGTGCAACGCTTTCTTTTGCTCTAATGTAAAAATTCCTGGCATCCGGTGGACTTTCTACCTCCCCAGGGGACATATTCGGGGAATCCTCCCCAGTTCGTACAAACCTCCTACCTGCCCCCATGGGGGCAGAAAGACACTATTGCCCCTTATGGGTCAGGGTATGGCTCCATCCAAGGGTACGCCACCCCTATCTTTTGTTTGTTTTGGCTCAGTTTTGAAATGCATGGTGTTTAGTGAGCTCTCTGCCCACGGGGCAGCAGATTGGCGGTGACTACCTCTATCCCATCACCCTGGGGATCAGAATGTCAATTGGGCCGTGGGATGGCAGAGAGGAAGCCAGGGGGGCAGCACCCCACAAAAAACACTGTATAAATACAGCCTCTGGTGTTTAATTGGCTTTCTGCCCCCCCCCCACCCTCCGAGGGGACAAATTGGGTGGAATTGCCGTAACCC
This sequence comes from Calotriton arnoldi, assembly GCA_963921515.1. NCBI lineage: Eukaryota > Metazoa > Chordata > Amphibia > Caudata > Salamandridae > Calotriton > Calotriton arnoldi. Next base: position 176,184 of record CAWUFW010004051.1, read on the forward strand.
CTCCAGCCCCCACCCCACCACCAGGGGTACAGAAAGACAGAAAGATTGTCTGTGCCGTTTTAGGATGGGGCAATATTTTTGTACAAACTTTCCCTGGAGTCTAGTGGGCTTTTTGCCACCTTGGGGGAAGGCAGATTGATGGTAATCACCCTCATTGCTGCCCCTGGCAGGGCAGAAAGACTTGCTGCTTTTTGTGGGGTGGGGGCATGGCCATGCCCATGGTGGGCAGCCCCAACCCCAGTAAAAAGTAATCCAAACTACCCCTGTGGCGATTCCCAAGTAGGGATCCACTGGGCAGAGATATCATTGGAAAGGGAAGAATCTCTACTTTCCAACTGCTCCTCTCCCGAAGCAATCAATGCTCGGGGGGCTGAGATATGCACCCCCTCCCTCCACTTACTTAAAATTAATATATATCTAAATCAAACCTGTTATACATGTTATATGACCTATTTGTTGTAGTATCAAACGTATACGTTTTATGTTATGTTGTGCAGATTTGTAGAGCACACTATCACCTGGGAGTGTATCCTGGGGCTGAGCAGGTGTGGGCCTAGCCAAGCCTGGGGCCTAGTGGGACTACTCGAAAAGCCAGGTCAAGTGCGGAAGAGGCTCTTATGTGTAGTGGCGGTTCGTTCCATGCTTTAGGAGCAATGTACGAGAAGGCTTGACTGCTGGATCTGGTCTTTCGTATGCGTGGGATGTCTGCAAGTAGGAGTCCGGATGGACTGAGGTCTCTGGAAGGTTTGTGAAAGCAGATGCTATTGGTGAGGTATGCTGGGCCAGTCTTATGTAGTGCCTTGAAAGTGTGGGTGAGGAGTCTGAATTGTGCTCGGTTGTGTATGGGGAGTCAGTAGAGCTCCTGCAGGTGTGGTGTCATCTGAGTGCGGCCTGGGAGGTTGATAGTGATCCTGTTGCCTAGTTCTGAATAGTCTGCTGCCTTCTGGTGAGTGTTTTGCTGACGACTCCAGGATTGATGGTGTTCCTGTAGTCCAGCTTGCTTTTGCCAGGGCGTGCGTGACTGTTTTCAGAGTGCTGATTGGGCGCCATTTGAAAATATTCCACAGCATCTTCAGGGAATGGAAGCATGAGGCAGTGACTGCATTGACTTGGGTGGTCTTGTTGAGTTTGCTGTCTATGACGATCCCGAGATTCTTGCCATGGGTTCTGGGGGTGGGTGTCAGTCCTATCTCTGGTGGCCACCAGGTGGAGTCTCACGCTGAAGTGCTCTTCCCGAAGATCACGATTTAAGTCATGTCAGTACTTAGTTTTAAACAGTTGATCTTCATCCAGTTGGCAATTTCAGTCATGCAAGAATTGAACATGATCCGGCTACTGGGCGTCTAGATCATGAGAGACTGAATGAGGTATGTGTCTTCAGTGTGGGAGAGGAGGTTGATGTTATGTGATTGGATGATTCTGGCTAGAGGGATCATGTATGCGTTGAAGAGGGTCGGGCTCTGGGAAGATCCTTGTGGAACTCCGCAGATGAGGTCGGGGCATCCAAGGTGTACGGTGCAGGCTGACTGACTTGGTTCTTCCAGTCAGGAAGTAGCAGATTCATCAGAGTGTGTCTCCTTGGATTCTGATCTCCTGGAGGCGTTGGATGAGGATGGGGTGGGAAACCAGGAAATGAGGACACGGTTTCTCTTCTGTCCAGAGTCATACGGGTGTCATCCATGTCGGTGATGTCAGCAGTTTCCATGCCGCGGCTGGGTCTGAAACTAGACTGAGTGGTTTTGAGGAACTTGTGGTCATTGAGGTATTCGGCGAGGTATCTGTTCATCATTTTCTTTAAGACCTAAACCGGGAATGGTAGCAGGGACATCGACCTGTAGTTGGCGAGTGTTGAAGGGTCTGAGGGGGTTTCTTCAGCAGTGGGAGGACAGTGTTGTGTTTCTCTCAATCCGTTCTTCCTCGGGCTCTGTACGAAGATCGAGAGATCCACCCCCAGGCACCACCAACTCTGAATGCTGTATTAGCGCAGAGTATTGGAGTGGCCAGGCAAGTGAAAGGGGTTTAGGGGATAGGAACAGCGAGGCATGAGATTTCAAAAAGAGAACACACATAATATTCAGGTGGAACCTGAGTTTTGAGTTCCTTCTGCCGCTTTTGAAGGATTAGGTTTTTACCCTGTATGGTGAACTTTGAACTCTCTCTATTCTGCTTTTTTGAGGATTTCAGTTCTATACAGGATTTTTTAATAATAGGCTGTGAGATATACGGGATCAGATAAACTCTTTTCAATGCTAACATTTTAACACCTTAGCTACACCCCATTTTAGACTCTGCTGCAGACATGCATACCAAAATGAGTTCCATTAAACGTTCTCTCTCTCTCTCTCTTCTTCAGTTGTTCAACGCCACAGGTTAAGTCACCTGGCTGAGAGAGATAGTTATATGAACTGAATAATAATATTCATGAATCTGGTATTTTACTCTTCAGTCAAACTGGTTTGTCTCCATGGAACTGCCTTCTCTTGGATTGTTTCTACTAATAATGGTCTTTACTGGTAGCGCACGAAATTACGTTACATTTAGTCTCTTCCTCTGAGTTAGAACCAAAACTATGACGAGGCTTGAAACGCTAAGGAATTCAGCCGAATCAGCCCTTACCAAGGGTATCGCTCTGTCCTAAGTGTAGGGCGAGCGTACTCACCAACAAAACGCTCAGCTGAAGAAACGTTGGCCAGTGAACTCTGTCAACAAAACTGAGAGATCAAGTTTAGCGCGGGAGCCCAGAAAGAAGCTGTTCCTTCGATCAGTTCCTGGAATAGTGAGCATGCGGTTCTGGGTGGGGGCGGTTTTATACACTAGCCCCACCCAAGATGGCTGGCGCTCAGTGCTTCTGGGATCTGTAGTGGTGATGAGCACTTGTTGTCTGGAACTAAATGACAGATAATATTAGTTCCCATATTGAATCACAGAATCGCAGCGGGCAATATTTATTGTATATTGCATTGCATACAACCCTAATACAGGCAGTGGTCGAAGGCAGCAACCACAGGCATATTGCAGTACATGTAGACCCCATTTCAAGCAGGGGTCAAAGCGTTACACGACACAGTGGAATTCACAACAGGAACACCATTTGGTGGTCTTTGCACACCGGTGGGCTTTTCCACAAGGTAGTTGTCCTTTGCCCGAGTAACCCTGAGGTAGGCAAGGGATTCCCCCAGGCGTGGGCCCTAGAGCACACACCACCGGTATTCTGACAGTTTCCAAGCATCTGGGAAGGTTGCGGAAGAGGTGGAAGCGTTCAGAAAGGGTGTGAGCATGGCGCTGATGGGTTGCAGTGCTCTGGAGTAGGTGTGCTGGGGTTAGGGGTCCATTGGTGTCCCTGAGAGGATGGACTTCATGGTGGTGTCGGTTTCTTCACGGGTGATGATGGGCCATTTGGTTAGCATTGGTTCTTTGGCTAAGATCAAGAAGCGTTTGACTAGGCTTGTCAGGTGTGGTAGCAGGTTGAAGTTGCTGTAAATGGCAGTGATTTTGTTGCTGAAGAATTGTGAACGGTCCTGCGAGGGGGTGATCGAGTTGAAGGCGGCGGCTGGTGAGGTGAAATCCTTCATAATGGTGAAGATTTATTTGCTTCTGTTGGTGCTGCCATCAATATAGTCTGCCAGAGTGGTACTTTTAGTTGTCTGGATCATTTGGTGGTAGCTAGACCTGGGTGTAAAATTCTGCTGTGGTCACGGAGTTTGCAGAGTTTTTCTTACTGAGCGCTACACGTAGAGTGTGGCGTTCTGATAAAGTCCGTGTAGCGGCGCAGAGCAGAGTTTGTCCTCTCTCATGGCTCGCCAATGTTGCGTGGAAAATCGCACGCTAGACCACCTCCCAGCGAGTTTTCTTGAAACGGGCGATCGCGGCAGGTCGCTACTGCTCACATTGAGAAACCTCCTGCTCGTGTTGAGGAAGCTGCCACTCGAGCAGAACATCTACTCGAGCAGCAGAAAAGAGCTGCACCCTCTTGCGCTGCGTGTGGTGCCGCTTGTGCTGATTTTACATCACTGGACAAAATCCAGGCGCTAAAAATTAGCGCGAGCAGCATTACTTACCTCATTCTGCCGCTTGCAGAACTCCGCCGAGCGCAGCAGACTTTTTTGTCACTTTGCGGCATTCTGCAAACTCAGCTGAAGGCCTAGTGGTAGCGTCTCAGGGTGGATTTGAACTTGCTCCTCTCTGTATTGTTGTTGCTCATTCTGCATTTACGCTCTAGTTGTTTGCAGTGATGTTTCATCAGTGTGAGTTCCTCTGTGTACCAACTGGTTTGGAGACTAGATCTTGTTGCATTGCGGTTCTGGAGGGGGGGAGTCGGTGCAGGATATGATCCAATTGTTGAAATTCTTGATGGCTTTGGGGAGGCTGGTGCTGTGCTCAGGTCGGTGGGTTTTGAGAGCCGTGTCCCGGTCCTTGTCAGTGATGCTGTGCCTGTTTTTGCAGGCTGATCTGGTGGCGGTGTGTCTGCATTGGACCCACATGCTGAACTTGATGACGGCTTGGTCTGTCAAGGAGACTGGTGTTTTCTCCATGACTCTGATGTTGTCAATGGTGGTGAAAATAGGGTTCAGGAGGTGTCCGTCGACTTGGGTAGGCCCCTTTACTCTTCTGGTTAGACCCATGTTCCAAGGTCTTCGATGAGTGCTTTTGAGTTGGAGTAGGCGTGGCCTTCCAGATGGGAACTTCACGTCTCCGAGTAGGATGTAATTGCTAGTGTCCAGGGCATGTGGTGTGATGATGTCTGTGATGGAGTCAGTGAAATATGTCCCTGTGGTCTGCAGACGAGCTTGAATAACAGGTTATCCATTATGGAGGATGGGATGGTGCTGCTGATGGAGTTCTTGTGGACGATGGTGATTCCGCCTCTGAGCTTGTGAAGTCTGTCTTGCCTGATGATCTTGCACCTGGGGGAATTGGGGGGGTGGCTGTGGCGATGTTAGGTGCCGATACAGTGTTCAGCCAGGTTTCCATGAGGAAAAGTAGGTCAGGGCGTTGTTGTGCAGTAGGTCCCAGATCTCTGTAGCTTGGTTGGTGAGTGAGCAGATGTTAATTAGCATGTTTGTCAGTGCGCAGTGTTGTGTGACTAGTTGCGGGATTGTGTGAGTGCGAGTTAATGGGGTGTTGGATGCTGCCGGTGCGGATGCAGTGAGTGTTGGGTGTGGGTAATTGCATGAAACCTTGCTGGAAGCACAGGAGAACACTCCCTCAATGTTCTGTTGTGCAGTGAGGCACCAGCGTGTGCAAGGGTGGCCGGGGTTGAGGGCACGGAGGGTCACAGAGAGGTAGTAGTGGAAGTGGGGAGGACGAGGGTTTGTGGCGATGGGCATCATTCACGCATGGACGGGTCTAGACGGGCTTCCAGGGCGCCACCGGTGCGCACGCTGAGCTTATTTGCTGGCCCCTGGAAGGTGGTAAGACTAACGTCACCTCCTATGCAGATGGATGATGGGAAATCCAGTGATGTCACTTCCTGTGTAGATGGATGATGGAAATGAGTGTTCTTGCTTGGTTTCTTCTTCTAAAGACAGTTTTGGCAGGAAACCAGGGATGTTGCTTCCTGTGCAGATGGGTATGTTTATGAATGGAAAACAAAAACGTGTTTTTAAAGAATGAATCTATGAATGAATGTATAAATTAATAAAATGCTTAGCACAAAAATGGGACAAAGACATGGCACAAGACAGCATCCTAAAAATGCTTTCTGGGTTTGAATGTTTGGCTTTTGCCTGCTCGCTGCAGGCTTGTTGCTTGAAATCTTACGAGTAACCTTATCCAACCTAGATTCTCGCACAGGTCATGGAAGCCTTATTGGCATTATGTTTGCCCTGGTCTCCCCCATATTTTGACTGATTCTGGTGGTAACTGACTCTGCCTGCACCCTGGGCTCTGTTAACCAGGCCCAGGACCAGTGCTCTGATTAAAAATGTATATGGTAATTAGGTGTAATTACTATTGGCACTGACAACCTACCTGTAAGCCCCTAGTGTATGTAGGTTTAGAGGCGCAGCAGCTTTGAGGCACTTGAGTGTGCACTGCTGTGCTGCCTGCTGTGCTGCCTGCTGTGCTGCCTGCTGTGCTGCCTGCTGTCAGTCCTGCTTTGCCAGCTGCTTTTAAATTGAAATTACATACAAATTTGACTTAGGATTTAAAGGTAGATCCAAAGTATGAAACTACCTTATTTGTACATATAGGTCACCCCTAAGGTCTACCCTAGGTGCCCCCAGGGTAGGGTGCCATGTGAAAATAAGCAGAGACATTTTAAAAGATGTTTTATATGCCCTGTACCAATTTCATTTTCACCCCATTGTAGCATTTTAGCTCCTTAGGCTAACACGGGAATACTGTAATATTGTGTAACTATTGACAGGAATGAGCTAAAATAATATTTCAAGGACTTAAAAGATTGGTAATGATAAATCCAACAACTTGCCTCTGTTGAATTTATCATAACTAATGCAGAAAAGAAGTTATAGAACTTTCTTTTCTGTGAGCCAAAATCCAGCCCTCCAACATCTCTCCTGATTGACCAGCCCTTAGCAGGCTTAGCCAAACTGCTTTGATGAGGTGATAAGAGGCCTGCGTGGAGGCAGAGGCTATCTGATGAGGTGGGGACTCTGCAGCTGCAGAGAACAGGCCAGGAAGAGGCCTGGGTACAAAACTGGCCTTCAAAGAGATCAGGACAGGAAGGAATGCCAGCCAGGCCTACCCCTTCTTCCTGTACCCCGCAGCCAGATGGGAGCCCCAGGAATGGAATTTGCAGGAGGTCTGGAAAGAAGGTGTTAAGGGAAATGAGCCACACCAGTAGGTTGGCTTCGCCAGCTCTTGCTCCCAAGAAGAAAAAATCTCCATCTTGAATTTTAAAGTACAGTGCTTTGTTGGACAAGAATATGCCACACTTTGGAGGAAGCTGTCATGCTTTTGGGTGGCACCCTGTACCCCATTGGTCGGGTGCCCCCCTACTTGTTACCCCAGAACATTGGATAAATATGTGAGAGCTGCATAGCAACTGTAGGAAGGTGGAATCTGACTGCATGGTTACCCCCACTTTTTTCCTGGTGTTTTGCTGGTTTTCGACTTAGTTTGACTGGGATCCTGCTAATCAGGACCACAGTCTATCTGCTTTCTCCCTAAATTGGTTGTTCCTGTACTATAGGTACACTCCAGATTGGATTCTGGGGTACCCTTATAAGTCCCTAGTATATGGTATACTATATACCCAGGGCATAGGTACCCCAGAGGCCTCTCAGGGGCTGCAGCATGTATTATGCCACCCCTGGGAGACCATTCAAAATGACACAACAGGTCTGCTACAGCAGCCTGTGTAAGGTGGTTCATGCACCCCTTACTTAGATATAGGTTCCCTATATCTATCCATATCACTGCACATATAAACCTATCAGTCACCCCTATGGCAGGCCTTATCAATCCTAAAGGCAGGGTGCTAGGTTTTATGTGAGAGGGTGCCCATGCATGAGCAGAGCCCCTCTGTAGCCTTCGGAACCTCTATTCCGGGGTTGTTTGTGATGCAGCCAACCATATACTCTTAAGTGCATTATAACCTCGCGGTAAATGCTAACTTTAAAACGGCTGCATGGAAACATGTTGTGTTTGGTGTCAAACACCTTGGAATCATACCTCCACACTAGTAACTGGTGTGGGAGGTACGATTCCACCGTACTAGAGGGAGAAATATGACAGCACCGGTACCAACTTCACAGACCCTGGCATCACAAAATGGATGCTGCCAGCCACAGTCACGAGTCTGCCCTCCTGCTGCTGGACGAAACTCCAGCAGGGGAGGCTGGACAATAGGTTTCCTGTCACAGGGAGGTGTGTCCACCTCCCAAACAGGCTTTAGTGTATTGGGGCTGGGTGGGTGCTCTCCAAGAGTGCTTTGATGTCTGCACTGGGGGCACATTTGGTGTCCCTGTGCATAGTCCAGCTCAAATCGGTTGCAGGAGCCATTTGCTCCTGCTCTGGCGTGAAACTGGACAAAGGACATGGGTGTAGCCACCCCTCTGTCCTGACCCTCCCATAGGTGGGTCCCCAGAGTTTGTCCCACCCCTTCCTTGGGTATAAATAGGCTGTCCGGTTTTAGGTTTAAACCTATAATAACTGGTAAAACCCCACTGAAAGAGAAATAGCCCTCACCAGTGAAAACATATAAACACTGAAAAAACACCTTCACAACCACAAACTAAATGCCATTCAAAGAAAGGAAAAAGAGAGTGAAAGAGTCATTTTTAGGTCTCGCCTGAGCCAGCGCATGCGCTGCTCTGGCGAGAGTTTTAGTAAGCGGGTTTTGGAAGTGAAAACAGTGGCTTTTGCTGGCGACTAGCCTGCGTTCACGCGAGCGTGCACGCGCGATCAGGCGCCATATGGCTTCCCTCGCCATCTGGACGCTCGCGTGAACGCAAGCTGGTCGCCAGCAAAAGCCACTGTTTGCACTTCGAAAACCCGCTTCCTCACGATTACTTTCAGTTTCACGGCCGCGCGGCCAATGCTTGTTTTACTATTGCCCACACTAATTTGTGCCGCCTCACCATACAATAGCGCCGTTCCATACACACTTCCCTTCACTCTTTTATTGCTCCGTTTCCCTTCCCCTGCAGTCTCTCCACCCTCCATTCTGTGCCAAGGCAGTTCAAACTCAAACGTTGCTCTACACCGGCTCCCGGCGTTAACACAACTCCTACTCGCTCCTTCCTTCCCTCCTCCCTGTCTCGATCAGGCCCCTTCTGCTTCCAGAGGCAAACGTTGCTATGCATTGCCGCTTTATATGTTTCACGCCACTACCAAAAACAATATATGTTATACATACCTCGCGTTCACTTACTGTGTTTAGCCCCAGTGATACCTTAATGCTTACATTATATACCGCCCCTTCTGCATTACTGCATATCCGCACACTTATCCTTTGCCACTTTTTCCCTGTTCTGTGTGCTAATTTGTACCACCTTAACACACAATAGCGCCGTTCCATACATCCTTCTGTTCATCCCTCATTACTACCTGTTTTCCTTCCCCAACAGTCTTTCCACCCTCCATTCTGTGTTACGGCATGTCAAAACCAACCGTTGCTATGCACCAGCACGGGGCGTTAGCTCAACTCCTGCTCGCTCGCTCCCTCCCTCCTTCCCTGTCTTTATCAGGCCCCTTCTGCTTCCATTAAATGCCGCTACTGTTTGCTTTTCCTCTTGAACGCACGCTCCCTCCTTTTCTCCCTCCATTAGGACCCTTTCCAAGGCTCATCAAAGCCAAACGTTGCTATGCACAGCCACTGTCTATGTTTCACGCCGCTACATTACTCCCTATTTCCCTTCCTCTACAGTCTTTCCATTCTCCATTCTGTTATAGCAGGTCAAAGCCAAACGTTGCTATGCACCGGCACCCGGCTTTAGCTCAACTCCTGCTCGCTCCCTCCCTCCCTCCTTCCCTGTCTCTACCAGGTCCCTTCTGCTTCCATTAAATGCCGCTCCTATTTGCTTTCCCTCTTCCCGCTCGCTCCCCTCCTTTTCTCCCTCCATTAGGCCCATTCTCAAGGCTGGTCAAAGCCAAAGTTTGCTATCGCGGCCACAGTATATGTTTCACGCTGCTACCCAAAAACAAAACGCTGCTACACATACCACGCGTTCAGTTTTGCGTCTAAGCACGGTGCTCCCATATTCAACTTACAGCACAGCATTATTCTACTGGGTAGCATACTACCAATTTACTAATAGGCTTTTGCCCTTTAAATTTGCCCTTATTGCAAAGTTTTCCCTTCCATACTTTTATGCTGCACAAATGCCCTGAACCCCTTTTTTTTAACTATATGCCAGGTTGCTTTGTAAAACCTTCACACACCAATTTACGTTTCCCTCGCTCACTCACTTCTTCCCCCTAAACCACCCTGCCCCAGGTCCACCCCTTTTTGTCTCCATTGTACACCAAGCTACTCACACTATGGCGCGGCTATTAACAGTCGGCCCACACACATACCTTCCAGGTCTTTTTCTGCTACCTCGGAGGCCAATTTCCTGATCTTATCTATCCCACCAGCTATTGTGCGTCTCAATTAGCTGCTAAAAGCACCATGTTGTAGGCATTCCACCACATGCTTCCAGTTTTCCCTTGTCCGTGAAGGCTTTTATTCAATTGCAACTAAAAACTGTCTGTAAAACGCCTTAGCTGCATCTGCTTATTACTTAATCGTTGTTTTACATTTAATACCTGTTATGTGTCTTTTACCATGTTCATAACACACTCACTTTAGTTAAAGGAGATATTTTTTTACAGTCCAGGTGGGGGTTTGGGGGCGCAGTAAGGCGCAGCAAATTATAAAACCAGCAGAAGTGTACTTCGAGTGGTATTATGAAACGCCTTTCTCAGTACACAATAGGATGTATATACTACACAGTGTACAGCCTATAAATAATAAGACGCCTCATGCATTCCTAAACTGTACCTACCTCAAACTGCCACGCCAAAAAAAAAAAAAACACACGGAGTAACTTTCGCTCTTGAAAACAACATTTAAGGGCTTGTTATATTGTCACTGAAAAAGCTAAAACACACATAAATACGCTTTAAATGCAGTATTCTTAAAGGCCATCTAATAGCGTTTTTCCATAAACCAAAAATAGCTAGTACTAAAAAACAAGGAAGTTACACTTACAAGTCATATGCGCCTTATAGCTTTTAGTACTAATAACCAATACTCAATTTTGCTCAGTGGAAAAAGCTAAGGCACAAATAAATACAATTTATATGTAGTTTTTTTAAAGTACACCTAATATTAGCGTTCCTTCATTAAAAAAAAATAAATAGCTACAATACTAAAAAAAACAAGGAAGCAACACCCATAAGTTACATGTGCCTTATTGTTTTAGTTCCTTATAAGTAATACTCCATTTCCCCTTAAATATTTATAAAGAAACAGCAAATCTCACAAAATGCATTCGCAAAGCAGTACCTTATTTTTTATAAATGCATCTTTAAGCCCCTTCACTGCACTCCATAATTTCTAATGCACTAGCTGATACATCTTTAGCTAACTACATACTTCCACATAGCAGACTCATGCCCTGCAGCACTGTTTACTGTCTGCAAGAAACATCCCTTTTCCTAATCTACCACACCATCTATTGTGTGTCCTCAATTAGCCGCGAAAACCAGCTTGTTCTGGTTCGTATACCACGTGCTGCGCTTTTACCCGTCCCCGTAAAAGCTTCCATTACAATTGCAAACAACAAACAGCCAGACTGGAAGGCGCCTTCGGCGCATCTGCCTGTTAGATTTCCTGTTTTACATTTCAACAAATGTTGTAGTACTTTTAAGTCAATGCCAAAACAATACAACAAATCATAAAACGCGTTCTATTACTGTACAAACAGCCATCTTAAACTAGTCGCAAAGCTACAATAACGGTCTTGTCACAGAACATTCCTTTGCAGGCAGCACTAACCTTATGCTAATACGCTACTGCACCTTTAATTTTGCCTTTAAATACAAATTATGCCTTCCATACTTTCCACAAGCTACACACATTTTTTAGCACTTTTCCCACTAATTCGCAGGGTGATTTGTAGCACCTTGCACACAAAATACAGTGCGGCGCTCGCTCGCCCCCTCCTTCCATTGCATGTCACTAGTCAATGGCAAACATGACTATACACATACAGTATACCAATTTCAAGTCCTTACTACAACAACGCTCATTTATACCCCATGTTCTGTCACTAAACAAGCAGCCATCTTTAAACTAGTTACAGCCCATTGTTCCACAAGGTAGCACACTACCGATTTGCTCATAGATTGCTGCGGATTAAATTATGCCTTTGATACACCATCTACCCCTACATACTTTTCGCAGCCCACACACATGAGGGTAATTTGTGCTGCCATATGCGCTGATTCCTGTTTGCCTATCACTTGCTCACTCTCTCGCCTCATCGCCCTTTTACCCTACATTATGTGCTAGTGCTCATTAGCGCCCGGCTAGGCTATACACAAACAAAGTATAAATATCCGCAACTGCCAACTAATAAATTGATAAACCTCCCATGTGTTCTCTCGCTGGGCTACCACTTAAGTTTAGCCTACTTGTAGTGCTTTACCAATTTTATTCAATGAGGGCATTAGCCCACAAGGTAGCATACCATCTATTTGTTTATACATTACTACATCTTTAATGTTGCCCTTAATAAATTATTTAGTTGCCCACAGTTTCCACAGCTTGCAGACATACCCTTTAGCACTTGTTTCACTGGCACACAGGCTAATTTGAGCTGCCTTTACCGCGGACTCCCGTTCGCCTTCGCTCGCTCCCTTCCTTCCCATATGCAGCCTTTTACCCTACATTCTGTGCAGGGGCTGCCCAAAGTCCAGCGTGGCTACACACAAACACTCTACATAATTTATCCCTGTTAAACAATAAATTAATAACCATATTACATGTTTTATCTGCACAAGCAGCCACTATACGTCTAGTCGCAGTCCTAAAATAATCGCCTTTTTCCGCACTATTACCCACCAAGTAGCGTACTACCATGTTTCAGTATTCTTTTGCGCTTTTAGTTTTGCCGTTACCCAGTCATTTCCAACTACATACTTTTAGCGGGCCACAACCATGCCTTCCAGCACTTATCACTGCACAAGCAGCCATCTTCAGCACAACAGCACTGCTGCAATAAGAACCTTTTACGGACATTATACCACAAGGTAGCGTCCTGCCTCTTCATAATACACTTCTATGCCTTTGTATTTATTCTTACACAATACTTTCCCCTAGCATACTTTTTATGCCCCGACCACATCCCGAAAACAGCCTCTCCCCATTGCATACGATCTTTTGTGACGCGTTGGTACACCACTTGTATTTACACTACATTTGCGTCCTCCTTACTCACATCCAGTCCTCCATTCTCCATTGTACCACTACTGAAAAAAAACCACCGTTCCTATACACACATGCTATATAGGTTTTAAGCCGCTGCTCAAAAAAAACAAGCATTGGCATAGCCAATAGGTCTCGCCTTTGGGACCTTATAAGTGTTTACTCATGCAACAGTTGATGTTGTTGCACCAAGGGTATTGTACTGCATAACTAAATACTTATAAGGTCCCAAAGGCGAGACCTATTGGCTATGCCAATGCTTGTTCTTTCTTCCTAAAGGGGCCAATACAATGTAACTTCATTATACAAGCTAGCAGTAAGACTGGGCTCACATTATTCTGCTTGAGTTTTGTTGTTTAGGGATGCCACTAAAATATTGTTTCTTCTTCCTTTTGCTTTTTTCAGTTTTGTGGTCTTTGGTCTAAAGATGCAGGTTTAGAAGCATGTTTTAAGTCTTGTTTAATTATTTTAACTGTAGAGAATCAGGAAATATCAAAACCATATTTGATATTTTGGCTGCGTTTGATTCTTTCACTGATAGGTAAAATGGCTGGTTTCATAAGAATGTTTCCTAATATGTGTCATTACATTTACCCACAGAGAATGGGTAAAAACCCTTGATACATCAGCCCCCAGTTTCTAGTGAGTCAGTATTGATAGTAGGTGAATTGCCAACACCTCAGGCTTTAAACATTCAATGCAAGGTATAGTGACAAGTATATGTGAAAAGAGCTCTATTACCAAGCATCAGGGATAGTGGTGAAAACATGACACCAGACTTTTGGAAAACATGGAACGCAGTGTCACTTGGAATGCTCTGCACAAAACGTTTTTTCCAAGTTCAACAAAGATTGGAGTGATATTGTTTGTATTTGCAGTGATTCAGCTACGTATATGAAAAAGTTGTGTGATGACCTGTCAAAATTGATACCTGAGCTGAAGTGCTTCCCTGTAAGAGATCCTTGCCACGTGTTAGATGGTATGCTGAAAGCATCTTTACAATCTTTAGAGTTAATGAGAAATGCTATTGACTTTTTAGTCCATTCTGGTGCAGTTTTTTTATGCGCAGAAACTAAAACGTAAATATTTCAGATTTTGTGCTTTGTGTGGCATCAAAGAAAGAGTCATCCCAACTGTGTCCCTTAGCTGATGGTTCTCAGTCCAAGGGGCTATGAATGCTATATTATCCATGTGGCAACCGTTTACAGAATGTTTCCTGAGTGATGATGCCAAAGGCAAGAAATGTGAAGACCTTTGGTCGCATATTGATAGTGATGTGAAAAAAGAACACTCTACTGCATTCTTAGATTTTTACAAGAAAACATAACTGCTGTAGTAGACATAATAAAAAAAACTAGAGTCTGAAAACACCCATGTTTGCCAAGTGTTCAGCATAATTGGTGTAGATGTGAAACATCTCCTTGAGAGTAGGCTGGGCGACACCTTTAGTGACTTTGGCACTGCAACATGTTCCATGTTAGAGTGCTTTCCACTTGGTAAGCAAAGCAATGTTGAAGAGAAATTCAGGAACTTTTATTTTACAATGTATGAGAAATGGCTTGCAATGATGCATAGAAATGTCCCTTCACCAAACATGGCATTTGAAGTCAATGAAACCTCACTGTGGTACTCTGTACAAGTTCTAGATCCCTTCCGTAAAGGGGAATTTCCTCCGTAGTTTCAAAAGTGCTGCTTCATTTTTGACCGCTTCAATAATTCCCAGTTCAACGCAAATGTTGCAGAACCTGCCCTGAGAATTACAATCTTGAAGTGCACCAGTATTGGCATGGAAAGCTATGTCAGTGGCCAGAGTTAACAAATTGTGTACTGGCTGTTTTGGCGTTGCCCATCGCAAGTGCCAATGTTGAGAGGTCCTTTTCACAGACGTTTACATGGGAAGGAAAGAGCGAGCGCACATGACCAAGGACTCACTGAAGAAGTATTGTATGGTGTACTACAATAAGTTTAATTTGCAAAAATCTATTTGGACCTCACATACACTATACGTACACGGTCTATATACCATGCGCTATGAGTGCAGAAAGCACGCAATAATAAAAGCAAAACGTTCCATAAACACCTGAAAACACTGTTTCTGTTGTGTTTAATGGTTCGAAAATGTGTAACCACTGATAACCACTGTTTTTTAAGGTATTGAAATCGCTTGAAAACACTGAAAAAACCCCACCAGAATTTACCAAAAATAGAAAGTGAAAACAGGAAAGCCTAGGTATAAAGTAGGAACCCCTGGCTACAGGACTTTAGATTTATCTGGACGAAACTCTGCTACAGAAACCAAGTACCTCAACTATCTACACTTGTCAGGACTCACGGGAGGTTTCCTCCTTCTAACTGTATGCTGGCTACCATTTTCCCCCTACAAACTTACCAAAAGTCAGATAATCCCTCAAGCTGGAGTGCTTGTTGGCACCGATGGAACTCCAAGATGGCTGCCAACATGCACATACTGCGACAGCACACCACTGTTAGCAGTCTAGTCTTTTAGGCTTCATGACATCAGGTGAAGTGTGCTTCAACATTCCACTGTGCACTTCACTGAAGAAATAATTTGAAGAGCACCTGTTTTCCCAGCGTCGTGGAAGTCAGTTAGGGTAGTTGCGATAAAATCGGGGTTAGCTTCGTCGGAACTACATTCCCTCACTAATCAGGTTAGTGTTAAACTTGTAGCTAATATAAAACATTCTGTGAGAAAAGGTTATCGTGTCAGAGGTAAATTTCTATTTAAAGAGAAAAAAGGAAACAAGTCAGAATATATTTTCCTTCGTTTGAAAACTGGAAATACTTTTTTCAGTAATTGCTTTCCTTAGCTGAGAAGATTAAATAAAAAGCTTTTTGAATCAGCTGTCTTTTTCAGCTGTTCCAGAATCTGTCAGACGCAGGCGTGACCTTTCAACACGCAGTGTCTTCTTAGACTGAAACTTGTTCACTCTTCTGAGAATTAATTAAAAGGTGAAGTCAGGGTCAAAGGCCCGGCATGTTTCTTTCTCATGCCATGTGTTAAAGAACTCCAGTAATGTTCTCCTCACGTATGGCAGAATAAATTGTGCTTCCAGCAAACATTAAAACCAAAGGCCTGAATAAAAGGAACGCTTCCTTTTAACATTTAACCTAAGTTCTGAAGCATTGTTTAAAAAACTAATTAAAGACAGAAAACCAGTCATCCTACTACAGAAACCCCAGTTCAAGGCCCACTCCAGTCTCTTAACAGTGAGTTAATAGAAAGAAAGAGAAACCCAAATAATACATAAATTAGGAATACAGAAATAAATACTTACCTTATCTTTCTTACATTAAGGAATAGCAGGATCAAGTGCAGATTGTACCTGAGAACGAAAAGGAAAGAGATCTGAGTGAAGACTTCTCATACAACCTAGCAAACAATACATGAGAAGTAGAAGAGAAGTAAGCTTCAGTAAACATTCTGGTAAGATAAGTTATTTATACACCATAGAAAAAAACAGTAAGTTAAAAGGCACAGTAAATAAAGGTTTTTACATGTTAATGTTGCAGTCCAGTAAGAAGAAGAAGACGTAGCTGAACAGGCAGAATATTGGAGCAGTCTCTTCTCTGTCCCCAACCCCTTTTCCCCCTTAGAACTTACCTGCAATGGAATACTAAAAGACCTAGCAGGGTTGGTTCTGAGAAGGGTATTGGGACCTAGCGTCATTCTGCTCCTGTGTGGTTCAGACAGCAAAAGGGATTTAGACCCTGACAGAGTGAAGTGCCCACGTTGGTACAAGCACCTGAGCAGAATGGCAGAAGGACTTGATTTAAAAAATTTGGGCGAGATTTTGAGTAATATACAAAGGGACTTGGAGGCAGTCAGAGAGGAAAATAAAATACTAAGACAGGAGATAATAACCTTTAAAACGGGAACACCAGCTTTGGGATCTAGGCCAAGCACCGCATCCTTTGAAACCCAGAGTCCTAACATCAGCACTTCATCCTTTGCCCCCACACAAGTAATCCACTCATTATCCCCAGTAATTCCTCTTGCCCCTCCAGAGCGATTTAATGGAGACCCGCAGAAAGCGCAAATTTTTTTGACCCAATGCTCTCTGCATTTTATGTGCCGTCCAACGATCTTCCCCGATGCTCAATCCCGAGTGGCGTTTATCTTGTCCTACCTTAGTGGGGACGCCGCCTCATGGTCCATGCCACTAGTAACCAAGGATGACCCAATTTTGTACAGTTTAGATGACTTCAAGAAGGAATTTCTCCGAATTTTTGATAGAAGAACAGCATCTCAAGCTTCAGACAACGAACTGTTGGAATTAAAGCAAGGAAACCGAGAACTCGTGTCTTACCTAGCCCAATTTAATAAACTAGTGGTCGAGACCAACTGGCCCGAGGATAAAAGAGCAGCAGTATTCTATAGAGGATTGCGAGAGGAATTGAAGGACGCTCTATCTCAAATCCCTAATCGACCCACCGATATCTCTGCCTTAGTGGATTTAACCTTAGAGATCGATTATCGGCAAAGTGAGCGGAAAGGAGAACGGCGGAAGGAGCTTAGACCAAGTGTTCCTCGTTTTGACCGTGTCAAAACAGAATCCACACGGACAGTAGAGAGTTCTTCGGGAATTGAACCCATGCAAATCGGTGTAGTCAGAGGTCCACTCTCTAAAGAAGAAAAAGAAAAGAGAAGGCTGAACAAACTGTGCCTATATTGTGGAAGAAGTGGACATTTTGTCAAGAATTGCTTAAAAAGACCAAAGTTGCCTGCTAAGGAGAAGGAAAACTAGAGGCACCACAGGTAAGGGGAGTTGGACCTGTGGATGCGAATGGAAAAACGACTCCAACAAATCACCAATTGGCAAACACACTACAAGTCTCCTCTCCCCATTTGGTTATGACTGTGACCTTAAGGTTTAGAGATGTGGTTTTGACAGGAATCATCGTCATGGTAGATTCTGGGGCAACAGGTAATTTCTCCGACCACAAATTCGCTAGCCTGATCGGTTTACAAGCTATCAAGAAGGAGAAAAGTGAGAAGGTCAGAGCGGTGGATGGTACGGATTTAACTTCAGGGCCCATAACCAGTCATACTGAATTGGTACACATGACTACTGTCGAAGGACACCAAGAGACCTTGCAATTTAATTTAATAGACGCCCCCAATTTCAACTGATTCTAGGTCTACCATGGCTAACGGAACACAACCCGTTAATTGATTGGGGAGCCCGAACTATTCAATTAAATTCAGACTACTGCACCAAAAATTGTTTCGACGACCAGACACATTCTTCTGTAATCTGCGCTGCCACCCAATTGTGTGAAGGTGGAGGTTCGGTATGTGCGATCCAAACTACCATGATACCAGATGAATACCAAGACTTTGCAGACGTCTTTGATGAGAAAAAGGCAGAGACGTTACCCCCCCACAGGCCCTATGACTGCAAAATTGATCTAGAACCAGGGGCTAATCTACCATGCAGCAGAGTTTACGCATTAACGGAGAAGGAAAACATCCATTTGAAGGAATACCTAGCTAAGAATCTGGAGAACGGATTTATCCGACCGTCGCAGTCCCCTGTCTCTTCCCCACTTTTTTTCGTGCCGAAAAAAGGGGGAGATCTCAGGACTTGTATTGACTTTAGAGCGATTAACAGGATAACTGTGAAGAATCGTTATCCATTGCCTCTCATTTCGGTACTA
The DNA here is from genome assembly GCA_963921515.1 of Calotriton arnoldi. Taxonomy (NCBI): domain Eukaryota; kingdom Metazoa; phylum Chordata; class Amphibia; order Caudata; family Salamandridae; genus Calotriton; species Calotriton arnoldi. Next base: position 194,740 of record CAWUFW010004051.1, read on the forward strand.
ATTGATCAAGTGAAGGAAGCAAAGATATACACTCGCCTAGACCTACGAGGAGCGTACCACTTGATTAGACTCCGGGAAGGCGACGAGTGGAAGACTGCGTTCAGGACCAAATTTGGCCTTTATGAGTATCTTGTGATGCCATATGGTCTCTGTAACGCACCAGCGGCCTTCCAGTACTTTATCAATGATGTTTTAAGTGAATTCATTGACCGATGCGCTATAGTATACATAGATGACATCCTGATTTATTCCAACACGGTTGAAGAACATCACAACCAGGTCAGAGCAGTTTTACAACGTCTACGAGAGAACTCTCTATACGTTAAATTGGAGAAATGCCTCTTCAACACAGATACAGTAGAATTCCTAGGTTTTGTGTTATCACCTGCAGGAGTTCGAATGGATGAGCAAAAAGTGAAGGCGATAACAGACTGGAAATCTCCTACCAGTATCAAAGAGGTTCAAAGCTTTATCGGATTCTCTAATTTTTACAGACGATTCATTAATGGATTCTCCAATAAGATACTTCCGCTGACTCGTCTTCTGAAGAAAGGAGTTCCGTTCCAATGGTCAGAAGAAGCAGAAGAAGCTTTTCAGTTGATGAAGGACAGTTTCACCACAGCACCGGTGCTGCTTCATGCAGATCCCTCTGAGCCTTTTTATTTGGAGACAGACGCATCGGACCTAGCCATCGGGGGAATACTTTCTCAGAGGCACAAGGACACGGGACAGTTACACCCGGTGGCATATCGGTCCCGCAAACTCAACCCTGCGGAATGCAACTATACGATTACAGAAAAAGAACTCTTGGCAATCAAAGATGCCTTCAAAGATTGGAGGCATTACTTAATGGGGGCAAAACACACTGTAACGGTGTTTACGGACCACCGCAACCTAAAATTTTTGCGATCTGCTCGAACTCTCACACCACGTCAGCTGCGTTGGTCTCTTTACTTCGCGGACTTTGATTTTGTTATCACTTTTCGTCCCGGATCCAAGAATGGAAAGGCTGATGTCCTCTCTAGACTCGACACAGAAAATCAAACTTCAGTCATTGAAAACCAGCAAATCATACCTGATGGAAAATTCATTGGAACTATCTCCTTAGAACCTTTTGAACATCACGTTCGAAATTTGATGACCGACCTTGAAATGGAGAACTGGGCCACAGAAGATCCACAACGTTTCATTCGCAATGGCCTCCCCTATTTAGGTACCACCCTGTATTTACCCACCAAGGAGCTTCAGCTGAAGGCAATGCAGGAATGTCACGACAACCCTCTGGCTGGCCACAAAGGTGTTGTGAAAACCGAAGAATTACTCAAACGTCGTTTCTGGTGGCCATACATGTGCCGAGACGTCCGTCAATATGTGTTAGGCTGTGAAATTTGTGCACGGGGAAAATCGGACAGACAAGCTCCTAAAGGTCTCCTACAACCCATGCCAACCCCCCATATCCTTGGCACACAGTCTCCTTAGATTTGATTGTTGATCTACCTTCTTCCCATGGGTATGATACCATTCTTGTAGTTGTCGACACTTTTAGTAAGATGGCACATTATATACCCTTCAAAGGTACACCCACTGCTAAACAATTGTCCCAACTTTTCAATCAACATGTTATTCGCCTTCATGGGATTCCTAGGGTCCTCGTTTCAGACAGGGGCTCTCAGTTCCTATCACGATTTTGGAAGGCTTACATCAAAGGCCTTAATATTGACCATCGTTATTCCACCAGTTTTCACCCAGAAACTGATGGTCAGACTGAACGCATTAACCAAGACCTAGAACAACACCTCAGACTTTATTTGTTAGATGAGGAGGGTGACTGGCCTGACCACTTATGGACTGCGGAGTATGCTCACAATAATGCTCTAAATGTATCCACTGGCCACTCCCCTTTCTTTATAAACTCAGGCAGACATCCCAATTCTCATGCTAATTTTGATGATATTAATGTTCCTGCTGTTCAAGATATTGCCCGACAGTTAACTAAAATTCATCACTCAGTAACCCAGAATTTGTCGATCGCGAAGGATCGTTACAAACACTTCGCTGACCGAAAACGTAAAAAAGAACCTGAGCTTCATGTAGGAGACTTAGTCTGGTTGAGTACAAAAAATCTCAGACTCAAAGGTCCCCGTAAATTTCAGCCTCGTTTTATGGGTCCTTATCCAATTGAGAAGGTCATAAATCCAGTCACTTATCAACTATCTCTTCCTGGTTCTACCAAAATTCATCCAGTATTTCATGTTTCTCTCCTTAAACCAATTCAACCGGGGTTGCGTAGGGTTTCCCCTCCTGATCCTCTGATGGTTAATGGTGAGGCGGAGTACGAAGTTAAACGAATTTTGGATTCAAAACTCATCCGCAATGAAATTTTCTACCTCATTGATTGGCAAGGTTATGGACCTGATGAACGTTCCTGGGAAAAGAGTACTAATGTCCATGCCCCCCGTTTAATTAGAGCCTTTCATGCCAAATTCCCTGCCAAACCACGACCGGAGGAAACCCCGTTGGGAGGGGGTACTGTCAGGACTCACGGGAGGTTTCCTCCTTCTAACTGTATGCTGGCTACCATTTTCCCCCTACAAACTTACCAAAAGTCAGATAATCCCTCAAGCTGGAGTGCTTGTTGGCACCGATGGAACTCCAAGATGGCTGCCAACATGCACATACTGCGACAGCACACCACTGTTAGCAGTCTAGTCTTTTAGGCTTCATGACATCAGGTGAAGTGTGCTTCAACATTCCACTGTGCACTTCACTGAAGAAATAATTTGAAGAGCACCTGTTTTCCCAGCGTCGTGGAAGTCAGTTAGGGTAGTTGCGATAAAATCGGGGTTAGCTTCGTCGGAACTACATTCCCTCACTAATCAGGTTAGTGTTAAACTTGTAGCTAATATAAAACATTCTGTGAGAAAAGGTTATCGTGTCAGAGGTAAATTTCTATTTAAAGAGAAAAAAGGAAACAAGTCAGAATATATTTTCCTTCGTTTGAAAACTGGAAATACTTTTTTCAGTAATTGCTTTCCTTAGCTGAGAAGATTAAATAAAAAGCTTTTTGAATCAGCTGTCTTTTTCAGCTGTTCCAGAATCTGTCAGACGCAGGCGTGACCTTTCAACACGCAGTGTCTTCTTAGACTGAAACTTGTTCACTCTTCTGAGAATTAATTAAAAGGTGAAGTCAGGGTCAAAGGCCCGGCATGTTTCTTTCTCATGCCATGTGTTAAAGAACTCCAGTAATGTTCTCCTCACGTATGGCAGAATAAATTGTGCTTCCAGCAAACATTAAAACCAAAGGCCTGAATAAAAGGAACGCTTCCTTTTAACATTTAACCTAAGTTCTGAAGCATTGTTTAAAAAACTAATTAAAGACAGAAAACCAGTCATCCTACTACAGAAACCCCAGTTCAAGGCCCACTCCAGTCTCTTAACAGTGAGTTAATAGAAAGAAAGAGAAACCCAAATAATACATAAATTAGGAATACAGAAATAAATACTTACCTTATCTTTCTTACATTAAGGAATAGCAGGATCAAGTGCAGATTGTACCTGAGAACGAAAAGGAAAGAGATCTGAGTGAAGACTTCTCATACAACCTAGCAAACAATACATGAGAAGTAGAAGAGAAGTAAGCTTCAGTAAACATTCTGGTAAGATAAGTTATTTATACACCATAGAAAAAAACAGTAAGTTAAAAGGCACAGTAAATAAAGGTTTTTACATGTTAATGTTGCAGTCCAGTAAGAAGAAGAAGACGTAGCTGAACAGGCAGAATATTGGAGCAGTCTCTTCTCTGTCCCCAACCCCTTTTCCCCCCTTAGAACTTACCTGCAATGGAATACTAAAAGACCTAGCAGGGTTGGTTCTGAGAAGGGTATTGGGACCTAGCGTCATTCTGCTCCTGTGTGGTTCAGACAGCAAAAGGGATTTAGACCCTGACAACACTATGTTGGATGACCGAAGAATCTCCCTTGGAGTAAAGGAGTTACTCCCCTGCAAGGCAGGCACCTAAAACGCATCTGACCGGTTTGCATCTACGCAGCTCCTGAAGGACTCTGAATATTTTGCAACACAGGAGGTGGGTTCCCAAGCTTCCCCGAGTCCGACTAGAGCTCTCAGCAAACCTGAGACCCGCAGCCCTCGTGGGGACAGTGCAACCCGAACCCCTGGACACCGTGCACATTTGCAGCAGTATATGCTTTTTGGCGATCCCTGAAGCTGTGCTTTGGGCTACTTGTAGTCCAGACCCCAGCAGTGATTCCACCGAAGATTACTGGCCTACACTCCACGAGTGCTCCGTGGGCTGGTATTTTGTGATTCCTCTCGAGGTCCCTTCACGATCCCTGGTCCGTTGACCTGTGGGTCCCTGAGAAGGGAACTGTAACTTTAAGTGGGCTTACCTGGTTGCTCCAGACATGCCCTGACTCTCCATTGCTTGGGGAGTTCCCAGGACCTTGCTGGTCCACACCGAAGCATCTTTTCTCTGACCGCGTGGGTTGCAGTTGCCAAGGCTTATTGGTCTCCAATCCGGACACTGACCCCCCAGCACTCGACATCCTTCGTGGGACAGCTCGCCTGCGGACTTCACCTCAACTCACCTGAAACACCCGACATTGGTGGGCATTCGTCTATCGTGCCCCTGGTCACCGTGAAGTGACCCAGACTCTGTCCCCTCTGCTTTCAGGTTCTTCTCAGCTCCGATCCAGGCTTGGATCACACCGGACACTTCTCATCTTCCCGGCAGCAGCACTTTGCATCATCACGCCATTGAAAACGATGAAGAATCCCGACACCATTTGACACCTATGCACCCAGCTTCCCTGGGTTAGGTAACATGAGTACTCCGGTGCTTACATGGGTGCTGGCCTTAGAACCTTCTAAGTTTGAAAGGGTTTGCTCAAAGTCCTCTCCTAAGTGTCCTTAATCTTTAAAATTCCAACCGCGACTTTCCCATAGGATTGTACGGAGCTAGCGGCTGTGTTCTCACACTGCACGCGTTCCCCGTGGGTCCCCTGTGTCACTCCTTTGGGTAGTTCCTTGGGGTCCCAGCGATTCTACGTGCTCTAGGCACTGTGTCTAGTCAAGTCGTGGTTGTTATACCACTTTCTTAGTATATGGTTCGGTCTCCCCCTGGAGCCCGCTGTGTATTGTGCTATTTACTGTCGTTCTAGTCCTTTAATATTGTGTATCTTGTGCTCTAATCTCATAAAGAGGTTAGTAGAGAGTGTTTAGTAATAAATACATATATTTTATATAACACTTGTGTGGTTCTCCTTTCATTTGGTCATTCAGGAGGTTCTGATCTGGTAAAACAAGCTGCTTTACATTCCTTCAAGACTTAGCCTGAAGGCTGCTCTCCACAGCTACCACTAGGATAGCTTGCTATAAAGGTTGTCTTAAACCTAATCATCAATAAGGGGTTGTTTGGACTGGTACAAGGTGCCCACTATAACTAGTGGACAGCATATGCCAGGCCAACTTCTCACAGCAACTCAGATCTGCTGCCTGAAACTAGAAGGAGAAGAAGGACTGCCCTGCTGGAACTCTGGTCTGCACCCAAAGGATTGCACCCTGAGGGACTGCTCCTGCTGCACACTTTGAACTACAGCCCTGAGGAAGTTGTCTTGCTTCAAAAAGGATTAAGGAGTGGACTCCCTGAAAGCAACAGGTTAACAGAGCTCACCTGCACCATCTCCCCCAAGACGTCCCCAGCCTGAAGTACGGCCAGTGCATTTTTAAGGATTTAGGCAGGTGCAGTGTGGGAATTGTAGTCCCAAACAACAAAGGACAATCTTGGAGCTTCCACACCCTTGGATTTGTGCTTTGGACACTTTGAACCCTCAAGAGGAACTTCAGGAAGAAGTTCCAGAAGTTTGGAGCAACTTTTGGAAAAATCCCCATAAGGTGACCGATCTGTCGACAAGAGTTAGGCCACCAATGTCGAACCGTGACATTGCCTCCCACACTGACTGTCTAAATAAACTCACAGCCATCTCTTCACGGAAAGCTCAAGCTATCCACCAAGAACAGCATTCTAGGAAATGAGTCGCAGTCTCAAGTCCCCTCCTATAGCAAAGATGTCCACCCTCAAAATGTCCTTCACTGCCAAAGCCTGGAGGATTTGGCACCCACTACTAGTTCATATCATATCAACTCCCTCCCTGAAAAGGTTCAAATTGACTCAAAAAGCGTCTCTCTCTTTTTGGTCGAGCCTGGGCAGCGCATGCGCTGCTCAGCGAGGCATGCTGTATTGAGGTAGAGACTTGAAGCTCCGCCCACTCTCCGCCCATATTTTTTATTGGCTTGTGTCATTGTCCACTGTAAACTGTGGCTTTTCATTAGTCAAAATGCTTAGAAGTCCCTCCTTTAGTACCGCGTTGTCTCTTCTTGTAACCTCCCATGACAACACCCCCTGTTACATGTGTTGTTACTCGATAGGCTTTAATTGCAGCCTCCGAGCACTGTTTTCTTAAATAGCTTTGTCCTGCCTGCTATTGCAGGCAGGACACGCTCTCTCCTAACGCTTTTTAAAAAAAATTATAGCACGCATTTGCAATGCAATAGGTCTCACATTTGCGAGAGTTTAAGCTATTGGCATTGCAAATGACAATGCCTTTCATTTATGTGTTTTAAAATCAACACATAAATAAAAGGCCTTATCATTTATAATGCCAATTGCTCAAACTCTCGTAAATGTGAGACCGATTGCATTGCAAATGCTTGTTTTATTTTAATAACAATTCTTTAATAGAATATAGAGCACTCATGGTACACCAGCATGGTTACACATAAAAATCATAGTGCATCTTCAAGCCATCCCAGAAGAACAGTAGAATGCGTAGTGCAGCGTGTGGAAGTCCAGGGGCTCATGCTTTCTGGGCTGTAAGTAAGAGAGATGCATTAGTCCCTGTTGCATGACAAGGAGTCTATACGTACCGAGCATAAGGAGTTTGGTACTAGTAGTCTAATAACCTGCACAATGGAGGCTGAAACCTTGAAAACAAAGTGTTTGTGGAGTCGGTTTAATGTCCCTTTGAGCAGGGATATCCGCCCTCGGGTGTCACTTATGAGTTATGCTGCGGTTCGATGTGTACCAGCATTACACAGGGTAGGATAATGCGGTCAAGATCAGTATTGTGAGTCTGGGGGGGGCTGGCAGGGGAGGGAGGTGGCATGGGTTCATGTGTTGAACCTGTTATGTCATGCTGCAGTGGAGATGGTGAGTGTGGTGTGGGCGTTCACGGTGGCCTGTGTTAGAGAGTGTTTTTTCACCAAACAGGAACCGACATTTACTGTATTATCTGAAATAACAAGATACACTCTGAGAAGCAGGAATCGAGTCAGGAGTGGCACTTTATTCAAACAAGTAAGTAACAAGTGTCAAAGACATGTCATTAATCAAGAATAAAAACACGCAATCTAGCAAATATTAAATCACGGTAATTCAAAGAGAGAGAGAGAGAGAGAAATTGACTAGAAAAATGCAATGAGACAGTATAATCTTATCTAATAATAAATCAATCAAAAAGTCAATCAGCTTGCTGGGAGCACCTCTTCGTAAAAGACACTGTACGAGGTGATCAATGAGTTGGTCAGTGGACAGTCCTTTCATACAGTTGAAATGAGGAATTGGTGACCGCATTATCAAAACATTAGCAGGTGTTTGACCGCAGAACATAACAAACCTGGGCAATTTATCGAAAACAATTTACGTCACTTATAAGAAAGCAGAAGTTCCAAAAGGTGAAAAAGTTTATCAAAGGTTAAGGGTTATTTTGTGAGCACAGAGAGTGGGGTCTTGGCGACTTGTTTATCAGCAAGGCAGTGACCTGGGGTTATTGGCCTTCACAGAAGAGATTCATATAAGGTTACAAAAGGGCAGATGCTTAGGGCAGTGTGAACAATGTACCATAACCTGTCTATGGCTGGGCAGGGGTCTTTGAGATTCTCAGGCTTCAGGTGTGAACACAATGGGCCTGGGGAACTGTATGGTAAAACTAAACCCTGCTTCACCTGTCATCTGTTTTCGCTACCAGCTCTTGTAGGTATGCATCCGAGGCATCACTGCATGAGGTCTCCCCTGTGTGAGTAGGAAGCGAGCGCCAGGCCACGACCTCCGTGGTTGTCCATTTGAGCAGGTCCCTCAACCACAACAGTATGTTGGGGGCATCCACTGACTTCCAGGCCATCGCTGTATGCCTTTTAACAAGTATAAAAGCTAGGTCGATAAATTTCACCGCATATTTGTTTTTAAGTGTACATTCAAGAACTTCTAATATGCAGTGTAGAGGGTCAGGGAGTAAAGACTTCCCATGATCTCGATTAACAGTGATAGCGCCATTCCCAAAATCACTATTACAGGGCAGGTCCACAAAATGTGGTAAAATTCAGCCGTAAGACACAGGCAGTGTGGGCAATTCCAGGGAACATTTAGTGTAAACACATGGGTGTGAGATACATCTGCTGCAGGTGGTTGAACTGAGTGTATTTTAGGTGGGGGTTCCTGGAGACCTTACGTACATAGCCCAGCGTTGTGGACCGTTATTTGTCTGTGATGTCTTGAGTCTCAAATCCAGCCCATTTCTCATAGTGCTGGGGTCTAGGAGGGCGGTGTGAAGTTCTGTGATCAGCATCTGTCATTCCCATATGTAAATAGTGCCTGCAAGGGAGGGTGAGCCTCTGGTTCCGCGAGTCCGGTTCTCATAACATGCCTATCGAGTTAACGAGTGTATTATAAGTCAGGAATTTACCCCCATCTATTTCGGATTGTTCTATAAGTTCCTGGAACGTCAGTAGATTCTTGTATATGTACAGGTCTCCCAACGTGGCCAGTTCTTCTTCAGTCCGCGGGCCAACATTATGATGTTCCATTACGGTGTGAAGATCAGGGAGTGCTCACAGAAGTAGAACCTGTGAGTATGGCATGGGAGCGCGCTTAGGTTGGATGTACGTTGGCCAGCAGTCCTTGGCTGTTTTGGCGTTGCGGCTATTGCAAGGCGTGTCTCGAAGGGGGTCCAGGAGTCAGTCCACTATATGGCGGCCATTAAGTTACGGAGATCAACTGATTGTTCAGGGTTAGGGAATCCAGCAAGCCATTGTGTTGCCGATTGCAATTGGGCTGCAGCATAGTAGAGTTCGGGTTGGGGGCACCCAGTCCCCCTCATTCAATTTTGTACAGCGTTGCGCTCTTCCGACCTGATCCCCAAATCAGGTTGATGAGTGTAGAATTAAGGTCTCGAAAGAATCATTTTGGCAACTGGAAAGGAAGTGCTGAAAAATGGTACAATAGCCTGGTCATTACTGACATTTCGACTATTGCCATTCTGGCAATGGGCGAGAGGGGCAATGATCCCCGGAATGTCAAGGAGTTGTGCGAGCCAGCCAGCACCTTTCCCAGATTCATCACAAAAATACAAAATGAGCGGTCAGCCCAATGAACAACACCTCCCCTTTATCCCACAGTAAGTAGTTTTCAAAGAAACGTTGTGCGCTCGCTAGAAGCAGCCTCTGCTCAAGGGTGCGACCTGAGGCCACAATAAAGAAAAATACATATAGGGGTGCACCTACAGAAAATATAATATGAAAGAGTCCACATCAAAACATGGAATGTTCCCTATGTTCTTTATTGTGCTGGTACAGTAGACATATAGATCCAAGTGTTACAGCAAAACAACACAGCCAACGCGTTTCGTTCACCACTGGGAACGTCTTCAGGACGCTATTATTTTGTATGTTTTGATCTGGACTCTTTCACATTATTATTTACTGTTGCGGCACCACTGTTTATATTTTTCAACCTTTTGCAGGTTCCCTTGTAATAGATCTTCCTCGGAATGGTACATATTTAACCCCAAATATCTGAAAGGGTCGCTCTACGATCCCTGACCCAGGAGAGTCATCCCCCCGCTCTGGTTGTGTAAAACTAAGCAAGGGGAACAAGCAGGACTTAGTCCAATTCAGTTTTAAGCCCGACATGCTTCTGAAATCTTGAAGCATTTCAATCTCCTGGTGGAGGGTCCCATGGGGTTCGCGGAGGTACACCAATGCTTCATACGCATACAGCGAAATAGCTTCCCAGGTGCCACCGCTTGGTATCCCCCACTGTGGCCCCTGTAAACACACCAGGTATGCAAATGGTTCCCCAGGGCAAATATGATAGATGACAAGGGACATCCTTGCCTGGTGCCCCGATGTATACTGAACACTTCAGAAATCTCGCCGCGTGTGCGGACCAGAGCCACTGAGTTGGTATATATTGATCAAAACATTGCACGAAATCAGACTCAATTTTAAAACTCTACAGCTTGGCCTTTTAAATCACGTCCCCATACAACTAATTGTGGAGTCCTTGATGCCATTTGGGTTGAACGACAAATTTGACATGTCATGCTTCCTTTCAACACCTCACAACATACATACGGTTTACATACATTACATACACAGAGAATTTTTTTATCTCATCCCAGTCATTTTTTATGTGGTAATATATGTGGAGGTAATACTAATTTGATCGTTTTATCATGTCAAGGGTGTTCATCGTTGGTTTTCGTTTTGATCACAAGTAAGTGCTTTTTAGACTTGAGGGCGCTGCCCGCGTAATTTCACACTTGGTTTGCAATCATGGGTACATTCGTACAGCATGTGAGGTAGCGGTTTACTGGTTTGAGGTTTCATGCATGTCACAAAAATTGTTTATTGAGCACTAGTCACCATTGGGCTTTTGGCATGTTCAGAAAATCCTGTAAAGGGTTTTTGCACTACAAACACGTTGTTTAACCAGCAATATACTTTCGTCATATTTACAATGATGGTAACACAAAGTGCATAAGAAATTATTACATTTGTTTTTTCCAGATTTTCACCCCTGACGAAGGGACAAGTTGTCCCGAAATGCATTGGGCTTCGTTTTCTTTGGATTTTGTTCTTTTTGTTTCCTTGTACAAAACAAATGTGTAAATATTTTATGATTATCTAATCTTGATTGAAAGAGTCTTGAAATGAAGACTGATACAAGTATTGTGTAATGTTCATTAAATGAAATGCACACGCAGTGAAAACATTTGATTTATTGTAATAATTCAAGGTAAAAACGGACATATACTTTGTATTTATCCCCCAGGCTGTGCACGTTTGAGACCAGGTCGCCCTTTGGGGACCTGGCCCATAGTTGTTTTGTCACACATGTAAGGCAGACATTGGACACACGTAGCATGCAATACAGTTTGAAGATACTAAATAGGTAGGTTGTATCTATATAACAATAAGGAGTGCACAATCTACACTTTCACTCATCTTTGAGCCCGACACTTTTGAATGTCTTTGGCTCCTCCTCCCTTGCAAAGATTGCTAGCAGATTGGGGTATGATATCTGCTCTTATGCAGATGATACACCGTTGGTGATATCAATAGGAGAAAGACATGCCGAAACTAGAGACAAACTGACAAACTGCCCCTTGGAGACAGCAAATTGGATGACAGCCCATTGCGTTAAATTGAATGGTGACAAGGCAGAGATTTTACTCTTCGGTGAAGCAAATTTGATTTGGGACTCCTCATGGTGGCTGACAGTACTGGGCTCTGCTCCCGAGCCCAAGAAGGTTGCGAAAAATCTTTGAGTCCTGATAGACAATTCTTTATCTATGCAAGAACAAGAAAATGCCACTTGTGGTAAGTCTTTCGGCATTCTCAAACTTTTAAGGAGATTATTCAACTGGATACCAGTCAATTGGAGAAAAACCATAGTCCAAGTTCTCATAACAAGTAGACTAGACTATGGTAACTCACTGTATGTGGGCATGGCAGACTATTTCTTCTCACGACTCAAAGTGATACAAAATGCAGCGGCCAAACGGATCTGTAATAAAGACAAATGCAGCTCTGCCTCTGCTTGTTTGGCCACTTTCCATTGGCTGCCCATGCGTCAAAGAGCAAAGTTTAAACTTCTTTGCCATGCACACAAGGCACTTTATAATACGGGTCCAGTAATCTTACAAGCTAGAGTAGAATTTTACACTCCGACACGCGACCTGAGATCACTCAATCTTGCACTGGGTAAAACAAAGCGAATAAGGAAAGTCAGATCAGGAGGCCGTTCACTCTCCCACCTGGCAGCTGTTCGGTGGAATGTGCTACCACTAGATATGCGTCTTGGGTTCAGGAAGAAATTAAAGGCTTGGCTGTTTAGGATTCGATGACATTTTCTCTTTGCTGTTTAGTGACACTAAATATCGACGGATAGCATCTTAGCTCCGTGATGTCCCATTGGGGATGATTGATGCACTTTACAAAAATCATAGATAAATAAACAGGCTCCATACGACCAGGCAGATTTCTTGCTACGGATGGATGCGGCCACACCCATGTTAAGCAGATGTTGTACAAAGATGCAATAAATAACTTTTGGAACATTGCAAGTCTTGGGATGGTGTCTGGAGGGGTCCTCTGCAGCTTTAAGGCGTGGCACAGTGTAAAGAGTCTGTTATAAAAAATGTCCGTAAAAAATTGTCTGCGGTCTTTGGCTTGAACACTTGGGCCTCGTTGAGGGTTGGGAAGCTGCAACTGAAGGGGTGGCGGGCCGCACTAAAGGTGGTGCACTGATGGCTCGATTGCAGACCTGCTAGATAAGAACTGTGCGTTATAGGTTAGCTTGTTAGTGAAACATGCATCATTATTCAGTCTCAGAAATTTCTATGCTTGTCCTTTTTGGGGCGTTTCTGTGCATCCATTTTGCACAATCTTTGGCGAGGTACTGGATGGGAGGCCCAAGTTTGGGTGTCATTTTAGGAACCGGTGAATTTTGGTTATGGGTCGCCTGAGTTTTATTTTGTGGGTTATTTGATCCTCCCCCCTCGCCGTAACAGATGTGAGTGTTTTAGCAGGGTGATCTTCGTGGGTGTGTGGATGGCTCTTTTTTAACCAACTATCGGTTTATGGGCATTGTCGGCCCTCTAATACTATACTTTCCATAACGTGTGTGCAGTTTTATCGATGTGGATGGTACCTTATGGCCTACACATGTGCAATGCGCAGTTAAAGAAAGGGGGTGTGTTGCAATTTTGGGTGTTGTGGGTAATTGCAGCGTGTCCTGAGGACATGTGTATGCCCCTCTGGTCCCTGCACATGGTGTGTAAAGAGGTTTTCCCTAATGGAGTTGGGAGTTTTGACTACGCCTCTTTTCTGGAAGCTTCGTTTTTGGGCTGCTTCCTTCAGGCCATTGGCGCCTTCCCAAGGTCTCATGTAGTGTTGGTTTTATTGTGGCATATCGGTGGGTGTTGAGAAGCTGCTCTGTGGCCGCCATGTGGTTTGCATGTGGCAATGACTGGGATCGGGCCTGTTGCTCCCTTGGACAATGTTCATGAGGCCCTGTGTTATTTGTTTCGACAAGCAGGGTGCGGTGGTGAGCGTATCTGTGCACCTTTTGTCGGGGCTGCGATGGTCATCCACAGAATGCCTTTCCCTTACCGTGCCCCTCTCTCCCTCGGATCCGTGATGCTTTGGGTCTGCCGCCCTCGGCGGGGATTAGGGACTTCTTACCCAGTGGCATGCTACTCTCGCTGTTTTGAAGTCACATGATGAGACCGATGAGTAGACTTTGGATGTTTGGGATCACTAGGAGAGAGGAGGAGGCAAGAAATCTTGCTTACGACGGGAGTCAGGTGTGCGGCTGGGACTTGTCGTGCTGTGGGTAACAAACTAGGACGGCTGATTGCCCTGGTGTATTTCCCTGCTGACTTTGTGCCAAATTATTGCTTATTCGTGCATAAACTATGGAGTTCTATGGGGCATCTCGACATCCCGCCTGTGCGGAAAACCTGGTTTCCAGCACTTGGAATGTTGCCTCGTTTTGGAACTAAAATGGGGCTTCCATTAGTTGGAAGCCAACATGGGGTCCTTTCGATCTAGTGAAAGGAACCTGTCCCAATTGGACATGGCTGAGGGGACCTAGGTGCCTGTTTATATGTTCTGGTTGGGGGTGCCCTGGCCCCTTGTCAGACTGCCCTCCCCCCGCGGTGTGGCCAGTCAACCCCATCTGGGAGACCAGCAGCAGAGTGCGGCCTAATCCCCCACAGGCACCCAAACGGCGGACTTTGGTGTGGATTCCCGGTCGACATATCATATGGCAGCCCGAAGTCCTTCCCAAGTGCAAGTAAAGGCTTCAGTTTTTCTTCCAATTGTTGTGTCACTAGTCTTTATTGTTGGGGTGAGTTTTCTGAAGTGAGTATGAAGTGGATGTGTTGTATTGGCATTTTTTAGGCTCACTGCGCATTTGTATTGGGTGATTGTTTAAAGATATTGCCCCCCCCAGACAGTCACCCCTCCCTGCCGTGGCTGTGGCCCCGGTCCTTGCTGGGGTAATTTCCCTGCCTGCTGCTGTGGCCATGTGTTTGGACAACCACCTGGTCCTTGGTGCGGTAGTGTGTTTGCTGACTGATTTCCTTGTGGCTGAATGTGCTGTACGCTCGGGTTGATCTTAGTTTGGGTTTTGTGGATGGGGATTTTGCTGGACATGGCCCAGGCTTGTTGATCTTTGCTCATGATAAGCTTTCAGGACGCATCGGTCGGCCATGTGGCCCATTCGGGACAGTAGCAGCACTCTCTGAGGTCTGGCTGCTGCCAGTCTCCCTGACCTCTGCAGCTAGGACTGGGTGGAAACCCTCTCGGTTTCAGAAGTGAAGCTCCTTCAAGGCTGGTGCTATTTGCACCCTTACAGCCAACACAGGCCCCTCAAGGGCGCTCTTTTTAAATTTATGTTGGACCAGCTTGGCCGTACCTCTTTGGGCTTGCTCAAGATTTTCCCTGTCCTTTTGGTTATGCAGTTCTTTTCCCGCATAAGCAAAGACCCTGCTGAGCCTGAGCTGTAATCGAGTGGCTCAATTTCTATAACCATAATTTGAAATTTGCAGCAAACAGTAGTAAACAACCAGTTGAATATTTAGACATATTGATATGTCAGAGAGGTAATAAATGAGAAGTGGGCCTTTATTTAAAACCTACGGCACGGACTACTCTCCTCCACTTCAATACTTTCCACCCCACGAACCACATACAAAGCATTCCTTTCGATCAGTTCCTTAGACTAAGGCGCACTGTACAAATGTTCGCGATTACGATGAGAAAGCCATCACTAGGAAATAGAAGTTTATCACATGTGGGTTCCCAAAAAGACTGGGCAGAGAATCTTACAAAAGGGAGAGATTCTATGATAGAGAACATCTTTTATGCAATGAACCCCAACAAAATTATTTAAAATTAGTATGCGTAACCAGGCACTCGGTACTCAATGAAAACGCGCGCCAACTTAACAGCTTGAACTGGCACATACTCAACAGTGATGCTGTCCACAATGCCAGAATCCCTAAACCAATGTTTGCACACCGGCGCAATAAAAATATGAAAGAAAACATTGTATGATCATGCCTTCCTAGAGAGACCAAATGTATTAAAAAAACAACTTTTGGGAATATTGCGGTCCAAGGGAACTACAAATGCAGTCAATGCATGGCCTGTGCGAGTGCGATTAAGACGGAGATCTACACACTGAATGGATACACGGTACAATTAAGAGCATTTACTAAGTGTAAAACCTGGCAGGGTGTGTTGCCAGAGGGGGCAGGGCCCGTGGGGAGGGTACGCGGTTCTGTTCTCCATTTGCGCCTCCCAGACCAGAGCTCTCTCTCTCTCTCTGCATTCTCAACCCGCGCCTCTCTTCCAACTCCCACCTACGCTGCCTCCTTAGCTCGATGCTGCGCTCAGTTCTCCTTTGAAGGAGCTTGTACTCCAGCTCACTTCCTGTTTTTTCTTCCACTGCCTGAGTATATCCTGGCGGACTATACCCTGCTGCTCCCCCCTTAATGTCGGACACCGAAAGGCTGGGACCTTTCCCTAACATCTAAATTGCACCCAGTTACACATCCAGAGTTATGTGTACCATCTGTGTCATGCCCAGTGGTCCATGCGGTGAGGCCTTACTCCTGTATCACACCCAGGGATCAAGCGTTCCATCTGTGTCACGCCCAGCAGTCCAAGTGTTTAAACAACCCTCACCTTTCCTCGAAAAAAAAGTGACCCCCTCCAGGTCGTCCCTGAAGCCGACCTCTGACTACTCAGCTCGGACACATAAAATAGGCAATATGTCAGGTCTCTGTCAGTGGCAGGGCGCTCAGGTTAAGTGTTTGCCCTTCTTCAAGTTTGCTGCACGCCAAATGCTGGGACTAAGGATCAGATGTCTCTTACCCACTGACGGCAGCCCCAGGACAAACCTCCACCCCTTGGATTCAGCAGAACTTCCAATCAATTGCGGTGTCTGCTGACCGCTCTTGCTGCGCAGATATGAATCGTACTGGAGGGGTCCTGTTCCTTCGGCTGCAGTCGGGCTCAAAGAAACAATCTCTCCTGTGTGGCTTGCCAAGATGTTGCTCAAACGTGAAGGGTTACGTGTCACCCTCCAGTGATCTGTCCATCAGTTGCTTCAGGCCCAGGTCGCAGGGCCTCTGACCACGTACTTCTGACTCGGGGTTGAGGGGAAGGTCATATCGTGGTGATGCGACTTCGTTATTATATGTACATGTATCATGACGTGTATTGATATCGTATTTTCCAATGTAAACAGTGCGTTGTTGAACCGCCTGTTCGCTGGAGGGCCTGCTCCTGTGCTAATGCCTTTGTGATCTGGAAGGTTTCTAGTCTGTATTCGGTTGAATGTCGGAGGGCGCTGGCGACACCTCTTTAGTCTCCAGCCAGCCTTGGGCATCTGCTGGTTTTGTGAAAAATAGCATGGCTTCAGAGTCCACCACAAGCAATTTAGCCATGTACATAAGAGAACATTCCAGGCCGAGTTGCTGGAGCTTCTGTTTGACCAGCAAGAATGAACCTCTGAGTCTCTGTACTTCTGTAGTGTAGTCTGGATAGATGTTCACTGAGGCTTTGGCGATTCGCCTGGGGCCCTTGGACCTGGCGACTTGCAGTATGTGGTCACGGTCCTGTTAGTTAAAGAGATGCAAAATTAATCTGTGGATTGTGGCACTCTCTGGTGGATGAAACTTAATTCTGATATACTAGAGGTAAACCTCGGTGTGGGGTGCTGGTGGGTATAGCCCTCTGATCAGGGGCATTCATTAAGATAACATAAAGGAATGCGCTGTCTACAACTAGATCAGCGTCCCCAATAGGCACACCCTGAAAGATGTCAATGACTTAAACTCTTTCGTAATTTGTAGATGCTTATATACGTACTTTATTGTCTCATTGTATTGATGTCACGTTCATCGTGTTCAATGATCACACTTCAAGACTTAAATCACTTTTTCATTGATTAAATCAATCCCAACGCATTTCGGGACGCAGCCCTTCATCAGGGGAAATTTTCCTATAAGGTAATAGAAATGCATGTATTCAAAGATCCAAACGGAAAATTCAGGTAAAGAAACAAAGAAAAATGTCCACCGTGGTGTTTCCAATAGTAAACCGCCTATGCAAATTGGAAGCGCCCCGTGAGTTTGAGGTAAAAAGGAGTAGCACCATTATTCAAGTGTGAGTAGTAGTGGAATTGTGTACTTGCTCAAAACAGCCCATAGCAAAGGTGTTCAGGAGTTTATAAATGTGAAATTAAAGCAAAGTGCGGAACCAAAGTGCGGTAGCTTAGCGTTTTCCGTTTGTGATAAAAATGAAAATCAAGCTGCCCAGAGCTGAAGCGATCGGAACTAGTCATTATGGGGATAAAGTAAACTAAAGAAACAAACCGCGTAGTCTCTTACCGTTCCATTACGAACCGGCTAAATTAATGTGCCCTTACGCAGTGGCATGCAGGTCAGTTAGTTTCACAGCCGTATTTGCAATGTAAATAAAGGAAGTAGAAAAAGGACTAGCCAGAAGCCATACACAAATGTAGACGTCCGTGACCGCCATCTTAAAAAGGCAACGGCCCTGAGCGAAGGTGCTGAAGACCGCGTAGTCGCTTATCGTTCATTTATGAAGCAGCATGTTTGGAGTGTCCATGCAAGGTTGAATACGAGCCAGTTAGTTTTGTGCTCTTCCATAATTACTCTTTCTGGTGCCATTTGCTGGATCTCTGGCAGTGCTAACCTTATTTCCAGTTGTCTTTGTAAGTCGCTTAGTGTTTCCGTTGGCTGCTGTGCGTCTGTAAGTGACCCTTGTCGCTTTGTGATGGGTCTGAGGTGTTCTTTTTGCTTAGGGATGGTAGATGCACTGTTAGCTAGATTGACTTTTTTAATACTGATTATCTGTTCTAGAACCGCCGGTAGGGAGCTCAGTTTGTTGATTATAGGGCCACAAGCACAGGACCCTTGTAATGATGAGTCAATGGATTGAACTCTCGTTATTAGATTGGAGTCATTGGATTGAACTCTCCTTATTAGATTGGAGTCAATGGATTGAACTCTCGTTATTAGATTGGAGTCAATGGATTGAACTCTCGTTATTAGATTGGAGTCAATGGATTGAACTCTCCTTATTAGATTGGAGTCAATGGATTGAACTCTCGTTATTAGATTGGAGTCAATGGATTGAACTCTCGTTATTAGATTGGAGTCAATGGATTGAACTCTCGTTATTAGATTGGAGTCAATGGATTGAACTCTCCTTATTAGATTGGAGTCAATGGATTGAACTCTCGTTATTAGATTGGAGTCAATGGATTGAACGCTCGTTATTAGATTGGAGTCAATGGATTGAACTCTCGTTATTAGATTGGAGTCAATGGATTGAACTCGTTATTAGATTGGAGTCAATGGATTGAACTCTCCTTATTAGATTGGAGTCAATGGATTGAACTCTCGTTATTAGATTGGAGTCAATGGATTGAACTCTCGTTATTAGATTGGAGTCAATGGATTGAACTCTCGTTATTAGATTGGAGTCAATGGATTGAACTCTCGTTATTAGATTGGAGTCAATGGATTGAACGCTCGTTATTAGATTGGAGTCAATGGATTGAACTCTCCTTATTAGATTGGAGTCAATGGATTGAACGCTCGTTATTAGATTGGAGTCAATGGATTGAACTCTCGTTATTAGATTGGAGTCAATGGATTGAACTCTCGTTATTAGATTGGAGTCAATGGATTGAACTCTCCTTATTAGATTGGAGTCAATGGATTGAACTCTAGTTATTAGATTGGAGTCAATGGATTGAACTCTCGTTATTAGATTGGAGTCAATGGATTGAACTCTCGTTATTAGATTGGAGTCAATGGATTGAACTCTCGTTATTAGATCGGAGTCAATGGATTGAACGCTCCTTATTAGATTGGAGTCAATGGATTGAACTCTCGTTATTAGATCGGTGTCAATGGATTGAACTCTCGTTATTAGATTGGAGTCAATGGATTGAACTCTCGTGATTAGATTGGTGTCAATGGATTGAACTCTCGTTATTAGATTGGAGTCAATGGATTGAACTCTCCTTATTAGATCGGAGTCAATGGATTGAACACTCCTTATTAGATCGGAGTCAGTGGATTGAACTCTCGTTATTAGATTCGAGTCAATGGATTGAATTGAACTCTCGTTATTAGATTGGAGTCAATGGATTGAACTCTCCTTATTAGATTGGAGTCAATGGTATGAACTCTCGTTATTAGATTGGAGTCAATGGATTGAACTCTCCTTATTAGATTGGAGTCAATGGATTGAACTCTCCTTATTAGATCGGAGTCAGTGGATTGAACTCTTGTTATTAGATTCGAGTCAATGGATTGAATTGAACTCTCGTTATTAGATTGGAGTCAATGGATTGAACTCTCCTTATTAGATTGGAGTCAATGGTATGAACTCTCGTTATTAGATTGGAGTCAATGGATTGAACTCTCCTTATTAGATTGGAGTCAATGGAATGAACTCTCGTTATTAGTTTGGAGTCAATGGATTGAACTCTCCTTATTAGATTGGAGTCAATGGAATGAACTCTCGTTATTAGATTGGAGTCAATGGATTGATCTCTCGTTATTAGATTGAAGTCAATGGATTGATCTCTCGTTATTAGATTGGAGTCAATGGATTGATCTCTCGTTATTAGATTGGAGTCAATGGATTGAACTCTCCTTATTAGATTGGAGTCAATGGATTGAACTCTCCTTATTATATTGGAGTCAATGGATTGAACTCTCATTATTAGATTGGTTAGTTTGTCCAGTTTAGTGTTTATCCCTGAGTTGTGTAAAGCTGTGATATTTATTAGCTCTCTTTGAATATTTAATTTATTCAACTACATTGTGAGTGCCTCTGTAGATGCTTGTAGAGTGTGTTGTAGGGTTGTGAAGAGTTCCAGCTGACAGCTCTGGTTGCTGGGCTGGTCCCCTTATGTTGCTTTTGTTTCAAAACTTGTTGCCCATTTTTATTAATGTTTTGTGTCCTTTTTAATTCCAGATCATTAACAATTTGCGTTGTTTTGGGTAATGCATTCATCTTTTGCTTCCTTATTAATTTATGCTGAGATGTTATGGGTGTTTTCACTCTCTTGTCCAAAGGCTATAAGGGCCAGATGTACGACCCTTACGTTTTGTGACTCGCAAATTGCATCGCATTGCGACTCGCAAAATGCAATTTACAACAGTGTCTCAGACACTGTTAGCGATTCCTAATGGGGTCGCAAATTGCCTGTCTCATTAATATTCATGAGGCAGGTGCGATTTGCGACCCCATTAGGAATGGCCAGTACTCACAGGGATGGTGGCCTGCTGGGGTCAGCAGACCACCATGTCTGTGACTGCTTTTTTAATAAAGCAGTTTTTTTTTTTAATGCAGCCCGTTTTCCTTAAAGGAAAACAGGATGCATTTAAAAAAGAAAAATGAAACGTTTCTGTTTCATTTTTTAAGAGCAGGCAGTGGTCCTTGGGACCACTGCCTGCTCTTCAAAAATATTTTGCACACACTCACAAAGGTGAAGGCGCCCCTGGGGACCCTTCCCATTTGCGAGTGGCTTACCACCTACTTGAAGTAGAAGGTAAACTGCGAGTGTTTTGCAACCACAAATGCGGTCACAAAACAATGGTACATTTCATTGTGACTCGCTATTAGGAAGGGACGCCCCTTGCTAATAGCGAGAGTCGCGAACGCTACCTTGCGAGTCACTGACTGGCAAAATAGCGTTTGTACATCCCAGGACCCTTTTTTGCAGTCGCAAATAGGCCGATTTCCCTTTTGCGACCGCAAAAAACGGTCGTACATCTGGCCCTAAGCTCCTGGCGACTCATTTTGACTTCCATAGCTTGCAAGATTTCCTCGTTGGATGTGAGTGTAATTGATCTCAACCACGAGCTTTCTGAGTCCTCCAGACTGGCCTGGTGGACCTGTGCTACGGTCTTTAGCCCTTGTGTTGTTTCCCGTTTTGGTATGGCTATGGCTGTGGGAGTGGAATGAGCCAGCTTTTCTTGAACTGTATGTGGGTTTGTTTTTAGCAGTTTTGTATATATGTTTTTTTCCCATTGTTTTCATCAATCCTAGTTGCACTGGGGAGGTTGCCTCAACCTTGTTTTCTGTCTTATTATCGGATTTGTTGCTTAAACCTGTCAGGGATTCTGCTATGTGAATATGTGCTTTTGTAGTTAATGTTTTTTGTTTTAGTTTGCCATTATCTGCTTTGCTGATTTCTTCCTTTGTAAGTAGGAGGTTTAAGCCTTCCGAGTCTTGATCGTAAATAAGCACTTGGTCATTTGAGTCGTTTAGGTTGTGTGAGGGGTATTTTTGCTTCTCTTTTACGGTTAGACTATGCACTGTCTTCTGGAGGGCCAGTGGCGTTAGAAGACCTGATATCTCTCCAGGCATTGAATAGATTGTGGCACCGGGGTCTTTAAGAAAGAAGAATCTGGAGCTTGTGTTCTCTTTTCCGCTTCTGTCTGCTTTCCCAAACATTGTTAGTATTGGCGGTATTAAGGGGCTCCCGGGCGTATAGCGCGGTTCTTTTGTTGTGGCTGATTTATTTGTGATTTTTTTTTTTGGTGCTCGCTTCAGATTGTTGATATTCTGCCCCGGCGTCTGCCTAATTTTGCCTGACCTCATTTTTCCTTTTGAAGTCTCTTAAAGTGGGCCTGGCACTTGCTTCCGTGCCCTGACGTCCCTTGTGGCTCTGTGGCTGTGTGGCGCCTGTTTCCTCTTACTGTCATGACACTGTTGTCCTTGTTTGTCTTGTGTTGCTCATTAGGTCTTGCCTACGCAGCGCGCAAGCGCTGCATAGGAGGGGACCTTTAGCAATCGCTCAGGACTTTGCTTGAAACTCATGCATGTTTTGCATTAGTTTCAATTGCCACTCGTGCACGTTTGGCGTTTTCCTTGCGGGAGCGAGCAGCGGCGCCATCTGTTAGCAATTATCGCGCTCGCTCCCGCAAGGTAAACGCTGCCTGCGCGTCGCTGCACTCGCCCACCGCAGTCACGGACACGCCTTCCAGATTGCCAATCTGCCTGCCCCAGTTCCTGCTCTCGGCCGCACTCCCCCCACCGTGTCTCGCTCAGCAGATCAGCTCTCGCTCAGCAGATGGCTTAAGGCGATTCTTCACAAACCTCTACGGCTGTTTTTCATCTGAGTTCATGTTCGTTTACCTTTAGCACAAATACGTACACACTGTTTACATTTATAAAGGCTGCTCCAGGTACCATCACGGTAAAGGCAAAATTTAACAAACGCAATTCCCAACTCTAGGTAAGCATGTGTAATTCTTAAAAAACACTTGATCAGATTTTATTTTATCCGGTAACAGAAGTTCTGAGTTTTCGATAACGATACGTACGAGTCGGATAATTCCACAACACCCACGGCACATTTACTGGTAAAGGGGCATGCCTGGAACTCCGCTCTGGCTCTCAAGAAGATTTGCAGGGAAATATCGCATGGCAAATAGCAATATGAAGAAAACACTTCCAGAAAATTCAGAACAAAACCAAGGAACGCTCACAATATTCAGCCCGCAGCGGGAAACCCCAGCTGCTTCAAAAAGAACACAACACAATTCGCAGCCTGCTCTCAAAACATATTCACATGGACAAATAAAGCATGGGCTTTCCTTGTAGTCTTTTTGGCAATTTAACCGTTTCAACCCTTTAGTTTGTGTGAGGAACTCTGCAAAGAGTGCAATGGTGCCTGTCACAATCTTAGAAGGGGTGTGAGGGGAGGCGAAGTGGTAAACTGCTCTGAAAGCAGTTCTTTAGTGCAGGAAAAAAGCAGACCACCTGGAGAGTGAAAGACAAAGTGAGAGGTATTAGAACGTCCGTCCTACGGACGAACACCCGCTGGGAGAAAGCAAAGCCGCAGACAGGCTTCCTTGACTTTTTTTTTGTTTGCATGGAAGTGGTCAAATTAAACAGTTGAATTTAACCGTATTAACAAACATCGAACAAAAGCGTCCCCAGGCTATCAGAGGAGACCCTGACCTGTGGGGTCAAAGGGTGCAGACGCGCCTCTCCGTGTCGCGTAGCTGAAGGAGTTCAAAGACTGGCAAGAGAGGGAAGGGGATGCCCTCACAGGGCAGCGGGGGCGGGGCCTCGCAGATTATCGCACAGTCACACCAATTTTCTCCAGCACGCGCACTCCCTTCTCCTCGTACTCCTCTCTGGTCATCCAGAAGTTGTCCTTATCCTTCATTATGTCCGCCAGAACGGCACCCCCTAAAAACACCATGTGTTTGCGACGAGGGGGGTCCTCGGTGCGGATTTTGAATTTCTAAAATGGAAAAGAGAGGAGATTAATTGCATGGTCTCGCTGGCCGTATCCCAGTCATGCAGTAGCTATTGTGCTCGGGATTTAATTACGAAATTATGCGTTATTAAAATTCGTATAATAATATGACACACACACGGTTTTCACTAAAAGCAGGATGCTTACCATATCTCGCCACAAATGTATGCATACATGAAGGATGCAAACCCAGTACTCCCAAGGTTCCTCTCGTGTTTCAAATAACAAAGTCCATTGGATGCACGGTGTCATTTTTATGCATCAGATCTTAAAGGGCACAGGACTGTTTAAACCCCAACTCCTACAGTGCCAGGGCGTCACACAATTCAATCATCTTCAGAGTTTAACCGATAAAGATGCTTCTCAAAAAGCAAACACAAAGTTGAGCTGGAAACATTTGCACAGTAGGTTTTTAGTCTTCTTCAGGAATGGAAATTATTATGAGGTTGGCAGGTCTGGTACTTTAACGGTATAGCCCACCCTGGCAGGAGTCTGTCACTAGAGACAGAGTGCTATTCGATCTTAAGGGAAGCTAACATCCCCCAGATGTCACGGCTGATTTGGCCATTTCTTATGTGAATTTGTGCAATATATGTGGCGATATGTGGCCCATATGGTTTAACCTACAGCCATTTAGTATTCCCATGTTAAACTAATTGAGCTCTCTTGCTTCTGATATGCACAGACCTTGTTTTCATGCCTATCATGGAAAAGCGGGAATTTTCAATCAAGTCAGCTCAGTATGCGAGACCCCAGTTGTAGCATCTTTTCTCAAAGTCTTTTTGAGCACTTCCAGTAAGAAAGCCTTGCACCTGCTAACACCACTATCTAAAGTGTAGGTTTCAGTCAAATGTATCCTCTTTCGACTATATGAAGAAAATTTACAAATATAGGGACATTTTGGGGGAGGAGCTCACAATATATGCTCAACTGCTGGGGGAGGCAAAGCTCTGACTCTCTTATCCGGAAAGTTACTATTTTGCTTGTTTCTACATAATAAACACAATGTTAGAGACTTCAAGAAAGCTCATAGCAGTTTTTTAGGTCTCGCTGAGCCAGCGCGCATGCGCTGCGAGACTTTAGTAAGGGGCTTTTGAAAGTGCTCCAAAAGCGGCCACCAGCGTGCGGTTACGCGCACAAGCGCGCGCGACGTGCACAGCACTTTTTCTCGTCGCGCGTGCGCACAACTCGCGTTTTTTTTTTATTATTTCATTTCGCGGCCGCACGGCGTTACTTTTACGGCCGCGCGGCCAATGCTTGTTTATTGTTGTCCCTGTATCTGGTCTCGCTTTCTGTTTCTCTTTATATCTATAACCTTCTCCTCTCACACTTCCCCTTTTATCGCCCTGTTGTCGCTCCTCTCTGCAATGTTCTCTCCTCTTTCGCCCGCCCTCTGTTCTGTCTCTTCCCTTCCCTCTGTCTTTATTCCATCTAAAACACCCCTCTCTTCTCTCGCTTCCTTCTATTTGGCCTATATGCTTTGCATCCACAGCTGTAAATGCACTATACACATGGCCACTGGAATATGCATCAGGGGAGGGCCAAATTATGCAACAGCCTTGACTAAACTATGCAGGAAGAAAAGGGAAGTGCTTGCCACTGCGCAGCAACATGCGTGATAGCTTTTTGTTTTAGTAACTTTTGATCCGTTTGAGTTAGAAACCAATAGTGTATTGTTAGCATCTGCAAATTAAGAAGAAAATGATGGATTGCGTGGCAAATCTATAATTATGTGGAAATCGTCAAATTTCTTGTTGCCCTTGCTTACCCCCTGATGAGCATGAGCATTGGCAGAGCCAATAGGTCTCGCTTTTGGGACCTTATAAGTATTTAGTTATGTAGCACAATATCCTTGGTGCAACAACATCAACTGTTGCATGGCTAAACACTTATAAGGTCCCAAAGGCGAGACCTATTGGCTATGCCAATGCTTGTCTTTCACAGTTGGAGCATTCACAAGTCCTCCTATACATGGCAGATACCTGCTGTGCATCCATAGCCTGTGATTGTTGGCAACACTTCCTGTTTCTCACAACTCCATATCTAAAGGGGGCTCATATCACTCTCACTATGGACCATTTTGCCACTTAGTACATATGTAATCCTGCTGGATCAATCAGTCTTCCCAAAACTGATCTGATTCCAAGACCGCTCCACACGCACCCCAGAAAATGGACATGGCTTTCACCCAACTTTAAACCGAGCTACCAATTCCTACTTCTCAGCGCGACTGCAATACGCCTACCAACAGCTCTCCTGATAGAAACACAAACACACACCTGACCCCAAGAAATCAGGAAAACAGAATTCCAACAAATTCCAGAATGCTACAATGATGTCTGCCGTACCTGCTTACTCTCTAGAATTCACTTCCATCCTTTGCTTCCTTTAAAATACATCTATCAAGCCTAAAATTAGCAAACCAATCATGACTAAGAACACTCCTTCTATTACACACTGAATGGAAAAGTGTGTCTGCATAGACCCAAAATGGCCTTTTCTCTACTACTCTACCTGACGTGGCCATCACTGGTTGCATCAGAGCGGTAAAAAAACAAAAGAATTCCGCAATGTTGTACAAAGGCTGTACATTATTGAAATTATCTGTCTACAAAGAGTTGGATTGCTGGGAACAATGGGGCCACGAGGTGTTTTTGCAAGTCACACAGCACACAATTATACAGATATTTCCATCACTCACATAGTATGAGTTTCATGAAACTAAATTACCCAGTCTTTTTGATGAAAGAGTTAAAGTCTCTGAGCCTGAATAATTTTGGTCAGAGTTACTTGCATATTAAAATCCTTTTATTCATATGTGATAACACTCCACCTTGAACAATATTGCGCACAAGTAAATCCCACTCAAGGGGTAGGGAGTGGCCATTCCAGGGAGGGGGTTTCCTTACAAGTTTTAGACACACCCACAAGAGTTTGTGTGCGCTGTCAAACTCTTCACCACACATGGCCAGAGATGTACTACTGTCAAGGGCAGGAGTAAATCCCTTTGTAGGATGGGATTTGGTAAGGAGCAAACCAAAACTGGTGGGAATCTAGAGGCAGGGATTTGTACACGGAAAGAAATATTATTGGCATCGAGAAAAAAACATATTCCATAGCTCTAATTGATTTTTTTTTCCACCAGGTATAACAGTGCATCAGGTATGCATGCAGAACTACCTCTATGCTGTGGCATGGAAAAACTCACATGGGTTGTCCAGAAGTATGCCTACAAACCTGCAACAGTAGTAGAGCTAGAAATCCACAGCTGTTGCAGGTGTCCAAGCGTACGTCTGGAAAATGTCTGTGTGTTTCAGGATCTCATAAATTTACAGCCATACTGAATCCCCGATGTGCCTGGGCAGATTTACAATTTTATTTGTGAACCGGGGTCTCCAGCTATCCTGGCCTGGTAGTTCAGGGGTGGTATAAAAAAACGAGCATTGGCATAGCCAATAGGTCTCGCCTTTGGGACCTTATAAGTGTTTAGCCATGCAACAGTTGATGTTGTTGCACCAAGGATATTGTGCTGCATAACTAAATACTTATAAGGTCCCTAAGGCGACAGCTATTGGCTATGCCAATGCTTGTTTTTTTTAGTTGATGAACTGCGTGGGTAGTTTACTTATGCTCAAAGACTGATCAAAGATGAAAGACAAGCTGATAGACAAATGGTGCCCGGATCCTGGTAATTGGGGTCTGGTTATCTGATGACCAGCCATGCCACGCCGTTTGGACTATCCTTGTGCAGCACCAGGGCTTTAAGTGGGATGAAAAAACTGGGGGGTCTCTCAAGGGGGCGTGGCCAATGTAATTAAGGGTGTGGCTTAAAAACACGTAAGCTAAAAATCTGTGTTTAGCACAGTGTGCCGCCCAACTTGTATTTTGCTGTTCCTGTCATTGCCTCCAGATATATGATACAACAAGTTACATCATACCTACAAGTCAGGACTATTGGCTTTGTCAGTGGTTGTTAGTTGCAGAAGATAAATAATCAGCAACTATGGCTTGTATATAATATTGAAGAAGCTTCCACTTACAGCCCTGGTGACACCACGAAAATGTTGCTACTCCTGAGTTTCAAAAAGAGAAGGGAAATCCAGAGAGAAAATGACTCTCTTTAAAGGATTTCCCTCCCCTACAACGCTCACCACGCGCACATCGATGTGCCTGCTGTCTGCAGTCCAGAAAAAAGAAAACGGTCCTCCTGTGCCAGGGCACAAAACAGACCCGATAGAGACCCGTTTTGAGGCCCCATTAAAAAAACTGCCGGTGCTCAGACCCGGCCCACTTAAAGCCCTGTGCAGCACCCTAGTTTGTCAGGGCCGTGTCCGAGGGAAGATCAGGGGACCTAATCACTGGTATTTGGGACACTGTTGAAACTCTGCTGCTGGTTGTACCACCTGGCCTGCACTACGCACTATGCTCTGCCTGATAGCTGCAGTGCCACAGTGTGCCTCACTGACAGGGGCCCAAACCGATAGGGGGCAGAATAGAGCAGGATGGAGCTAGTGAGGCAGCGGTGAGGTATGGTGCAGTATGGTGAAGTACGGGTCCGCCACAGGAAGTATCGGGCCTTGGGCAGCCACTCCCTCTCCATTCCGTCTCCTGCAAACCTCCCCTGACGGTCTGCTTGAAAGAGCAAGGCCGCCTGGTTTGAACCAGTCGGGGGCAGGAGATAGGGCAGGAGACGAGACAGGAGGCAGGAGACAGGGCAGGAGAGGAGACAGAGGGAGTGGCAGCAAGAGTGTCCGCACTAGCACGAAAGCCAAACGGGAGCCGCCGGGCTGGCCCACAAGCCGCGCCCAGACCTGGCTGGGCCGCTTCCGCAGGGGGCCGGGCTCGCACTCTGCGGGGATTGCTACGTCCCTCGCGCTCAGTCTCACCTCACCTCTACCGTCTCCACTGTTGTCTTTTCGCCACTGCCTGTCCTGGAGCCTGTCCTGTCCTCGAGCCTGTCCTCGAGCCTGCCCTGTCCTGGAGCCTGAGTCTGTCCTGGAGCCTGTCCTAGAGCCTGTCCTGGAGCCTGTCCTGGAGCCTGTCCTGGAGCCTGTCCTAGAGCCTGTCCTAGAGCCTGTCCTGGAGCCTGTCCCGGAGCATGTCCCGGAGCATGTCCCAGAGCATGTCCCGGAGCCTTTCCTGGAGCCTGTCCTAGAGCCTGTCCCACAGCCTTTCCTGGAGCCTGTCCTAGAGCCTGTCCTAGAGCCTGTTCTGGAGCCTGTCCTGGAGCCTGTCCCGGAGCCTGTCCTGGAGACGGGTGTTCTTACCTGCTTCCTTCTCGCTTCCTGCGCCCGGTTCCAACTCGCTCCAAGTCCGAGTCCGACTGGCCGCTCGCTACTGCTGCACCGGATCCGAAAGTAAGTAATAGATAGGGATAAGAAAAGGTGCAAAGAGGAGATAAGAGCGGCATGGAGACATCAAATAGAGAGGACTTGCACCCCTGTAATAGATGTCTTTTAATACCAGCCCAGTGGTGAGGGGGGATTAGGGCCCAGGGCACCCTTATAAACCGTCTTATTAAAAGCGCATTATATCTTGTGGAAATTGTAATAAAGCGAATAGGATATTTATTATATCTTGTGGTAATTGTAATACAGCGGATAGGATATTTATTATATCTTGTGGTAATTGTAATACAGCGGATAGGATATTTATTATATCGTGTGGTAATTGTAATACAACGGATAGGATATTTATTATATCTTGTGGTAATTGTAATACAGCGGATAGGATATTTATTATATCTTGTGGTAATTGTAATAAAGCGGATAGGATATTTATTATATCTTGTGGTAATTGTAATACAGCGGATAGGATATTTATTATATCTTGTGGTAATTGTAATACAGCGGATAGGATATTTATTATATCGTGTGGTAATTGTAATACAGCGGATAGGATATTTATTATATCTTGTGATAATTGTAATACAGCGGATAGGATATTTATTATATCTTGTGGTAATTGTAATACAGCGGATAGGATATTTATTATATCTTGTGGTAATTGTAATAAAGCGGATAGGATATTTATTATATCTTGTGGTAATTGTAATAAAGCGGATAGGATATTTATTATATCTTGTGGTAATTGTAATACAACGGATAGGATATTTATTATATCTTGTGGTAATTGTAATAAAGCGGATAGGATATTTATTATATCTTGTGGTAATTGTAATAAAGCGGATAGGATATTTATTATATCTTGTGGTAATTGTAATAAAGCGGATAGGATATTTATTATATCTTGTGGTAATTGTAATAAAGCGGATAGGATATTTATTATATCGTGTGGTAATTGTAATAAAGCTGGATAGGATATTTATTATATCTTGTGGTAATTGTAATAAAGCGGATAGGATATTTATTATATCTTGTGGTAATTGTAATAAAGCGGATAGGATATTTATTATATCTTGTGGTAATTGTAATACAGCGGATAGGATATTTATTATATCTTGTGGTAATTGTAATAAAGCGGATAGGATATTTATTATATCTTGTGGTAATTGTAATAAAGCGGATAGGATATTTATTATATCGTGTGGTAATTGTAATAAAGCGGATAGGATATTTATTATATCTTGTGGTAATTGTAATACAGCGGATAGGATATTTATTATCTCTTGTGGTAATTGTAATAAAGCGGATAGGATATTTATTATATCTTGTGGTAATTGTAATAAAGCGGATAGGATATTTATTATATCTTGTGGTAATTGTAATAAAGCGGATAGGATATTTATTATATCTTGTGGTAATTGTAATAAAGCTGGATAGGATATTTATTATATCTTGTGGTAATTGTAATAAAGCGGATAGGATATTTATTATATCTTGTGGTAATTGTAATACAGCGGATAGGATATTTATTATATCTTGTGGTAATTGTAATAAAGCGGATAGGATATTTGCCTTGTTCGTGATGCAATAACCTGTCCGCCAATCTCTGAATCAGGCCCAAGTCTGCAACCAGCGTGGTAGGAGAGAGAGCAGCATTACAGGAATGTGGGGGACTGGAGGCAAGTGTAGCCCCAGAGGCACTGGAATAAGAATCCGAGATTCAGAGTGGACTGATAGCAAATGAACCCTTGATTCTGGTGTGGACACAGGTGTCTCTTAGTGTCCTTTCATCTCACAAGCTTGTGTTGTCCAACACCTGGATCCTCCCATCAAGGCAGGAAGCCTCCTGGTGTTGTGTTTTCTGAGGCTCTGCTCCCCTCGAGTAAAGTGTCAGTAACACTGATGCATAAAGTGCCCAATGGAGGCCGCAGGAGTAGGATGCTGTTAGAAATGGGGGGTCTCTGGTTGGTAATGGCTGGCGCCAATGTCCAAATAGGGACCCCTCTTCCTAAGTCAGGGCAAGAGGGCTACCCCCTTTGATAACCCCTGCTCAACCCTGTGGTAACGTAGCACGAGCAGTTAGGCCTATCTCAGAGGCAGTGTGTGAAGCATTTATGACCATGCACAATAAGGCAGTAACGACACCACAAAAGGACACAACTCAAGTAGATATATAAAAATAGTATCTTTATCTAAAGTTTAACTCAAGACTCTCAAAGCGTTTCAACAAGCTACAATGCACATAAATCAGTGGGGACTTAAAAATGCACTAACGTATTCACCAGAACGTGGCACTGACTGAGTTCAAGGCCGGGGCCTACGCGGCCCGTTGCGCACCAGGTACCTGCCGTTGGAAGGGGACACAGCACGCAGCTTCTCAAAGAAGCGGGGACGGTGACAGGCGGACTCCCAGCGACCACAAGTCTTGGCTGCAGTGGTCCGCAGCGTGCACCCAAAATGATTCGGGCACTCGGGGACAGGCGGGCTCTCAGCGGCTGCGGCGGCCCGGGCTGGTGGTGACGATGACTCTCTTTGTGCAGCTCCGTGGTGGGCTCATAGCGGCAGCAGCTCTCTCTTAACTGCGGCGGCCCACGAGACGATAGCGACAATCTTTGACAATGGTGAACAAGATGCGGGCACACAGCGGCGGCAGCTCTCTCTTAGCTGCTGCGGCCCACGGGACACATCACGGTGATGCCACGTTGGCAAAGGTGCGGGCACTCAGCGGTAGCAGCTCTCTCTTATCTGCGGCGGCCCACGGGACAAATCACGATACTGCAAAGTGGGCAAAGGTGCGGGCACTCAGCGGCAGCAGCTCTCTTTTAGCTGCGGCGGCCCACAGGACAACTCACGATGCGGCAAAGTTGGCAAAGGTGCGGGCACTCAGTGGCAGCAGCTCTCTCTTAGCTGCGGCGGCCCACGGGACAAATCACGATACTGCAAAGTAGGCAAAGGTGCGGGCACTCAGTGGCAGCAGCTCTCTTTTAGCTGCGGCGGCGAACAGGACAACTCACGATGCTGCAAAGTTGGCAAAGGTGCGGGCACTCAGCGGCAGCAGCTCTCTCTTAGCTGCGGCGGCCCACAGGACAAATCACAATGCTGCAAAGTTGGCAAAGGTGCGGGCACTCAGCGGCAACAGCTCTCTCTTAGCTGCGGCGGCCCACAGGACAAATTACGATGCTGCAAAGTTGGCAAAGGTGCGGGCACTCAGCGGCAACACCTCTCTCTTAGCTGCGGCGGCCCACAGGACAAATCACGAAGCTGCAAAGTTGGCAAAGGTGGGGGCACTCAGCGGCAACAGCTCTCTCTTAGCTGCGGCGGCCCACAGGACAAATCACGATGAGGCAAAGTTGGCAAAGGTGCGGGCACTCAGCGGCAACAGCTCTCTCTTAGCTGCGGCGGCCCACAGGACAAAGGATGATCTCGACCAGGCTGGCACAACGGTGGGTGCTCAGCGGCTACAGCTCTCTCTTAGCTGCGGCGGCCCACACAGATTCAGCGAAGGTTCAAATTAAGGCGGGCTCTCAGTGGCGGTAGCTCTCTCTTAGCTGCAGCGGCCCACACAGATTCAGCGAAGGTTCTGAGGGTTCAAATTAAGGCGGGCTCTCAGCGGCGGCAGCTCTCTCTTAGCTGCAGCGGCCCACGCAGATTCAGCGAGGGGTTACCAGTCCGCGTTCCTCACAGTAGAACTAGAGGCTCCGGATTACTCGACGGAGGCCTCACCTGCAAGTAGAATTCCTCGCACAGGAACTCCGATGGCTGACGGGGTGAAGTTTAATGTCCCTGAGACTTCAGCAGGAGGCACTCTCGGTTCAGGCCCTCGGGTAGTTTCTTCAGCAAGCTTGGTGAAAGTTTCAAAGTTCTTTCCTCTGCTCACTTGGACAGAGCTTCGTCTTGACATCCAGAAGGAACACACTTGAAAAAGGTTTCAGCGCAGCGTTTTATACCTAAAAAGTCTTTGTTCTTCTAAAGTCACAAATCACTGAATCCAGCCAGAACCAGTTTGGTGGGGTCGGGGAGCACTTGGTTTACGAGGCGACATCTTGCCCTTTCAGAATGAGGGGGTCTGCTATCAGACGCCCCGTGGGAGGTGGAGCCATCATTCACCTTGCCAGGCACGGCCCTGCTCAGATCAAAGAGTCACCCCTCGCCATGCTCTGCATGCTGATCTCTCTCTCCAGCCAGGTCTGACCCAGCTGGCCCTGCTGCTCCAAAACCAGACGGCCAATACACATACTAGCAAAGCCTACAGGAAAGCTTAGGCAAGAAAATACCTCGTTTCCAGAAGAGGCATTTTCGAACATGGGATATGTAAAGGGTCCTTACTAAAAGGTCTATCTCCCTGTCCTGAGCTTACACATATCAACTTCGAATTTCCTATTAGGTTCCTGGGGTCAAATATGATTATGGAAGGTACTCCACAGCTGCCCATTCCGGCCTATGAGAACGGATAGCTTTACAATAGGAAACAGTGAAATGGAGGGTAACTCGCTATTAGAACATGCTACACGGACCTAGGCATTATGGTTATCCCAATTCATACAGTCATCTTTACACAGGGAGCATTCGCGATGTGGCACTGATTAGCAGTGGCACAGCGCCCAGAGCATCTAAATCTAGCCAACATAAAAGATAGGAAGAGAAAAGAGGAAGGGGGACCCACGCCAATGATGCCAGGTCTAACAGATGCATTGTACACCAACACACTGCCCAGTGCAGAAGGAAGCAGACCCTGAAAACTAACATACACCTACCTGTGCACCACCTCTGTTTATTCCACATAAGCACCTACCTGTGCACCTCCTCTGTTTATACATCATGAGCACCTACCTGTGCGCATCCTCTGTTTATACCTCATAAGCACCTACCTTTGCACCGCCTCTGTTTATTCCACATAAGCACCTACCTGTGCACCTCCTCTGTTTATACATCATGAGCACCTACCTGTGCACCTCATTTGTACCTCATAGGCACCTACCTGTGCACCACCTCTGTTTAACAACTACCTGTGCACCTCCTGTTTATATCTCATAAGCACCTACCTGTGCATCTCCTTTGTTTGTACCTCATAAGCACCTACCTGTGAGCCTCCTCTGTTTATACCTCATACGCACCTCCTCTGTTAAACACCTACCTGTGCACCTCCTTTGTACCTCATAAGCACCTGCCTGTGCACCTCCTCTGTTTATACCACATAAGCACCTACCTGTGCACCTCCTCTGTTTATACCACATAAGCACCTACCTGTGCACCTCCTCTATTTATACCACATAAGCACCTACCTGTGCACCTCCTCTATTTATACCACATAAGCACCTACCTGTTACCTCCTCTATTTATACCTCATAAGCACCTACCTGTGCACCTCCTCTGTTTGTACCTCATAAGCACATACCTCTGTACCTCCTCTATTTATACCTCATAAGCACCTACCTGTGCACCTCCTCTGTTTGTACCTCATAAGCACCTACCTGTGCACCTCCTCTGTCTATACCTCATAAGCACCTACCTGTGCACCTCTTCTGTCTATACCTCATAAGCACCTACCTGTGCACCTCCTCCATCTATACCTCATAAGCACCTACCTCTGTACCTCCTCTGTTTGTACCACATAAGCACCTACCTGTGCACCTCCTCTGTTTGTACCACATAAGCACCTACCTCTGCACCTCCTCTGTTCGTACCTCATAAGCACCTACCTCTGCACCTCCTCTGTTTATACCTCATAAGCACCTGCCTGTGCACCTCCTCTGTTTGTACCTAATAAGCACCTACCTCTGCACCTCCTCTGTTTGTACCACATAAGCACCTACCTCTGCACCTCCTCTGTTTGTACCTCATAAACACCTACCTCTGCACCTCCTCTGTTTATACCTCATAAGCACCTGCCTGTGCACCTCCTCTGTTTGTACCTAATAAGCACCTACCTGTGCACCTCCTCTGTTTGTACTACATAAGCACCTACCTCTGTACCTCCTCTGTTTGTACCACATAAGCACCTACCTGTGCACCTCCTCTGTTTGTACCACATAAGCACCTACCAGTGCACCTCCTCTGTTTATTCCTCATAAGCACCTACCTCTGCACCTCCTCTGTTTATACCTCATAAGCACCTACCTGTGCGCCTCCCCTCTTTGTACCTTGTGAGTTTCTGTAATGAAGCTTGTAATCCTGCACTGCCAGCCATGGGTGCTTGACTATCAGGCCATTATCTGACGTCTGCTGTGTTCATGCATCAAGTGTGTTCCCCCGATTCAGTTAAAAATTACCCCTGTAAAATGAGTACACAGACATCGTGGGCGGGTGATGAACAGGGAACAAGTTAAACCTGGATATCACGGAGTAGCCTCATTGGCACAAAACGGAAAACACTCATTCAGATACCCTTGAAAGGAAGAAAAAAGATGAATATGCGGATATGTCGGAGAAATTATTGTTTGTCAGAGTCTTAATAGTAAGGACTAAATAACTGATATCGTTGTATATTAAATCATCAAAAAATAAGGACCCCATTAAATAATAAATTGTGAATCAATGTTTGTTTGCCTTATCTGCGCACATAATGTAAAGGTCGCGCATTACAATGATCCACTCGCGGTTTGACAACAAGAGCTCTGGAAGGAGCTGCGGCTTGAAATGCGACAAGGTCTGAACTTTGGATACTTTAGGACAAACTAAAGAATCTCTTGTGTATGTAACGTGTGCGGCCAGAACCAGGTCCTGCAAGATCTACTAGTTTTAGGGACGATGGATGGATGTTACAACAAAAAAAATCCACCTCAACACATGATAATGTTCCAATCTTTCAGGTTAGAAGAAACCAGAAATGTTTGAACCAACCCTAGGGAGGGCTGAGAAAATGGCAACGATTACTTAACGAACAGCAAGGTAAAGACAGGAGTTGGCACTTGAACTGATCCAATGTGAACAGGAAAGCATTTTTTTCCTTGTCCTCATACCACCTCGGATAAGCACCCACTTGATCTTGTCTGCCCTTCGTGCTTATGTCGGGGTCAGTTTTCAGTCAATACATGACCCAAGGCGCCACCTGGCACCATGCATCAAGAGCTGACCAAGAGGTATAATCATCGAACATCATGGTCTTCCATCGATTTCCAACAGATTCCAAAACGTCCAAATTCTGCCTTGTTCTTACTCCAATTAATCTTATAATCCAATTCCCTAAAATATCTCACTGAGTTCCACCAATCCCGGCAGGTTGGGGGTGAGGGTTGACATCACACTTTACATAGTTCCCTCCTTGCCAGAAGACCAGATAAAATATCAACAGACTTTGTAGTTTTGAGGGGCCTCCCAGTCCTGATCCTCGCTATACAAAACTAAACATAATCAAGGTGGGTCTTACCTCCAGTACCGTCCCAAGATGTCACAGATTGTCCCACCCACACTTGTCAAAAAACCTTCCAGAGCTGGGCAGTTGGCAAACATATGGACATTGTCCTCATCTCGAGCTTCACAACGCTTGCATTTAGATTCCCCTTCTCCTCTTATTTTGGCCAGCTTTGCCAGGAAAGCACTTATGTATGTACCTTTGTTATATACCTCCAGGGAAGTTAACTTTGTTGTACACTTCCTGAAACTGAAGAAACAGCAGCACATCCTGATCCATCTCTTTTTCCACAATCCGTTCTTGTTTATTTGAAATCTTGTCGATGTTCCTCTGCCTAAAGCTGTACCTGTAGCCTGCGGTGCTCCTTGACCGCCCTTTCTTTACCAAGTTACTCTGCGAACAGTGGTAAATCACCTGCTTTTCAGAAGTAAATAAGATGTGACGTTCAGTAGAACATTTGCTTAAATATCTGTGTATGGTGAAATAACAATTGCTAAGTTTCAAAGATGGTAAAGAAGAGATGGTGTTTATAGCCAGTTAAATGTTGAGTATTCACATTCTGTTACTTTTGTTTTTTCTCACTTTTAAATCTCTTTACAGAAAACAAGCCTCAAATGCATGAGATGCTTATGAATAACTACAATGGTCTGTAACTCTACAAAAAATGGTCTGAAATAATGTGCTCCAGTATTCACGAAAATATCGGCG
Organism: Calotriton arnoldi; assembly: GCA_963921515.1. Taxonomy (NCBI): domain Eukaryota; kingdom Metazoa; phylum Chordata; class Amphibia; order Caudata; family Salamandridae; genus Calotriton; species Calotriton arnoldi. Next base: position 231,833 of record CAWUFW010004051.1, read on the forward strand.
CAGTCAGAAACTGAGGGGCCTGAACATAAACTGACAGATCCTGGATGAAGCTGTCAAGGGCAGTTCAGTGGATGTAAGAGTCAGAGCTGTGCACCTCTACGCCACAAAACTAAGAAATGAGCTTAAGACAACTAAGCCAACAACACTGACAAACCACCTCCTGAATAAACAGGCAGCCAACATCAGCTTTGCTTGTGGGATCGGTATGATGTGGTTACCGTAGTGCTTTGATTCCTAAAATAATAACAGGACACCATTCAGTGCTCCAGGTGTATTGTAAACTCTTCCTGTCCAAACCACAGCAACCAGAGAAAAGCACAACGGAGCGGAGCCACCCAATGGAAGGGTTGAAGTAAAGAGGAGTTCTGTTAGCTTAAATAGAGAGGACAGTCCCAGCATACACTGACCAGAAGGAGGATGAATCTTTACCCACAAGCGTAGAAAACTGCTATCCAATCTAAAGACACAATCTCTCGCAAGGAAGCCTGACACATATTATGAGTGCAGCATTAGGTTTAAATTGGAAATCAAATGTCCTAAATACAAACACATACAGGAAATTTGAGAATAATACAAGTACTTTATCAGCCATGTTGGCCCTTCAGGAAACACAGTCATGGGATGTAGAAAAATATATCCTCGACCCAGAGATACTAACCAAGAAAGAAGAATCACACACATGCAGCAAGAGCTTTAGTTTCCCATCAGTACCAAAGCTCTATCAGCAAACGCACACAGGAGAAAAGCCATTCAGATGCAGTGAATGTGCGAAGAGCTTTAATAAATTAACATACCTGCAAAGACTTCAACGAACCCATACAGGGGAAATACCATTCAAATGCAGTGAATGTGTGAAAAGCTATACTTCTTTACCAAGCCTTAAACAACATCAGCAAATGCACACAGGGGCAAAACCATACCATTGCAGTGAATGTGGGAAGAGCTTCAGTTCTTTATCAACCCTTAAACAACTTACGCGAACACACACTGGGGAGAAACCATACCATTGCAGTGAATGTGAAAGTAGTTTTAGTAACTCTTCTTCGTTAAGGAATCATCAGCGAACACACACAGGGGAAAAGCCATACAATTGCAGTGAATGTGTGAAGAGCTTTAGTGGCTTATCAGATCTCCGAAGGCATCAACGAATACACACAGGGGAAAAACCATACCATTGTGGTGAATGTGAAAGTAGTTTTAGTGACTCTTATTTGTTAAGGAATCATCAGCGAACACACACAGGGGAAAAGCCATACAATTGCAGTGAATGTGTGAAGAGCTTTAGTGGATTATCAGATCTCCGAAGGCATCAACGAATACACACAGGGGAAAAACCATACCATTGTGGTGAATGTGAGAAGTGCTTTAGTCGGTTTTCACACCTCCAAAGACATCAGCGAACACACACAGGGGAAAAACCATACAATTGCAGTGAATGTGACAAGAGCTTTAGTCGGTTATCAAGCCTCCAAAGACATCAGCGAACACACACAGGGAAAAAACCATTCAAGTGCAGTGAATGTGTGAAGAGCTTCAGTCGGTTATCAAACTTGCAAAGACATCAGCAAACCCACACAGGGGAAAAGCCATACCATTGTAGTGAATGTGAGAAGAGATTTAGTCAGTTAGCACATCTCCAAAGCCATCATCGAACACACACAGGGGAAAAGCCATACAACTGCAGTGAATGCATGAAGAGCTTTAGTCGGTTATCACGCTTCCAAAGACATCAGGAAATACACACAGGGAAAAAAAAATAATCAAGTGCAGTGAATAAGAAGATGATACAATTATAATTATGTGATGCATTCAAATGCCAAATGATGAAAAGTAGATGATCAAAGGCCCAACTAGGCAGAAAAGAAGAAACACACAGAGTAGATTTATAAAAGTGTCTCTCCTCAGTGATTGCTCATTTCATTTCTCTACGTATAAGAAAAAGAAATGAAGTTGCAGGAAACACATTAAGACATCAGCAGAGTGCTGACTAAAAGAGAAACAGTATTTTATTCTTTGATGAAATAGAGTTATAAAGAAAAACATCCACGCACACCTGTTCATGCTACTTGTAAAATCAACACTATGGACAGTGTTTGAACTAACAAGGCTATTTCCAGCTAACTTTAGGGATTAGGGATAAAACCTATAAACCCTACACACTCGAAACGATTTAATAAGCACGCACTGGAGAATATTCATAGCTGATTGTGGTGTGTGGGTGCTTTATGCAACATTGATGATTCCGTGTCAGCGGCCATAGAACAGTGACCAAAAGCAGGAGAAGTGAAAATAGGAAAATGTGAGCTGTAACTCCGAGGGTTAATGCTTGCCATGCAGGACAGTTACCTCCCAAGCCTTGACGTGGGAGAAGTGATGCTCATTTCCATCATCGCATGCATCTGTAAATGCACCACCATAGTGGCACTTCCCCAGTGATGTTCAACAGCTGGATCCTTGGGGGATTGGACCGCTCACCACTGACTATGTAAATGATTCATTGTTAGATCATTTGCATGTAAATATATTTATGAGTTTCTTATTTGCAGAGAATCATTCAACCAAATCCTGACTGGTGTAAGGATAGAATCAGTGCATGCTGGCAAAATTATTGATATGAGAAAAAGATATTGGAAAGTTTAGTTCTTAACAGGTTTCTGAAGGCTTGACGGTTAAGTAAAGATTGAATCTTGAGCAGTACAGAATTCCAGCTCTTAGAAGCTAGAATCCAGAATTGTTGACTCCCTGCTATACAATTCTGGAACCTTGGCCTTGGAAAAGAAATCTGGGTTCAGAAGAAAAGGAACACAAATGATTTTCAGGTTTGTTTTTACAACCAAAAAGGAACCCTCATTTTGTAAACTCTCCTGGTGAATGCAATGACTTAAAAAGTATATGCTACCTCGTGATAAAGGTTGTGATGCAGTTGAGACTTTCTCAGAACACAAACAAGATTGGCCGTAGGTTTCTGAATCATCTGAAATTTGCTTTTGTGTTGCTGGAGCCACAAAAAAGTCTCAGTGTTTTCATAACCCAGCCATGCGTACATGAAGGAGTGCTCTGATAAAATATTTATGTGAGAAAAACAAAATAAAACATCTTCTATAGCCAAAGTTGGTAGAAACAAATGCATTCCACTGAATTAATTTTAACAAAGTGCCAAGTCCCTGCTGGTTTGATTACCACACTACATACAAAACCCACGGACAAAAATAATGCCCTACACTACAGAAGCTACCATCCCAGAAACCTTAAGAACAATTTGCCATTTGGGCAATTTTTACGCATAAGACGTAACTGTTCGAGAAGGGAAGACTATGAGTTACATGCAGAAGCACTCGTCAACAAACTCTTGGAAAGGGGATATCCCAAGAAACTGTTAAAACATTCTCTCAAAAGGGCATGGTTCACCCCCAGGGAACATTTGTTAACTAAGAAAAGCAGACCACCGACTGACTGCATTGTTTGTGTTTCCACGTTTGGGCCCTACACAACCTGTGAAGAAAATTATACGTAACAACTGGCTTTTGTTTGAAGGAACCATTCCCAACATCGGGCCACCACTCTTCGCTCTTAAAAAAAACAGGAGTATTGGTCAACAAGTTGCGAACACAGCAGGCCAACAAAGAAAACCAGCGACGCTTTGCACTATGTTAAATCTTCCACCTGTGCAAGGGCATCCTAAATGTGGAACATGTTCAGTTTGTAATTCAACCACAGAAGGATGCACCTTCACTGACGGTCCAAAGACACTGGCGGCACAATGAATTTACAAATCGCAAATCCAAAAATGTGGTCTACGCTGTGACATGTCCGTGTAAAAAGATATATATTGGAAAAACATCCCAAGAAGTGCGAAATCGTTTTGTGCAACATCGTTCACGATTGAAAAATAAGATTCTCACTGCCCCAATGGTTGAACATTTTACAACTCTAAACCACAGATTTGATGATTTTACATGGACTGTATTATCATTGATAATTAAGAACAACCAAAGAGGCGGCGATCCGGAAGTATTACTGGCACAGAGGGAGGCATTCTTAATTATGAAATTCAACACGGCACTGCACGGCCTCAACGAGTTGTCTGAAGTCACAAAACTCTGAAAGGCAACAGTCTGAACACACATGGACTTCATGTCCCACAATGCCTGGAGGCGCCTGACCTCTCAGTTCCCCTTCCAGGTTGTATTAAAGGAACCAGTGTTGCAATGGCCTCATTGCTGCCGGTTTGGAAGCAGAGTAGCATGTTGGATTGATATTTCCCGCATTATAGAGAAAGAATTACAGGCAAGTGACACGCTGCCACTGGGGGAGGAATAATTGCACACATTCATTCAGAATCTTACCAAAATTATGTTTCCCTTTTATAGGAAACAGATACGATTTGGGAGCAGCTGCTGTTTAAAAGCGTCCGCATCAATTATGGCTTTTTCCGATTTTAAGGTAACAGTGCAGCTGAGTTAGTTTTGCATTGTCACGCAGCACCATGCGCGCACTGAATTCTTTTCTCATAGAGCGCTCACAGTCATTCCATTCATTGTTTGCAGGTAATGGGCTGACACCACTGAGTTGTCCCACACGTCACATACATTTGAAGGTAGGATCTCTTCCCTTTGGTCCTCTGTTGCACGAAAAGCTGTCCCATTCAGTACATTTAATTGCTAATGCCCTAATGTTTAACCCTCTGTAGCTTCGATCACAATATAAGATTTGAAGCAATGTTTCTGGACATCAGTTCCTGTGGAACAACTCCACACCACAACTAAGGTACCTAAAATATTCCCTGTCCGTAAAGTAATGGTGGTACACGGGGGTGTCAGAATGAAAACCAACAATATTTCTTTTAATTTTGCAGAGCCAAAATACCAAGTCCAAGTACTGAAGAGAATCCCGGTTTTGTTAGGGATTCGAAACGCGTTGGCTTTGAGTATGGAGGACTGTTGATGGGGTGTGTCATGAGGAATGTTAAATAATATTTTCCTCAGCAGCTTCTGACAACACCCACCAGTAGGTTAGGTATCCCCATCCTCTCACAGGCAGGACAGGAAACATGTGTTGCGAAAATGAGTAACTGTCCGTCTGGTGTTAATATGAATGTAGGACTGGTTTAATGTCAGGCTGGCACACATGAGTTATTGATGTTTTTCTTGTGATTATTGATTTGGTGTTATTATTTGTTTGCAAAAACGTTCCATATATTATTATTTTTTCTCACAAATTTTTTTTGCACTATGTAAATGTTGTATATAGTTCTATTTCAAACGTTTTTGAATTGTGCGATTTACTAATGTGGTGTTTCTTTGATAAGACATGCTCTATCGATTTATGAATGTTGAAATATCAAAAATAAGCGAAAACTTTGGAATTAATGGTCTAAGGTTTATCACAACTCTAATCAAAATAACCCCCCCAGACACCCTGTTTGCTTATATCTGAAAGAGACACGTTAGTGACAGATTCCTTACCTTAGAATATCCCCAGGCGTCAGGCTGGATCTGGAAAGTTTTTGCGTAGCAGTACCCTTGCGCGTCGGTAGGCGGCGTCGTGCGGCTCCGCGTCCGTCATCGGCGTCGTGATCGCCGGGATGATGTCGCGGGCAGTACTTAGACGCCGCCCCTGCGCGCTGACGTCAGTTCTTCTTTTTCCGCGCCAGTAAGCGCAGATCCGGGAAGAGCAGTGCCCTAGTCAATTTTTGACTAAATTTTGGGTGATTTTTTCACTGTTTTTTTTTCGAGTCATCTCGACTCCAAGGTGTCGGTAGGGATGCCCGGCTTCAAGCCATGCGAGGTCTGTGGTAGAATGATGTCGATCACAGACCCGCACTTAGAGTGTCTCTACTGTCTCGTCCGAGACCACGACACGAAGTCGTGCCCTGACTGCCGGAAACTTCACCCGAAGGCTTTGCGAGAGCGGTCTCGAAAGCTACTCGAGGTCCAGCAGTCGGCTCCGCGCCGCACCAAGCCCCGGTCCCGGGAGAGGTCGAGGGGCCGGTCGCGGAGTCCCCGCCGGTCGTCGGAGTCCAAGTCTTCGCGCTCCTCGGGTAAGTCGAAGCACAAAAAGTCTAAGAAGCATCATCGCTCTAAGACTTCGCCTCGCCGGTCTCGCGACTCGGCTGAGGCCCCTGTCGGCACCATCCCCGCCCCCGCGGCCCCGGACGTGCCTGTGGAGCCGCCCCCGCATTACCCGTCCTTTCCGGGTTCGGAGGCGACTCCGGACCAAGTACAGGAATTCCTGTCGGCCATGGCCCGCCTCTTCGGGCCTCAAGGTCCCTCCGGTGCGCCTTCGGGCCCCGCGGGCCCTGATGGGGTTGCTCCGGCATCGCCGACGACTCCGGTCCCGGCGTCGCCTGTCCCGCCAGCCTTGATCCCGGCTCCGGCCCCGGCCTCGATCCCGGCGGTACCGCAACCCCCATCGACGCCGGTTGACCTAACCACGCCTCCGCCGACGCCGATGTCCCCAGTGCCGTTCTGACGCCGTCCGGGCTCCGGACGGCGTCGTTCCCAGTTGGCTCCGGGTCCGGACATGGAGCCGGACCGAGCGTCGCTCGACGCCGGCCCGGCGCCGATGAGACCTTGGGTCCCAAATGTCCCTCCTCCTCCATATTTTTCACCTGAGGAGGACCAGGAGAGCTGGGAGGGGTCGGAAGACCCTCTCACACAGCAGTGTGAGTATGATCAGGACTGGGCAGAGGAACTTGGGGATGCCAGTGGTCTAGATACTTCCCTGACTCTGGCATGCTGTCTCCTCCCGTGGCTACGGAGGAGGGAGCAAATTTCGCAACGGTGTTGCGTAGAGCAGCTGGGGCCTTGCACCTCCAGTTACCTACTGTGGCTGTCAAGACTAATCTCTTGACGGAAGTGCTTCAGCCGGCAGCCTCCTCCTCGGAGACTGTGCTGCCGTTTAATGATGCACTGACTGACGTTCTTTTGGGCGCCTGGTCCAAGCCCACCACAGGGGCTCCTGTGGATAGGATCGTGGCCCGACGCCAACGCCCTGCTCCGGGCGACCCCTTGTTTCTCTCCCAACATCCCACCCGAGAGCTTGGTTGTCCAAGCCTCTGCCTCCCAAACCGCCTTCCCTACCGCCCCTCCGGATAGGGAATCCAAACGCCTGGACCAATTTGGGAAGAAGGCTTTTTCTTCCTCCAGTGCTGGCTTGCGGTCCGTCAACACCGCTTGCCTTTTGGGCCGATATACCCACTCCCTGTGGGATTCGGTGGTGACTGTTTTGCCCCAGTGTTCTGAGGAGGTCCAGACACTGCTTACCCGCACCATTGCGGATGGTAGGGATGCTTCAAAGTACACCATACGTTGTGGCCTTGATACCGTCTACTCGCTGGGCAGATCGCTTGCAACGACGGTGGCGCTGCTTCGCCACGCCTGGCTGAGAACAACTGGTTTCTCAGGTGATGTCCAGAATACACTCATGGACATGCCCTTTGATGGAGTCGGTCTTTTTGATTCCAAAGCAGACCATGCGCTGGAGCGTTTTAAGGACTCACGGGCTACTGCCAAGTCCCTGGGCCTTTCTGTTGTGCGCCCTCCGCTCACCTCTGCTTTTCGCCCCTTTTGTGGCCACGGAAGGGGCGCCCAGTCACGTCAGCTGCCCAGCCACCGGCCCGCGCAGCAAGCATCTTCGCGTGGCCGAGGACGTGGATACCGCCGTGGCGGTTCGGGCAACCAGCGTGCGGGTCAGGCCACCACCTCCAACCCGTCTGCGGCCTCCAAGCCCTCCTAGTCCCTCCTTTCAGGTGCACAGCACGCCAGTAGGGGGCAGGGTCCGCCATCACCTTCACCACTGGCGTGCCATCACCTCGGACAGGTGGGTCTTGGACATTGTCCGAAGGGGCTACTCCCTCCCCTTCGAGACCACCCCCCCAGCCATGCCACCTCAATTCCACCGCATGTCAGGGGATCACTTGGTGCTTCTACAGAAGGAAGTCACGGCCCTCTTGGCCAAGAGGGCCGTCGAGCATGTTCCGACCCCAGAAGTAGGGCTTGGTTGCTACTCCCACTACTTTCTGGTGCCCAAAAAGGACAAGGAGGACATGCGTCCTATCTTGGACCTCCGGAACGTCAATCGCTTCCTCCGGAAGGAGAAGTTCAAGATGCTCACCCTAGCTCAGGTCTTGACTGCTCTCGACCCTGGAGACTGGTTGGTAGCGTTGGACTTGCAGGACGCTTATTTCCACATCCCCGTCCTGCCGGCCCACCGGCGTTACCTGCGGTTCACGGTAGGCCTCGAGCATTTTCAGTTCACCGTGCTCCCCTTTGGCCTTACCAGTGCCCCTCGGGTGTTCACGAAAGTGATGGCGGTGGTCGCAGCTCATCTGCGCCGGGCAGGGGTTCCAGTCTTCCCCTACCTCGACGACTGGCTGCTGAAGGCGGGCTCGTCCCAGGCAGTCGTCTCCCACCTCCAGACTACGGCCGAACTCCTGCACTCGCTGGAGTTCTCCATCAATGTGCCGAAGTCGCATCTGATTCCTTCTCCACAGCTCCTTTTCATCGGAGCAGTTCTGGACACGACGCAGTTTCGGGCCTATCCTCCCGAACGGCGAGTCCGGGATATTCAGGCTATGATTCCGATCTTTCAGCCTTTATCCTGGGTTTCGGTACGGATGACCCTGAGGCTGCTGGGCCTCATGGCCTCCTGCATCCTGCTGGTCGATTTTGCCAGATGGCATATGCGGGCTCTGCAGTGGGACCTGAAGTTCCAGTGGGTGCAGCACCAGGGCAACCTGTCCGATCACGTCCAGATCTCGGAGGGGGCTGCAAGACAGTTGCAGTGGTGGCTCTCGAACCGGCAATGGGTCATGGGCAGATCCCTCTCCCTTCCCCAGCCAGAGCATACAGTTGTGACGGACGCGTCCCTTCTGGGATGGGGCGGTCACATGGGAGAGGCGGAGATCAGAGGCCTCTGGTCTCCGACGGAGTCCCGGCTCCATATCAACCTTCTGGATCTACGGGTGATCCGACTTGCACTCAAGGCATTCCTTCCCTCTGTCAAAGGGAAGGTAGTGCAGGTGTTCACAGACAACACCACTGCCATGTGGTACTGCAACAAACAAGGCGGGGTGGGGTCGTGGACCCTCTGTCAGGAGGCTCTGCGCCTCTGGACATGGCTGGAACATCAGGGCATGTTCCTGATGGTTCAACACCTGGCAGGTTCCCTGAACGCCAGGGCGGATGAACTCAGCCGCAGGTGCATGATGGATCACGAATGGCGTCTTCACTCGGAAGTGGCGCAAGGACTCTTTCTACAGTGGGGAGAGCCTTGGTTAGATCTATTCGCCACCGAAGAGAACGCGCAATGTCATCAGTTCTGCGCGTTGGAATTTCCAAGGCAGCACTCGCTCGGCGACGCTTTTCGTCGCGAGTGGAGTTGCGGTCTATTGTACGCCTTTCCGCCTATACCACTTCTACCCAGAGTGTTGAAGAAGATTCGGCGCGACCGGGCCCAAGTCATCCTTGTGGCTCCGGACTGGGCTCGAAGAGTTTGGTATCCCGAGCTACTCAGTATGAGCGTCGATCCCCGATCCGTCTGCCTCTTCGGGAGGATCTTCTGTCGCAGCAGCAGGGGACGGTCCTCCACCCGAACCTGTCCAGCCTCCACCTGCTTGCGTGGAGATTGAGCGGCGGCAGTTGATTCCTTTCGACTTGCCTCCCAAAGTTTGTGATGTGATTCTGGCAGCCAGGCGTCCCTCCACTAAGGTGGTATACGCCTGCAGGTGGAACAAGTTTGTGGCATGGTGCACAGCAAAGGCTGTGAATCCCCTCTCTGCCCCTCTTTCTGAGGTTCTTCTGTTCCTTCTTTCACTGGCCCAACAGGGTTCTGCCCTGGGTACCATCAAGGGCTATCTTTGTGCCATTTCGGCCTTCCTCAGGCTTCCTGATCAGCCCTCCCTTTTCAAGTGCCCTGTTGTTAACAGGTTCCTAAAAGGCATTACACACCTCTTCCCTCCTGTTCCGTTTGTAATGCCTCAGTGGGACTTGAACTTGGTTCTTACCTTTCTAATGTGCGCTCCCTTTGAGCCTCTACATAACTGTCCTCTTCGTCTTCTGACTCTGAAGACAGCCTTTCTGGTGGCCATCACCTCCGCTCGGCGGGTGAGTGAGCTCCAGGCTCTATCATGCAAACCTCCCTTTCTGTCTGTCCATCCAGACAAGGTTGTTCTTAGGACGCGTCCGTCCTTCTTGCCAAAGGTGGTTACTGCCTTCCACATTGGGCAGACCATCACTTTGCTCACCTTCTTTCCGCCTCCGCATCCTTCCAGAGAGGAAGAGAGGCTCCACCGTCTGGACCCAAAACAGAGCGCTTTCTTTTTATATCAACCGCACACAACACTTCCGGGTGGATGACCAGCTCTTTGTTGGCTACGTGGGCGCCAAAAAAGGTCGGGCGGTGCACAAGAGAACCATCTCCCGCTGGGTGACCTTGTGTATCAAAGCCTTCTATTCTTTGGCTAAGAAGGAGCCTCCTGTTGGGCTGCGTGCCCATTCCACCAGGGCAACGGCTGCTACCACGGCTTTGGGCCGCGGTGTTCCGCTGCAGGATATCTGTCAGGCAGCTACGTGGGCCTCACTGCACATGTTTACAAAGCATTACTGCCTTGACAGTCAGGTCCGGAGGGACGGCTTCTTTGGCCGTTCTGTCCTCCGGGACTTCCTTGTCTGATCTTTGTTCGCAGACCCACCACCGGGGTTGGTATTGCTGGGGTATCTATTCTAAGGTAAGGAATCTGTCACTAACGTGTCTCTTTCAGATGCACAAGTTACTAACTTGTGTAACGATATATCTGTAAGAGACAGTAGTTAGTGACAGATTCCTACCGCCCACCCATCCTCCCCGTTCTGCGAACTGATTTCTAGGGTTAAGGACATCCCTTTCAGGGCCCTAGTATTTTTCAGACACCTATGTCAGCTTCTTGCATGGCTCTGCGTTCCTGGCGCGGAAAGTCGTGTACAGAACTGACGTCAGCGCGCAGGGGCGGCGTCTAAGTACTGCCCGCGACGTCATCCCGGCGATCACGACGCCGACGACGGACGCGGAGCCGCACGACGCCGCCTACCGACGCGCAAGGGTACTGCTATGCAAAAACTTTCCGGATCCAGCCTGACGCCTGGGGATATTCTAAGGTAAGGAATCTGTCACTAACTACTGTCTCTTACAGATATATCGTTACACAAGTTAGTAACTTGTGCTTTAATATTGAGGTGGTCCAGTCTGGGGAGTTACGGACCCAAGCCTTGCTTGATCACACAAGTCCCTGCTGCTGAGCATCATCACAACCACCCAGTAGTAGTAGTTTGTGATGCGGTCACTTTCAGAGATTCTAAATGAAACTGTTACTTTCTGTTAAGTACCAGATTGAGCCCAGCACATCTATGCTGCCAGAGTTCTGTCTGTCCTGGCATGTTTTGCATTAAAGGTTTTGTGAACCAATGAAAGTCAAGCATCTCAGCACCTGTGAGTAAAGAGAGCCCACTTCTGATGGATACCTCTGCCAGATGATTCCTCTCCTATAGGCTAATCCCCAGGTGCCAGTCTGGATCAGGAATCTTCAAAGCTATCACATTGCCGTTAGGGAAGCTGGCATTGCATCGGTGCAAAAAGTGGCATCCGATGATGTCTCTGAAGCACCCCTGTACAAGGACATCAGTTCCCTTTTTTCTGTTCCTGTGGCACAGATCCATACCTCGCTCTCTCAAAGAGGCTTGAGTTTTCCCACAGACATTTTTCCAACAAGTGCAGTACCTTGTCTCCTCCCAAGAGATCAGGGTTCAAACCCTGTAGGGATTTGGAAGGACAGATGTCTTCATCTGCCTTTAGTGCCTCGGTTCAGACCACGACTCCCAGTCCTGTAATTCCTGTCAGATCAAGCACCCAAAGGCCATTAAGGACCATGATGTGAGGCAAAAATTCAAGAGGCAGACCCTAGCTCTAATGTAACCAGCATTGGAAGCTGGAGACTGTATGGTTTCACTCGACCTGAGGGATGCGTATTTTCACATCTTGATCCTGCAATTGCATCAGAGGTATCTGCGTTTGGTAGTGGGTTCTAGGTACTACTAGTTTGTAGTTCCCCCATGTGAGTTATCATCAGCACCTTGAGTTTTCACAAAGGTGATGACACTGGTTACAACCCATTTCCGAGAGTCAGGCACACCTATTTACCCATACCTGGATGATTGTCTGATCAAAGTTGTATCGCCTGTGGCGGTATCTCCCTATCTGCAGTCAAGAGTAGCCCTACTGTTTGACCCGGATTGCTCAACAAATGAGCCAAAATCCCACCTGACACCCTCCCAACGACTCCAGTTCATAAGATCATTACTGGACACCCACAACCTTCCTTCACCTCAGACTATTGCAGACATTTGGGAAATGGTTCCCTCTTTCCAATACAACGTGAGCGTCACAGTTTTGAAGGTCCTATGACACCTAGGTCTGATGGGTTCCTGCATTCTCTTAGTCCCTCATGCCTGTTGGCACATGTGGGCCATGCAGTGGTGCCTCTCTGGGCAGTGGCTACAGTATCGGGGAGACCTGTCTGACTCCATCATAATCTCCCCAGTTCTGCAACAGAAGTGGTTTAGTGGGGGATCGAGGTGATCCTGAGTTGCAAGGTGGCCTTTGCTCCCCCTTGAGCTGTGGCTATGGTAGTAACGTGTGCTTCCACTTAAGGGTGCAGAGCTTGCATAGATGATCTGGAGATCAGAGGCTATTGGTTTCTGAAAAAACAGGTGTCCATATCAACCTGTTGGGTCTGCAGGCAATTTGGCTGGCACTCCAGACCTTCTTCTCCTCCATTCAAGGTCGTTCCGTCCAGATCCTGGCGGACATCTCAGCAGCGATGTGCTAAGTCAATAAGCTATTGAAATAGGGTCTTACCTCTTCTGCCTGCAAGCATTGAGACTGATTTTGGGCAAACCACCAAGGGATTTGGATCACCACCAGCCACCTAGCGGAGTGTCCTTTAATGTCAAAACCGACAGCCTCAGCTGGCGTTATCTTGCTGATCATGAGTGGTGTACGTTATAGATATTAGTCCAGGACATCTTCACCCATTGGGGTACTCTCCAGGTGGACTTGTTTGCCTTTTCTAAAAATGCTCAATGCCAGCAGTTCTGTACCCTCCAGTATCCATCCATGTGAGCCTTGGGAGACAAGTTTCAGTTGAGGTGGAACTTTCAACGCCACTGCACATTTCCCTTCATTCTTCGGTTATGCGAAAGATGCACCAAGAGTGGTCCTAAGTAATTCTCATCACCCCAGATTGGCCAAGTGGAGTGAGGCATGAAGACCTTCACCACTTCTCCGTATGTCCCCTTCTTAAGCTGCCATACAGACTATACCTTCTCTCCCAGTCGGAGGGAATGGTGCTGCATCCCAATTTCTGAAGTCTTCTCCTTCATGACTAGAGATTGAGAATGGAAATCTTAACTCCTTGGAGCTGCCACCAAGTCCATAAGAAGAAAAGGGTACTTAACTGCGGTAACAATATTTCTGGTGTTTATTGTTTATTCTATCTACTCGCAGATTCCTTATTGACCCGCCCACCTCCCCGTTTGATGGAGATCCCAAATTAATCTTGGTACTGCCCCCCTCTATCGATGTCGGTCCGTCTGCTGTTAATAAGGTGGGAAAAATGGATAAAAACGTAAGTCCTTGTGCGCTATATGGCTTTGGCGACCTCTTCAGACGCCACCGACGGGCCCGATGCGAACCAGCACCCCCTACCGGCGGTGTGAGAGCTTTGAATTTTCCGGATCTGGACTGGCACTTGGGATTGGTATCTGGGCAAGGAATCTGCAGGCAGATAAGAGTATCCACCAGAAAGATCGTTGCCACGGGTAAGTAACTTTTTTCTTCCATTTTTGCCATTGATGTAACGATTTCATGGAATATACATTAATGTACATTAACTCTAAAATAAATCTTGATTGATTCATTTACGCACATTCTGTCAAATCTTGGATGATTTTCTTATTTATGAAGGGAGAATACTGAAATGTATGTCTAAGGCAGAGGTTCTTACCCTGTGGTCAGGGGACCCATGGGGGTCCGTGAAGCCTTCTCAGGGGGTCCGTGACTGCTTACAAAATGAAATAATATTAACAGATTAATAAAGTGTATGTAAGAACAGACGCAAAATGTACAACGGAAAATTGTTTAAAACGTGCTGTGAATGTGAAGGAATTTGAAATTGGAGGTTGAAAAACAGAATACAGTAAGGACGATGCGTGGCCTCCAAAGAGATAGAAATAGAAACCTTCCTATTAAAATTTAAATGTTATTTTTGTTTCATAAATGCTTGTTTCTGTGTTTTTTTGTGCATTGCTTTGTGGTTCAAATCATCAAAAATGCCTAGGCCAGGGCCCGGCTTCCAATAATGGCTCATTGTGGCTCCCCAGGTTTCAACAATGACGCAGACTTCCATTTAAGTCAAAATGTTAAGAACCACTGATCTAGGGTCTTCCTCATGAAGGAGGCGTCAAAAGCCTGATTTAACATTGTTGCTCAGTCACAGCTTATAGTGGAGGCACAGACTCGCAGCCAGAGGATTTTGGTCTCAAATCTGTTGATCGCCACTTACTTATCCTCATTGTTCGCAGCATGTGAACCAGGTCATTTCCCCCTCCTCCCTTGTTCAGGTGGCGACATAGCACAAGGGTGGAGATAAGGATCTGGCAGAGGGAAAGTCAGTAAGAACCCTCGTACTATGTTGCATATGTTAACACGTGTTCTCTCACAAACCCAGCCTACGCTATATATTCTCTGGCTACTCTACACCTTCTCCAGGGGCATATTTATGATACTAGTGGGTGAACACAATACACTTGCCAACCCTGTCTACTCTACACCTTCTCCGGCAGCACCTATAGAACACTGCTGAGTGAACACCAGACGCTCTCTCACAAACCCAGGCTACTCTACACCTTCTCCAGGGGCACCTATATGAGACTAGGGGGTGAACACAATACACTCACCAACCCAGTCTACTCTACACTAAGTCCGGGCGATAATTCCGCTCCGCCAGCGGAGTGTACCGAGATTTCCCTACTCCGCGTTCCGCGTAGAACACGGAGTATAGGGCAAAATTCTTACTCCAGAGCGGATTTGGCCAGCCCCCGCCTCGCCTATTAAAGATTTATAATACTTTATTAAAAATGAAAAAATAACTGTACTGCCGGCGTCCCCGGGCTGCCCTCCTCTTCCTCGCCATCTCCTACTTGGATCGATCATCTTGTGAAAACTGCGCACGGTCCTCATTCTGCCTCTCTGTGGACCTACACCGCCTCCTCCTCCTCCTTCTGACACTCGTGGTCCTTCTTGGGATCCTCGTCCACCTCTTTATCGTCCTCATTCTGCCTCTCTGTGGTCCTACACTGCCTCCTCCTTCTGACACTCCTGGTCCTACTTCGGATCCTCGTCCTCCTCTTTATGGTCCTCATTCTGCCTCGTTGTGGTCCTACACTGCCTCCTCCTCCTCCTCCTTCTGACACTCCTGGTCCTCCTTGGGATCCTCGTCCTCCTCTTTATGATCCTCATTCTGCCTCTCTGTGGTCCTACATTGCCTCCTACTCCTCCTTCTGACACTCCTGGTCCTTCTTCGGATCCTCGTCCTCCTCTTTATGGTCTTCATTCTGCCTTGTTGTGGTTCTACACTTTCTCCTCCTCCTCCACCTCCTTCTGACAGTCCTGGTCCTCCTTGGGATGCTCCTCCTCCTCTTTATGGTCCTCATTCTGCCTCGTTGTGGTCCTACACCGCCTCCTCCTTCTTCTGACACTCCTGGTCCTCCTTGGGATCCTCGTCCTCCTCATTATCGTCCTCATTCTGCCTCTCTGTGGCCCTACGCTGCCTCCTCCTATTCCTTCTGACACTCCTGGTCCTCCTTGGGATCCTCGTCCTCCTCTTTATGGTCCTCATTCTGCCTCTCTGTGGTCCTACACTGCCTCCTCCCCCTCCTTCTGATACTCCTCGCCCTCCTTGGGATGCTCGTCCACCTCCTTATGGTCCTCATTCTGCCTCTCCATGGTCCTACACTGCTTCCTCCTCCTTCTGACACTCCTCGCCCTCCTTGGGATCCCCGTCCTCCTCTTTATGGTCTTCATTCTGCCTCGTTGTGGCCCTGCACTGCCACCCTCCACCTCCTTCTGACAGTCCTGGTTCTCCTAGGGATCCTCGTCCTCCGCTTTATGGTCCTCATTCTGCCTCTCTGTGGTCCTACACTGCCTCCGCCTCCTTCTGACACTTCTGGTCCTCCTTGGGATCCTCGTCCTCCTCTTTATGGTCCTCATTCTGCCTCATTGTGGTCCTACACTGCCTCCTCCTCCTTCTTCTGACACTCCTGGCCCTCCTTGGGATCCTCATCCTCCTATTTATCATCCTCATTCTGCCTCTCTGTGGTCCTACACTGCCTCCTCCTCCTCATTCTGACACTCCTGGTCCTTCTTCGGATCCTCGTCCTCCTCTTTATGGTCCTCATTCTGCCTCGTTGTGGCCCTGCACTACCACCCTCCACCTCCTTCTGACAGTCCTGGTCCTCCTTGGGATCCTCCTCTTTATGGTCCTCATTCTGCCTCTCTGTGGTCCTACACTGCCTCCTCCTCCTCCTTCTGACACTCCTGGTCCTTCGGATCCTCGTCTTCCTCTTTATGGTCCCCATTCTGTCTCTGTGGTCCTACACTGCCTCCTACTCCTTCTGACACTCCTGGTCCTCCTTCGGATCCTCATCCTCCTCTTTATGGTCCTCATTCTGCCTCGTTGTGGTCCTACACTGCCTCCTCCTCCTCCAGCTCCTTCTGACAGTCCTGGTCCTCCTTGGGATCCTCCTCCTCCTCTTTATGGTCCTCATTCTGCCCCTCTGTGATCCTACACTGCCTCCTTCTCCTGCTGATACTCCTGGTCCTCCTTGGGATACTTGTCCTCCTTTTTATGGTCCTCATTCTGCCTCGTTGTGGTCCTACACTGCCTCCTCCTCCTCCTTCTGACACTCGTGGTCCTCCTTGGGATCCTCATCCTCTTTATGGTCCTCATTCTGCCTTTCTATGGTCCTACACTGCCTTCTCCCCCTCCTTCTGACACTCCTCGCCCTCCTTGGGATCCTCATCCTCCTCTTTATCATCCTCATTCTGCCTCTCTGTCGTCCTACACCGCCTCCTCCTTCTGACACTCCTGGTCCTCCTTGGGATCCTCATCCTCCTCTTTATGGTCCTCATTCAGCCTCGTTGTGGTCCTACTCTGCCTCCTCTTCCTTCTGACAGTCCTAGTCCTCCTTGGGATCCTTGTCCTCCTCTTTATCGTCCTCATTCTGCCTCTCTGTGGTCCTGCACTGTCTCCTCCTTCTGACAATCGTGGTCCTCCTTGGGATCCTCGTCCTCCTTTTTATCATCCTCATTCTGCCTCTCTGTGGTCCTGCACTGTCTCCTCCTTCTGACAATCGTGGTCATCCTTGGGATCCTCGTCCTCCACTTTATGGTCCTCATTCTGCCTCTCCGTGGTCCTACACTGCCTCCTCCTCCTCCTCCTTCTGACTCTTCTGGTCCTCCTTGGGATCCTCATCCTCCTCTTTATCATCCTCATTCTGCCTCGTTGAGGTCCTACACTGCCTCCTCCTCCTTCTGACACTCCTGGTCCTCCTTCGGATCCTCGTCCTCCTCTTTATGGTCCTCATTCTGCCTCGTTGTGGTCCTACACTGCCTCCTCCTCCTCCTCCTTCTGACACTCGTGGCCCTCCTTGGGATCCTCCTCCTCCTCTTTATGGTCCTCATTCTGCCTCTCTGTGGTCCTACACTGCCTCCTCCTCCTCGTTCTGATATTCCTTGTCCTCCTTGGGATCCTCATCCTCCTCTTTATAGTCCTCATTCTGCCTCGTTGTGGTCCTACACTGCTTCCTCATCATCCCTCTGACACTCCTCGCCCTCCTTGGGATCCTCGTCCTTCTCTTTATGATCCTCATTCTGCCTCGTTCTGGTCCTATGGTAAACTACAATGGCTCTGTCGGGGAGCACCAATCGCTTTGTTTAGTAAGAACAAATCATCAAAAAGTATAAATTCATATGCGTACTCAGTGAGTCAAGTAACACTGTAGGGAGAATAAATCAGTGCTCACAACAAAGCAAAAGCAAGTATCTGAACACCCCGATACAAATGGAAAACGCAAAAAAACTTTGTAACAAAATGTTTGTTATTTAAATTTTTCATAAGATATCATAGATATACATATTACATGGCTGTCCACGTGAACACGAAGTATAAAGGTGACAGGTGTTTTTAGAGTGACATAAGTGCTCAGTGCTGGTGATAAGGTGTATATATACAATTGTGAAGCTATGTACAAGTATATACAATTTTCAAGAATGGTCAGAGCAAAAATTAAAGGAATCTCTCTGGTAATGGCAAGGATGCTCTATAGTATGACCCAGAGATATGTTAAGGCTGAACCAAGGTTAGGCGTCGACGTTTCGACCCAGACAACGCATGAATGATGTGTCGTGGCGGGTCTTCTTCAGGACAAGGGGACAGCCCCAAGCTTGGAAAGGCGTCTCGCGCAGAATGGGGGCTGCCAGATGGATCTGCAAGTGTCAGGGAAGACGCAAGTTGGCACAATCTCATGAATGATTAGGGAGGGATAGCGTCCCCTCCAGGAAACGGCATGAATAAATCAAGGCAGGTGTCCTGTGGCTTGGTGAAAATATCAGGACAATTCCAGCAAGGTATAATGGCCAGTGCCCTCGGGCTTGAAGGTAAAATGGGGACAATTCCAGCAAGGTGTGATTCGAGTACATCCAGGCAAAAAGTTCATGTATTGTGGATGCCGCTCTGCAGTCCTCGTCCTCCTCTTTATGGTCCTCATTCTGCCTCTCTGTGGTCCTACACTGCCTCCTCCTTCTTACACTCCTGGTCCTCCTTGGGATCCTCGTCCTCCTCTTTATGGTCCTCATTCTGCCTCGTTGAGGTCCTACTCTGCCTCCTCCACCTCCTTCTGACACTCCTGGTCCTCCTCGGGATCCTCGTCACGGGGTGTAAGGCCTGTCCTTAGGCTGTCTGTTGTGTGGAAGGCCTTTCCAAAGCCTGTCACTGAGGTGTGAGGTCTGTCCAAAGCCTGTAAGGGTTGAGGCCTGTCCATATTCTGGCTCTCACATGTAAGGTCTGTCCATATTCTGTCTCTCAGGTCTGAGGTCTGTCCATATTCTGTCTCTCACATGTGAGGCCTGTCCATATTCTGTCTCAGGTGTGAGGTCTGTCCATATTCTGTCTCTCAGTTGTGAGGTCTGTCCATATTCTGTCTTTCTCAGGTGTGAGGTCTGTCCCTATCCTATCTCTCGGGTGTGAGGTCTGTCCATATTCTGTCTCTCACATGAGGTCTGTCCATATTCTGTCTCAGGTGTGAGGTCTGTCCATATTCTGTCTCTCAGGTGTGAGGCCTGTCCGTATTTTGTCTGTCGGGTGTGAGGTCTGTCCAAAGCCTGTCAGTTGTGAGGCCTGTCCATATTCTGTCTCTCAAGTATGAGGTCTGTCCATATTCTGTCTCTCATGTGTGAGGTCTGTCCATATTCTGTCTCTCAGGTGTGAGGTCTGTCCATATTCTGTCTCTCAGTTGTGAGGTCTGTCCATATTCTGTCTCTCAGGTGTGAGGTCTGTCCATATTCTGTCTCTCAGGTGTGAGGTCTGTCCATATTCTGTCTCTCAGGTGTGAGGTCTGTCCATATTCTGTCTCTCATGTGTGAGGTTTGTCCATATTCTGTCTCTCAGGTGTGAGGTCTGTCCATATTCTGTCTCTCAGTTGTGAGGTCTGTCCAAAGCCTCTCAGTTGTGAGGTCTGTCCATATTCTGTCTCTTAGGTGTGAGGTCTGTCCAAAGCCTGTCTCTCAGGTGTAAGGTCTGTCCATATTCTGTCTCTCGGGTGTGAGGTCTGTCCATATCTGTCTCTCAGTTGTGAGGTCTGTCCATATTCTGTCTCTCAGGTGTGAGGTCTGTCCGTAGCCTGCCTCCAGGGCAGGAAGGCCTGTCCATAGCCTGACACCTTGGTGTGAGGTCTGTCTGTAGCCTGCCTCCAAGGCAGGATGGCCTGTCCATAGCCTGACACCTTGGTGTGAGCTCTGTCCATGGATTGTCAGTGTCAGGTGATGCCTGTCTAAAGCCTCTTGCTTGGGTGTGAGACCTGTCACCTGGGTGTGATGTCTGTCCCTACTTAGTCACTTGGTGGGTTCAGAATGTCCTTACTAGCAGGTCAGTCAATCAATCAATTGTATGGGCAGGTCAATGGGTGGGGTAGGTTTGACTGGTCAGTGGGTGGGGTAGGTTTGACTGGTCAGTGGGTGGGGTAGGTTTGGTCAGTGGGTGGGATAGGTTTGACTGGTCAGTGGGTGGAGTAGGTTTGACTGGTCAATGGGTGGGGTAGGTTTGACTGGTCAGTGGGTGGGGTAGGTTTGACTGGTCAGTGGGTGGGGTAGGGTAGGTTTGACTGTTCAGTGGGTGGAGTAGGTTTGACTGGTCAGTGGGGTGGGTTTGACTGGTCAGTGGGTGGGATAGGTTTGACTGGTCAGACGGTGGGGTAGGTTTGACTGGTCAGTGGGTGGGGTAGGGTAGGTTTGACTGGTCAGTGGGTGGAGTAGGTTTGACTGGTCAGTGGGGTGGGTTTGACTGGTCAGTGGGTGGGGTAGGTTTGACTGGTCAGTGGGTGGGATAGGTTTGACGGGTCAGTCGGTGGAGTAGGTTTGACTGGTCAATGGGTGGGGTAGGTTTGACTGGTCAGTATGTGGGGTTGGTTTGACTTGTCAGTGGGTGGGGTAGGTTTGACTGGTCAGTGGGTGGGATAGGTTTCACTGGTCAGTGGGTGGGGTAGGTTTTCACTGGTCAGTGGGTGGGATAGGTTTGACTGGTCAGTGGGTGGAGTAGGTTTGACTGGTCAATGGGAGAGGTAGGTTTGACTGGTCAGTGGGTGGGGTAGGTTTGACTGGTCAGTGGGTGGGGTAGGTTTGACTGGTCAGTGGGTGGAGTAGGTTTGACTGGTCAGTGGGTGGGGTAGGTTTGACTGGTCAATGGGTGGGGTAGGTTTGACTGGTCAGTGGGTGGGGTAGGTTTGACTGGTCAGTGGGTGGGGTAGGTTTGACTGGTCAATGGGTGGGGTAGGTTTGACTGGTCAGTGGGTGGGGTAGGTTTGACTGGTCAGTGGGTGGGGTAGGTTTGACTGGTCAGTGGGGTGGGTTTAACTGGTCAGTGGGTGGGATAGGTTTGACTGGTCAGTGGGTGGGGTAGGTTTGACTGGTCAGTGGGTGGAGTAGAGTAGGTTTGAATGGTCAATGGGTGGAGTAGGTTTGACTGGTCAGTGGGGTGAGTTTGACTGGTCAGTGGGTGGGATAGGTTTGACTGGTCAGTGGGTGGAGTAGGTTTGACTGGTCAATGGGTGGGGTAGGTTTGACTGGTCAGTGGGTGGGGTTGGTTTGACTGGTCAGTGGGTGGGTTAGGTTTGACTGGTCAGTGGGTGGGATAGGTTTCACTGGTCAGTGGGTGGAGTAGGTTTCACTAGTCAGTGGGTGGAGTAGGTTTGACTGGTCAGTGGGTGGGGTAGGTTTGACTGGTCAGTGGGTGGGATAGGTTTGCCGGTCAGTGGGTGGAGTAGGTTTGACTGGTCAATGGGAGAGGTAGGTTTGACTGGTCAGTGAATGGGGTAGGTTTGACTGGTCAGTGGGTGGGGTAGGTTTGACTGGTCAGTGGGTGGAGTGGGTTTGACTGGTCAGTGGGTGGAGTAGGTTTGACTGGTCAGTGGGTGGGGTAGGTTTGACTGGTCAGTGGGTGGGGTAGGCTTGACTGGTCAGTGGGCGGGGTAGGTTTGACTGATCAGCGGGTGGGGTAGGTTTGACTGGTCAGCGGGTGGAGTAGGTTTGACTGGTCAATGGGAGGGGTAGGTTTGACTGGTTTGACTGGTCAGTGGGTGGGGTAGGTTTGACTGGTCAGTGGGTGGAGTAGGTTTGACTGGTCAGTGGGTGGGGTGGGTTTGACTGGTCAGTGGGTGGGGTGGGTTGGACATGTCAGTGGGTGGAGTAGGTTTGACTGGTCAGTGGGTGGGGTGGGTTTGACTGGTCAGTGGGTGGGGTAGGTTTGACTGGTCAGTGGGTGGAGTGGGTTTGACTGGTCAGTGGGTGGGGTAGGTTTGACTGGTCAGTGGGTGGAGTAGGTTTGACTGGTCAGTGGGTGGGGTGGGTTTGACTGGTCAGTGGGTGGGGTAGGTTTGACTGGTCAGTGGGTGGGGTGGGTTTGACTGGTCAGTGGGTGGGGTGGGTTTGACATGTCAGTGGGTGGAGTAGGTTTGACTGGTCAGTGGGTGGGGTGTACAGGTCTTTACACTGTTGACACCAGGGAGTCACTGGGCAGTGGAACCGGGGAACCCTCTTCATAGGATGGGGTGGGCGCTGAATCCTACCTTTTGTTTGTGTAGGGTCTGCCTACAACAGATGTCAGGGAGGATGTGAGTCTTGTCCGTCGCCTGTCACTCGGGTGTGAGGCCTTTCTGTAGCTTGGCACTGAGATGTGAGGACTGACATAGTCACTCGTGTCTGTAACCCATCATTTGGGTTGGAAGGCATGTCTACAGTCTGTTACCTAAGTGTGATGCTGGCCATGGCCTGTCACTGTGGGTTGGTGCCTGTACATAGCCTGTCACTGTGGGGGTGGTGCCTGTAAATAGCCTGTCACTGCGGGGATGCCTGTACATAGCCTGTCACTGTGGAGGATGCCTGTACATAGCCTGTCGCTGTGGGGGATGCCTGTACATAGCCTGTCAATGTGGGGGATGCCTGTACATGGCCTCTCACTGTGGGGGATGCCTGTACATGGCCTGTCACTGTGGGGGATGCTTGTACATAGCCTGTCACTGTGGGGGATGCCTGTACATGGCCTCTCACTGTGGGGGATGCCTGTATATGGCCTGTCACTGTGGGTGATGCCTGTACATAGCCTGTCACTGTGGGGGATGCCTGTACATGGCCTCTCACTGTGGGGGATGCCTGTATATGTCCTGTCACTGTGGGTGATGCCTGTACATAGTCTGTCACTGTGGGGGATGCCTGTACTTAGCCTGTCACTGTGGGGGTGATGCCTGTACATAGCCTGTTGTGTGGGTTTGAGGCCTATCGGTGACAAATCACAAGAGTGTAAGGCATGGTCCTAGCCAGTTACATGACTGACTGTCCACACTAGGTCAGTGGGTGGGGTGGGTGAGAACTGGTCCTGTGTGGGTGGTTACATCTTTAAAAGTGAGGATGAGGCCTGTAATACTGGGTGGTCTTCGGTGGGGGAGGGGTTCAATCGTGTCCATATGCTGCCCTTAAGAGGCTGGGGGTGCAGGAGCCTGCTGGCACTAGACACTCACTGAGCAACAGGGGGACTGAGAGATTTGTCTATAGTCAGTTACTGAAGATGAAGCGTAAAGCACACCTTCAGTCACCCTCATTTGAAGGGAGTCACTCTCCCGAGACTCCTCTTTACCCCCCCTTTTTAAAGCCCGTGGCTCAGGGGGTGGGCCAGCTAGGGGACTGCAGGCCCCCATGTCATTAAGGAGACTGCCCCCACACTCCTGGGTAAGCTGAGCTCTTGCACCCCGGGCTCCGGTGCCACTGCACCTGCTGCACCATTGAATGCCACTGATCTGGACTAGGGTCCGCTGTGTACTCTGCCTTTGTTTCTGTTTTGCTCTTTGAGAACAGACAAGAGCTGCTGGTAGTAAAATATTTGTGTAATGCTCAGTGACTTCTGTGTGTTTCCCTGCTGTAGGGTAGGCTTTGCCATTGATCCTTCTATTGTCCCCGGCCTGGAGCTCACACTCCAGCCCAGGCCTGTGCGGGGAGAGGGCAGACCTGACCGGGGCTCAGGCTGAGCCGGACACCGAGGGAGGAAGCCTCCGTCCCCCTGGTACTGCTGACCCCATCACTGGTGACCCGATGGCCACAGCCCCTCCCCATCACTGGTGACCCGAGGGCCACAGCCCCTCCCCCATCACTGGTGACCCGGGGTGCAGCCCCTCCCCCATCACTGGGGACCCAAGGGCCTCAGCCCCTCCCACATCACTGGTGACCCGAGGGCCACAGCCCCTCCCCCATCACTGGTAACCAGTGGCCGCAGCCCCTACCCCCATCACTGGTGTCCCGCAGACCGCAGGCCCTCCCCCATTACTGGTGACCCCATCACTGGTAACCCGGGGCCACAGCCCCTCCCCCATCACTGGTGACCCGGAGGCCACAGCCCCTCCCCCATCACTGGTGACCCAGGGCCCGCAGCCCCTCCCCCATCACTGGTGACCTGCAACCCCTCCCCCATGACTGGTGCCCCGAGGGCCACAGCCCCTCCCATCACTGGGGACCGGGGGCCACAGCCCCTCCCCGTCGTTGGTAACCCAGGGCCCGCAGCCCCTCCCCCATCACTGGTGACCCGCAGCCCCTCCCTCATCACTGGGGAACCGGGGACCCTCCCCATCACTGGTGACCCGAGGGCCGCAGCCCCTCCCCCATCACTGGTGACCTGCAGCCCTTCCCCCATGAATGGTGACCCCATCACTGGTGACCCGAGGGCCACAGCCCCTCCCCCATCACTGGTGATCCAAGGGCCACAGCCCCTCCCCCATCACTGCTAACCCTGGGCTGCAGCCCCTCCCCATCGCTGGGGACCCGGGGGCCACAGCCCCTCCCCCATCACCGGGGGCCACAGCCCCTCCCTATCACTGGTGAGCCGCAGCCCCCCTCCCCCATTACTGGGGACCCGGGGGGCCACAGCCCCTCCCCCATCATTGGTGATCTGCAGCTCCTCCCCCATCACTGGCAACCCGGGGGGCCGCAGCCCTTCCCCCATCACTGGGGACCCGAGGGCCACAGCCCCTCCCCATCACTGGGGACCTACAGCCCCTCCCCCAACACTGGGGACCCGGGGGCTGCCGCCCAATCAGAACCTTCCTCAGCGCAAGCCTCAACAGGTGCAGCCAATGAGAACAAGCTGCATGTGAACCAATCAGACACGCCCTGCTACGAGGGACTATCTGAAAGCAAAACACTAAGAGCTCCGAATGAGAACAATCCATAAAGAGAGAAGGGGTTCGTCTTCCGGGTCAGCGGCGGCAGAGACAGCACCAGCAGCGGTGGTGACATCACTTCCGGGCCAGTGTTGCCAGATTGGGCCACTTCTCTTGCTGGCGGGCTGCTGAAATTTGGCCTTCGACCTCCAGCTTGGCCTGCGGTCAGCTGCTCCTCCCGGTCCCAGCCCTTTTGCAGCCAGTTAAAAGGTGAGTGAAAGCCTGGGTACAGCGGTTAACGCAATGTTGACTTCCCCCACTAAAACAACATGTTGTGCGCTTTGTCACTCTGTTGTACCCGAGCTGAGGGAGTGTAAAGTGCGGGTCGGAATGATGAAAGAGTTGTTTCAGGTAAATTAGAGTAAGCTTTAATCCAAGTTGTCAGCATAACCACAGGAGTACAGCTGTCCACAGAGAAGCGCAACTGTTGAATGAGCAATTCAACAGTTGAAGCTTCAGAGTGGCAAAGAACTTTAACAATGCAACTTTGAAAGATAACATGTACCAAGCTGCGCGTGCTGAAGGTATGACATACAATGCAGAACACAATAAAGAGAAATAGAAATGGAAGACAGACATAAGCAATTTCACATTAGGTAATGATAATAACCCTTTACATCATCTCCTTTTTTATAAACAATGAGAAGAGACCTGTAAAAGAAAATTAAGTTGAGACATATAATAATCCTTAAACCTAACAGGGATTGAACAATTGCGAAATGACCTAATTGACCCTGGAGGAGAGGGTAAGGCAATCGAGGTGGTGATTTGAGATGCGGAGGTAGGTTGATCAGAGTGACAGAAGTTGTCAGATGAGGTACCTACAGGAAAATGTGAACAATCATAAACAGAGGACTGCTTAAAAGAGAGAATTCTGTTAGCTTGTTCAGGTAGTAATTTGACTACTACTCGCTTGTTCCACCTCCCCTTTTTATCTAAAAAGAGTGACCCTTTGGATGTTTGTAGGACCTGAGTGGGAGCAGAAAATTTAGAGGCCTCTTTTTTGACTTTGTTGGGATTCTTAATCAAAACCCAATCTCCAATTTGAAAATCATGCAAAGCAGAAGAGTAAGAAGAAGAATCAAAATGTTTCTTCTGTATATTTTGTTGTCTCAAAACATTTCTTTTTAAAAACAGTTTGTCCTGGCAGGCTAAACAGGAATCATTATCATTCTTCTTAAGGAGCTTGATCCAATTAGGACATATGTTTCCAATGGGATCCCTTTTTTAAAGTAATCTGAATGGAGAAATCCCTGTAGTAGAATGTGGAGTGACTAGGTAGGACCAGATTTTTTTCTAAGAAAAATTTCAACATCAATATTGCAGGCCATGGCGGATTGTATGCCTTCCTTAATAAATCTGTTCATCCGTTCGATAAGGCCATTTGAAGAAGGTGAATATAGAGCGACCTTGAGGTGTTTGATGTCATGAATGGCTAAAACTTCTTGCATTAATGTAGAACAAAAATGAGAAGCATTATCAGAAACAATTTCTCTGGGTGATCCTTCTGAAAGAAACACTCTGCTTAGGAAATTAATGACTGAACGAGTATTAGGTGTCTCACAAAAGTCAAAGTCTACCCACTTTGAATGGTAATCATTGAGGGCAATAATGTAACGTTTATCATGTGATAACAACTCGAAGGGACCTGCAAAGTCAATTGCAAGTTTAAACCACGCTTCTTCGGGACTGGGTACAGAATGTAAAGGAATTTTGGTGGTCTTCCAGTGTTTATCTGAAAGCAAACAGGTATCACATTTATCAATCCATTGAGTGACATCCTTATCTAGAGCAGGCCACCAAAAATGCTCTTTTAATTTCCTTGAGGTGGCACCTATACTTAAATGTCCTTCATGTGCCCTTTGAACAAGCTTGGAGCGAAGGGAGATTGGAGGAACACATTGATCACCACGCATAATGACATTGTTGACAAAAGAAAGTTCATCAGAAACCTGAGCGTATGATTTCAGAGGAGCTGGAAGAGAACGCTCTTTGGGCCAACCAGAAATTATCATATTCTTGATGGCTTGAAGTGTGGTGTCATTCTCAAATGCTTGAATCCAATCTGAATGTGAGAGTGTGATAGGGAAATCTTCAATGGAAGCAACAACACATTCTACATCATCGTATTTTGAGTCAGTGGAATCATCCAGTAATGGTAATCTAGGAAGGCAATCTGCCCTGACATTGTGTCCACCAGAAATATGTTGAATGCTAAAATTATATTCATGCAGTCTTGAAAGAATACGAACCAGTCTTGCGGATGCTTTGCCAGTGCTGTTGCCATTGAGTAAGTTTAACAGTGGTTTATGGTCAGTCAAAAAAATAAAATGGGAACCCCAAATAAAACTGTAAAATTTTTGACAGCCCAAGAGCAAGCAAGCGCTTCTCTCTCGATAGTGCTATAATTAATTTCAGCAGTAGAGAGAGCTCTGGAGGTAAAACCTATGGTAAGCTCTTTAGCGCCAATCCACTGGCAAAGTACCGCGCCTAATCCATGTTGACTGGCATCAACAGATATGGAACATTTAATACCAGGAGTGAAAGAAGACAATGCAGGTGCTTCTGGAGATCAAATAAATGTAACATTTTTTTTTAAGAGGACACGCAAAGGTTGAACAATTTGAGAGTAGCCCTGTATAAATCTCGAGTAATATTCAGTCATTCCCAGAAAGGATTTCAAGGAATCTTTGTTTTTGGGAACTGCAACACTAGAAATTGCTTGTGTAAGGGAAAATTTTGGTTTGATCCCGTTGACGGAAATAGAGTGTCCTAAATAATCAACTTCTGTTTAAAAAAATTTGCATTTATCTCTGCCCAAAGTAACACCAGCATCTTTGAAGCGAGACAGAACCTCTTTTAAAGTACGAATATGTGCTTCCTTATTATTTGAGAAAATGCGTACATCGTCTTGATAAGCTTGCACAAAGTCAATGTCTTTCAATAAACAATCCATACATTTTTTAAAAACACTGGCTGCAGAGGCCAGGCCGAATGGTAACCTCAAATATTTAAATGCTCCAAAGGGAGTAATGAAAGTGGTTAAGTCTGAGGATTGAAAAGATAAAGGAATTTGGTGATATGCACTGCGGAGATCAAGCAAAGTGAAGTAAGTTGAACCACTGATGCCAGTCAATAAATCTTGTATTTTGGGAAGGGGATGACAATCAATAATTATATTTTGATTATGGGAGCGGAGATCAGCACACAGGCGGATACTAGAATCTTTTTTCCTCACAATAACAATGGGACTGACCCATTGGGATGAATTAGTTGGTTCAATAATACCTTCTAAAACCATTTTGGCTAGTAGTTTCTTCAAATCCTCCCTCACACTTAGAGGAATGGATCTAAGTTTGTGTGTGATGGGTATTGCACCAGGCATGAGTTTAATCAAGTGTTCAAAATTTTTGATTTTACCTATGGAAGTATTGAAAACTTCTGAAATAATACCATCAATGAGTGGCTTAAAATCTTCAGAAACTAGAGAAATAGACACATCATTGAGTTGGACTGGGTTTTCTGACCCCGGCACCAACTTCAAACCCATTTTAGCAAGATCTCTCCAACCAATAATATTCTTGCCTTTAATAGCAACATAAAGTTTTGTGTTGATGTGTTTACCCAAGCAAGTTAGATCAGCAAAAAAGAAACCCAGCATATCTATGTCTTTGTCACCATAGGCTTTAGGAATATTGTCTAAAGGTTGTAAATGAACATTCGACGACCAGTGAAAATCAAAAAGAGAGTCAGAGATGATGGTCACATGTGCACCAGAGTCTGCCATCATGTTGATAGGCTTATTATCAATAGTGACTTCACAAGAGGGATATTTAATGTGTTCAGAGTTAACCAACTCTTCACTAGCATCAATAGATAAAATAATCTTTTGTTTATCTTTCTGAGAAATTAAATCCACGGTATTAATGTCAAGACTCTGTAAGGGTGAATCAAGAGAAGAGACATTAAGATCAGCATGTTCAGTTGAAGAGATTAAACTAACACAAACCATTTGTTTGCTCTGGCAAACAGTGTAAAAATGCCCCATTTTGTGACATTTGGTACACTTCTTACCGAGTGCTGTACAAATGGGACTATTGCCCAGATGTGTCTTGGAACCGCACCTGTAACAAATAATATTAAGTTTTCTTTTGAAAAGGTTTACCAAATTTGTTTTTAACAGCTAAAGCATTAATCAAAGACTCATTTTGTTCTAAATTGGCAGGAGAAACACCATCATTTGCAGTACATTTCGAAGATATGATGGCCCTCTCAATACTTTTAGCCATGTCTATAACCTCTGATAGGGTTGGGTCTCTACAACTTAGGATACGTTCCTGTATTTGTTTATGAAAACAACTATACACGAACTGGTCTCTAATGTACATGTCAAGTGATGCACAAAAATTACAATCTGCAGCCAAATTTCTAAGTCTGATATAAATTCTTCAACTGTCTCATTTGGGTCTTGTTTGCGTTTCTTAAAGTTAAACCGTTCCAGCATTACATTAGGTTGTTCCAAAACCTTTTTATTAAGTCTCTGAACAGCGTCTGTGTAGACATTCCAACCATCACCGTTTCCTGGAGGGGGAATGGAGGTTGGGAGATTGTCAAATATTTGTCGACCAGCACTTCCCAAATGATTATATAATATGGCTACTTTGCGCTTTAGTGAGTATTCTTCAGCATCAATTGCAACTAAATAACTTTCAAAACTGCGAAACCACGTTTTCCATGATTCTTTCGGTTTACCTGAGACCGGAAGAAAGTGGTTTAGTTGTACAACTTGTTGGTTTGATGCCATGTTTAATTATAGAGCTGATGAATAATTTATAAGACCAGTTGAATTAAAGTAAAGTCAATGTTGTTAAAATGTTATTACTGTGACCAGTGAAGAAAGCATAAATCTTCCAAGTTGAATGCAAAGTTATGAGGGAATTGTAAAAAGGTCAATTAAATACCTTGTGTTTCCCGTTTTGAATTTGATGAAAGTGCTAATGTGAGACAAACACATATAAATCCACTCACTGATCGTGAGAAGAAAACGATTGTGCAAGGAGGGAAACAGCTGATGCCTCAGATATGCTGAAATTGAATGCGCGTTGGGTTTTGAACAGAAGAAGTGTGTCAGCGTTGAAACGTGAAAGCGTCACAAAAAGGCTGGAGAAACAACATTAAACTCACGTAGAAAATGAATCCAAGATGGCGGCACGTTGCGTGATTACATCATCATGTTCGTTTGGATGTGTGACGTGTAGAAGAGAACGTCACTGCAGTCGACGTTGTATCTCTTGGAAATGACCAAAAACCTCAAAATTGAGCAAGAGGTGAGGAGGAGGTCACATCCGAGTCGGAGAAAGTGACGCCGTGACTGCGAAAGATGCTTGATCTGAAGAAAGGCACCCGATCTGCTTGAGAAGCACACCAACTTGTGGTGTGATGTGGAAGTTGGAAATCCGTACAAAATTAGTGGAGATGCTGCCCCGCTCGTCGCCAAATGTAAAGTGCGGGTCGGAATGATGAAAGAGTCGTTTCAGGTAAATTAGAGTAAGCTTTAATCCAAGTTGTCAGCATAACCACTGGAGTACAGCTGTCCACAGAGAAGCGCAACTGTTGAATGAGATATTCATCAGTTGAAGCTTCAGAGTGGCAAAGAACTTTAACGATGCAACTTTGAAAGATAACATGTACAAAGCTGCGCGTGCTGAAGGTATGACATATAATGCAGAACACAATAAAGAGAAATAGAAATGGAAGACAGACATAAGCAAATTCATATTAGGTAATGAGAATAATCCTTTACAGGGAGGCGGAAAGCGCTGATATTTATTCACCTCACGCGCCCCCCCCTGTCCCATCACTTTTGACGCCTTCGCATCACTTTAGTTCCGGGCTTAAGTAACAACTCAAATCAAAAACAACAAAGAGCCAGTACTGATACACAATTCTCGCATTTCTAGCGGCGCATTGAGTTGAAACAATGTCACCAAAAACCTCTTTTTCCGTCTGAGTTTTGATTTGAATAGGGCTCAGCCTTACTGATTCGAGCCCAAACCCCCTTTGTTCCTAAGTAACAACTCCAGCATAGAAACAACAGGCTCCAGTCAGCATCCTTCCGGAAGTGTTTAAGTGATTGGCTCAAGTACCATCTGCGGGTCACGGGGTCAGGCAACAAAGAAGATTCTGTGGATGTTTGTACAACTTACTGGCCAAAAGTTTAAATCCATTGAGATAACTCGGTGGGTTCATGCTGATTGCTGCTCTTCTGTGGGGGGTGAATGTGTCCACGCTGTATTGCAGAATGCACCCCGCCCCCACAAAACACAACCGGGCCTGTCTGCTGTTCAAGCAGACCCTCACAATAAGTGTAGGGACACACTTTCTTACCTCCTTCCCTTCCTTGAAGTTGGGGTACGTACATTCCAGGCTGATCCAACCCCTCTCGGGTTGTGGGTGACCTTTCATTCGCATAGGCATCAAACTCCCTGTACTGTCCGGCACAGGCCGGATGTATCAAGTGGTGACCAATAAGTCAATGTTTTCCAAACTCCCAGAAGTCTCTCTGTCAGGTACACAGTTTGTTTGACTTAATCGTTTCTTCAACGCTTTTCATTTGCTTCGCAGTTCTGGCTAAAAACCACGGAACCACACTTGAATCCTAACTAGAATCATTTATTTTGCGAAAGTGTTACTGAAGTTTAACAATTATATAAACAAATGTATGTTGTGCAAAGAGAATCCCTATCCTTTATAACAAAGTAAGAGAAGCGGTTCCTGGGCAGAAACTCCCACTGCATTACTTTTTCGCCTAGCATTACCCCATTCTCCCACTTGTACCAGAGCAGTGCTTGAAGTGAAAAAATAGAAGTGCAGGTACCCTGTACCAGAGTACCTGCTTGTTTCTGAGAAGTGCCGATACTCTCCAATAAAAGGATTACGTCACTCTTGAGAAGTGCAGGGACTCTCCCTCTCAAAATAAAAAAGTACCGGTACTCCGTACCGGACAGTACCGGCCCATTTAAAGCAATGTACCAGAGGAAGGTGCATGGTGCCTGTACCTCTTAGAGCAGTGCTTCCCAAACCCAATTTTAGAACCACAAACTTTTGCGACCCACCTAGCTTTAATGGACATGAGGCGCACAATGTTTTAATGTAACTAAAGCATTTGCCCACACCCACTCATGCACACACATACACCCACCTGTACACACATACACCCACCTGTACACACATACACCCACTCATGCACACACATACACCCACCTGTACACACATACACCCACCTGTACACACATACACCCACTCATGCACACACATACACCCACCTGTACACACATACAGACACGCACACCTGTAAGCGATATGCACATGGGAGGAGCTTCTGCTTCGGTTGTCACGGACCGGGAAGGATGACAATTTCATTGTACGCTTTACTACAACAAAAAACAGCAGAATTCCTTGACCAAGTAAGGGAAGCAAGCCCAATTTTACTTTCCTTCGAAGGTCACGTAGCACCAAGATCCTTTACATTATGCATTGCAAGAGATATGTTATTCACCCTCCTCACTCTACACCATTTAATATAATGGTGTCACCCCGTCTGGTCCAAAGGAGCCTCGCAAGCAGATCTGGACAACAAATGTGGAATTTAAACTGGGGATAAAGAGAAAGCAAACAATCTGCAGCCTATTATTTGAAGGCAAACACGTTTTGAACGGCTTCCTGCAGCGTGTTTTAGAATGTGTGGAACATGTGCAAACAACCCTGTTTGCTTTAAGATAGATAGATCGACATGTACATAAATATGTAAATTATCAACAAATTACTGTGATTTGTCCGAGGATGTGAATTCACAAGAAAGAAATATGAACTGAGATTGCCTCCTTTATGTGGCAATTTCAGTTCTACAGCTTATTTCGCAGCACTCGACATAGTGGGACCAAAGTGTGTAGAGGAAATGTTGTGTGCATTGCCATTTCTCCATTTTCCAGTGAAATGCCCCTTCTATGCCACCGCCAGGTTTCCCAGCCGGGGAGAGTTTCTTCAGCCTTTTCTGGAGTAGATTGGAGTTTGTGAATGCTCATATACTCATAAGTTAGTGGCCATTCACAAACTGAGAAGGCAAACCACGCGTGTGCTGCATTTACGATTGTGCAATTCTACGCATGCCTGGCTAAGAATTACACGGTGATAATACATTTACACCTGAACGGTTTCATTTTATGTGTAGCTGTCGGGCATCAGTCGAGCCATCTGTGGCATTCTGACTGGATGCTGAGACGCTTGTGACATAAAACTTACTTAAGTCACTTGGGTGGGTCCTTTAAATGCTTGAATGTGATTTTTTGGTTAAGAGGTGTTTGAACTGGAAACACAGTAGCAGGAGTCAGACCCAATGAGTTGTCCAGTTTCTATTTGGCACCACTTTCCCATTGACTAGTTTTATTTATAAACATTATAAGAAGAGCTACTGAGTCCTAAAGACTTCTGAGAACCCGCAGGTGCTATCCCTGAGATTATGATTGGACAAACGGCTCAAACTTATTTCAAGCTAAAACTCTCTGCGCTTAAATGCGATAAACGTTTTTGGCTTTGTATCTCTGCCCAAGAAAGCGACAGCACCTTCTGTATATCTCGCATCACCGAGGTGGTGATGCGAGTTCGTTATTATACGTACATGTATCATGACGTGCATTGATATCGTATTTTCCAATATTAATAGTGCGTTGTTGAACCGCCTGTTCGCTGGAGGGCCTGCTCCTGTGCTAATGTCTTTGTGATCTGGAAGGTTTCTAGTTTGTATTTGGATGAATGTCGCAGGGCGCTGGCGACACCTCTTTAGTCTCCAGTCAGCCTTGAATATCTGCTGGCTTCAGAGTCCACCACGAGCAATTTAGCCATGTACATAAGAGAACATTCCAGGCCGAGTTGCTGGAGCTTCTGTTTGACCAGCAAGAATGAACCTCTGAGTCTCTGTACTTCTGTGGTGTAGTCTGGATAGATGTTCACTGAGCCTTTGGCGGTTCGCCAGGGGCCCTTGGACCTGGCGACTTGCAGTATGTGTTGCGGTCCTGGTAGTTAAAGAGATTCAAAATGAATCTGTAGATTGTGGCACTCTCTGGTGGATGAAACTTAATTCTGACATACTAGAGGTAAACCTCGGTGTGGGGTGCTGGTGGGTATAGCCCTCTGATCAGGGGCATTAATTAAGATAACATAAAGGAATGCGCTGTCTACAACTAGATCAGCGTCTCCACTAAGCACACCCTGAAAGATGTCAATAACTTAAACTCTTTCGTAATTTGTAGATGCTTATATACGTACTTTATTGTCTCATTGTATTGATGTCACGTTCATCGTGTTCAATGATCACACTTCAAGACGTAAATCACTTTTTCATTGATTAAATCAATCCCAACGCATTTCGGGACACAGCCCTTCATCAGGGGAAATTTTCCTATAAGGTAATAGAAATGCATGTATTCAAAGATCCAAACGGAAAATTCAGGTAAAGAAACAAAGAAAAACATCCACCGCGGTGTTTCCAATAGTAAACCGCCTATGCAAATTGGGAGCGTCCTGTGAGTTCGAGGTAAAAAGGAGTAGCACCATTATTCAAGTGTGAGTAGTACTGGAATTGTGCACATGCTCAAAACAGCCCAGATCAAAGGTGTTTAGGAGTTTATAAATGTGAAATTAAAGCAAAGTGCGGAACCAAAGTGCGGTAGCTTAGCGTTTTCCGTTTGTGATAAAAATGAAAATCAAACTGTCCAGAGCTGAAGCGATCGGAACTTGTCATTATGGGGTTAAAGTAAACTAAAGAAACAAACCGCGTAGTCTCTTACAGTTCCATTACGAACCGGCTAAATCCATGTGTCTGTACGTAGTGGCATGCAGGTCAGTTAGTTTCACGGCTGTATTTGCAACGTAATTAAAGGAATAAGAAAAGGGACTAACCGGAAGCCATACCCAAATGTAGACGTCTGTGACCGCCATCTTAAAAAGGCAACGGCCCGGAGCGAAGGTGCTCAAGACCGTGTAGTCACTTATTGTTCATTTACGAAGCGGCATGTTTGGAGTGTCCATGCAAGGTTGAATACGAGTCAGTTAGTTTTGTGCTCTTCCATAATTACTCTTTCTGGTGCGATTTGCTGGATCGCTGGCAGTGCTGACCTTATTTCCAGTTGTCTTTGTAAGTTGCTTAGTGTTTCCGTTGGCTGCTGTGCGTCTGTAAGTGACCCTTGTCGCTTTGTGATGGGTATGAGCTGTTCTTCTTGCTTAGTGATGGTAGATGCACTGTTAGCTAGATTTACTTTTTGATACTGATTATCTGTTCTAGAACCGCCGGTAGGGAGCTCAGTTTGTTGATTATAGGGCCACAAGCACAGGATCCTTGTAATGATAAGTCAATGGATTGAACTCTCGTTATTAGATTGGAGTCAATGGATTGAACTCTCCTTATTAGATTGGAGTCAATGGATTGAACTCTCGTTATTAGATTGGAGTCAATGGATTGAACTCTCGTTATTAAATGGAGTCAATGGATTGAACTCTCCTTATTAGATTGGAGTCAATGGATTGAACTCTCCTTAATATATTGGAGTCAATGGATTGATCTCTCCTTATTAGATTGGAGTCAATGGATTGAACTCTCCTTATTAGATTGGAGTCAATGGATTGAACTCTCCTTATTAGATTGGAGTCAATGGATTGAACTCTCCTTATTAGATTGGAGTCAATGGATTGAACTCTCCTTATTAGATTGGAGTTAATGGATTGAACTCTCCTTAATATATTGGAGTCAATGGATTGATCTCTCCTTATTAGATTGGAGTCAATGGATTGAACTCTCCTTAATATATTGGAGTCAATGGATTGATCTCTCCTTATTAGATTGGAGTCAAGGGATTAAACTCTCCTTAATATATTGGAGCCAATGGATTGAACTCTCCTTATTAGATTGGAGTCAATGGATTGAACTCTCCTTTTTAGATTGGAGTCAATGGATTGAACTCTCCTTAATATATTGGAGTCAATGGATTAATCGCTCCTTATTAGATTGGAGTCAATGGATTGAACTCTCCTTATTAGATTGGAGTTAATGGATTGAACTCTCCTTAATATATTGGAGTCAATGGATTTATCTCTCCTTATTAGATTGGAGTCAATGGATTGAACTCTCCTTATTAGATTGGAGTCAATGGATTGAACACTTCTTATTAGATCGGAGTCAATGGATTGAACTCTCGTTATTAGATCAGAGTCAATGGATTGAACACTCCTTATTAGATCGGAGTCAATGGATTGAACTCTTGTTATTACATTGGAGTCAATGGATTGAACTCTCGTTATTAGATTGGCGTCAATGGATTAAACTCTCCTTATTATATTGGAGTCAATGGATTGAACTCTCGTTATTAGATTGGTTAGTTTGTCCAGTTTAGTGTTTATCCCTGAGTTGTGTAAAGCTATGATATTCATTAGCTCTCTTTGAATATTTAATTTATCCGACTACATTGAGAGTGCCTCTGTAGATGCTTGTATAGTGTGTAGTAGTGTTTTGAAGAGTTCCAGCTGACTGCTCTGGTTGCTGGGCTGGTCCCCTTGTGTTGCTTTTGTTTCAAAACTTGTTTGCCCATTTTGATTAATGTTTTGTGTACTTTTTAATTGCAGATCATGAACAATTTGCGCGGTTTCCTGAGGAAATCGAATAGACTTTTAATTATTTTGGGTGATGCATTTGTCTTTTGCTTCCTTATTAATTTGTGCTGAGATGTTATGGGTGTCTTCACTCTCTTGTCCAAAGGCTCTACGGACCAGATGTACGACCCTTACATTTTGTGACTCAGACTCGCAAAATGCAATTTACAACAGTGTCTCAGACCCTGTTAGCGATTCCTAATGGGGTCGCAAATTGCCTGCCTCATTAATATTCATGAGGTAGGTGCTATGTGCGACCCCATTAGGAATGGCCAGCACTCACAGGGATGGTGGCCTGCTGGGGTCAGCAGACCACCATGTCTGTGACTGCTTTTTTAATAAAGCAGTTTTTTTTTAAATGCAGCCCGTTTTCCTTAAAGGAAAACAGGATGTATTTAAAAAAAGAAAAATGAAACGTTTCTGTTTCATTTTTTAAGAGCAGTGCCTGCTCTTCAAAAATATTTTCGCACACACTCACAAAGGGGAAGGGGTCCCCTGGGGACCCCTTCCGTTTTGCGAGTGGCTTACCACCTACTTGAAGTAGAAGGTGAACTGCGAGTGTTTTGAGACCGCAAATGCGGTCACAAAACAATGGTACATTCCATTGTGATTTGCTATTAGGAAGGGACGCCCCTTCCTAATAGCGAGAGTCGCGAACGCTACTTTGCGAGTCACTGACTGGCAAAATAGCGTTTGTACATGCCAGGACCCTTTTTTGCAGTCGCAAATGGGCTGATTTCCCGTTTGCGACCGCAAAAAATGGTCGAACATCTGGCCCTAAGCTCCTGGTGACTCATTTGGACTTCCATAGCTTGCAAGATTTCCTCGTTGGATGTGAGTGTAATTAATATCAACCATGAGCTTTCTGAGTCTTCCAGACTGGCCTGGTGGACCTGTGCTACGGTCTTTAGCCCTTGTGTTGTTTC
The DNA here is from genome assembly GCA_963921515.1 of Calotriton arnoldi. Classification (NCBI taxonomy): domain Eukaryota; kingdom Metazoa; phylum Chordata; class Amphibia; order Caudata; family Salamandridae; genus Calotriton; species Calotriton arnoldi. The sequence goes on from CAWUFW010004051.1 coordinate 269,526, forward strand.
CCGTTTTGGTATGGCTATGGCTGTGGGAGTGGAATGAGCCAGCTTTTCTTGAACTGTATGTGGGTTTGTTATTAGCAGTTTTGAATATATGTTTTTTTCCCCATTGTTTTCATCAATCCTAGTTGCACTGGGGAGGTTGCCTCAATCTTGTTTTCTGTATTTTTATCGGATTTGTTGCTTAATCCCGGCAGGGATTCTGCTATGTGAATATGTGCTTTTGTAGTTAATGTTTTTTGTTTTAGTTTGCCATTATCTGCTTTGCTGATTTCTTTCTTTGTACGTAGGAGGTTTAAGCCTTCCGAGTCTTGATCGTAAATAAGCACTTGGTCATTTGAGTCGTTTAGATTGTGTGAGGGGTCTTTTTGCTTCTCTTTTACGGTTAGACTATGCACTGTCCTCTGGGGGGCCCGTGGCGTTAAAAGACCTGATATCTCTCCAGGCATTGAATAGATTGTGGCACCAGGGTCTTTAAGAAAGAAGAATCTGGAGCTTGTGTTCTCTTTTCCGCTTCTGTCTGCTTTCCCAAACATTATTAGTATTGGTGGTATTAAGGGACTCCTCGTCGTATAGCGCGGTTCTTTTGTTGTGGCTGATTTATTTGTGATTTTTTTTGGGTGCTCGCTTCAGATTGTTGATATTCTGCCCCGGCGTCTGCCTAATTTTGCCTGATCTCATTTTTCCTTTTGAAGTCTCTTAAAGTGGGCCTGGCACTTGCTCCCGTACCCTGACGATTCTTGTGGCTCTGTGGCTGTGTGGCGCCTGTTTCCTCTTACTGTCATGACACTGTTGTCCTTGTTTGTCTGTGTTGCTCATTTTTTTTAGTTGATGAACTTCATGGGTAGTTTACTTATGCTCAAAGACTGATCAAAGCTGAAAGACAAGCAGATAGACAAATGGTGCTCGGATCCAGGTAATTGGGGTCTGGTTATCTGATGACCAGCCGTGCCACGCTCTGGACTATCCTTGTGCAGCACCCTAGTCTGTCGGAGGCTGTCCTGGAGCCTGTCCTCTCCTGGAGCCTATCCTGTCCCGGAGCCTGTCCTGGAGCCTTTCCTGGAGCCTGTCGGAGCCTGTCCTGTACTGGAGCCTGTCCTCTCCTGGAGCCTGTCCTGGAGCCTGTCCTCTCCTGGAGCCTGTTCTAAAGCCTGTCCTCTCCTGGAGCCTGTCCTCTCCTGGAGCCTGGTCCTAGAGCCTGTCCTGAAGCCTGTACTGGAGCCTGTCATGAGCATGTCCTCTCCTGGAGCCTGTCCTCTCCTGGAGCCTGTCCTGTGCTGGAGCCTGTCCTGGAGCCTGTCCTGTCCTAGAGCCTGTCCTGTCCTGGAGCCTGTCCTGGAGCCTGTCCTGTCCTGGAGCCTGTCCTGTCCTGGAGCCTGTCCTGTCCTCGTGCCTCTCCTGTCCTGGAGCCTGTCCTGTCCTTGAGCATGTCCTGGAGCCTATTCTGTCCTGGAGCCTGTCCTGTCCTGGAGCCTGTCCTAGTGCCTGTCCTGCAGCCTGTCCTGGAGCCTGTCCTAGACTGTCCTGGAGTCTGTCCTGTCCTAGAGCCTGTCCTCTCCTGGAGCCTGTCCTCTCCTGCAGCCTCTCCTGGAGCCTATCTTAGAGCCTGTCCTAGACTGTCCTGGAGTCTGTCCTGTCCTAGAGCCTGTCCTCTCCTGGTGCCTGTCCTAGTGCCTGTCCTGCAGCCTGTCCTGGAGCCTGTTTTAGACTGTCCTGGAGTCTGTCCTGTCCTAGAGCCTGTCCTCTCCTGGAGCCTGTCCTCTCCTGCAGCCTGTCCTGCAGCCTGTCCTGGAGCCTGTCCTAGACTGTCCTGGAGTCTGTCCTGTCCTAGAGCCTGTCCTCTCCTGGAGCCTGTCCTAGACTGTCCTGGAGCCTGTCCTGTCCTAGAGGCTGCCCTCTCCTGGAGCCTGTCCTGTCCTGGAGCCTGTCCTGTCCTGGAGCCTGTCTTAGAGCCTGTCCTGTCCTGGAGCCTGTCTTAGAGCCTGTCCTGTCCCGGAGCCTGTCCTGGAGCCTGTCCTGGAGCCGGGTGTTCTTACTTGCTTCCTTCTCGCTTCCTGCGCCCGGTTCCAACTCGCTCCAAGTCCGAGTCCGACTCGCTGCTCGCTACTGCTGCACCGGATCCGGAAGTAGTAGATAGGGATAAGAAAAGGCACAAAGAGGAGATAAGAGCGGCATGGAGACAACAAGTAGAGAGGACTTGTAGGTAGAACAATGCAGCAGCACACATGGCCAGGGGTGCGAGGAGCCCCCTGCACCCCTGTAATAGATGTCTTTTAATACCAACCCAGTGGTGAGGGGGGCATTTTTTCTGGTTTGCATTAGGGCCCAGGGCACCCTTACAAACCACTGATTCCAGTAGTTTGCACACCAGCCGTGCTTGAATATTAAGTTGTTGCTTGTCTTCAGCGCACACAGCCTTAGCTGCAGTGCATGGAGTACCTTTATTGCCGCATATAGAGGAAATAAATTAAAGAAAACATTGCTGGCAACCCGTCCGTCTTGTTAAAAGCACATTATGTCTTGTGGAAATTGTAATAAAGCGGATAGGATATTCATTATATCTTGTGGTAATTGTAATACAGCGGATAGGATATTTATTATATCTTGTGGTAATTGTAATACAGCGGATAGGATATTTATTATATCTTGTGGTAATTGTAATACAGCGGATAGGATATTTATTATATCTTGTGGTAATTGTAATAAAGCGGATAGGATATTTATTATATCTTGTGGTAATTGTAATAAAGCGGATAGGATATTTATTATATCTTGTGGTAATTGTAATAAAGCGGATTGGATATTTATTATATCTTGTGGTAATTGTAATACAGCGGATAGGATATTTATTATATCTTGTGGTAATTGTAATACAGCGGATAGGATATTTATTATATCTTGTGGTAATTGTAATACAGCGGATAGGATATTTATTATATCTTGTGGTAATTGTAATACAGCGGATAGGATATTTATTATATCTTGTGGTAATTGTAATACAGCGGATAGGATATTTATTATATCTTGTGGTAATTGTAATACAGCGGATAGGATATTTATTATATCTTGTGGTAATTGTAATACAACGGATAGGATATTTATTATATCTTGTGGTAATTGTAATACAACGGATAGGATATTTATTATATCTTGTGGTAATTGTAATACAGCGGATAGGATATTTATTATATCTTGTGGTAATTGTAATACAGCGGATAGGATATTTATTATATCTTGTGGTAATTGTAATACAACGGATAGGATATTTATTATATCTTGTGGTAATTGTAATAAAGCGGATAGGATATTTATTATATCTTGTGGTAATTGTAATAAAGCGGATAGGATATTTATTATATCTTGTGGTAATTGTAATAAAGCGGATAGGATATTTATTATATCTTGTGGTAATTGTAATACAGCGGATAGGATATTTATTATATCTTGTGGTAATTGTAATACAGCGGATAGGATATTTATTATATCTTGTGGTAATTGTAATAAAGCGGATAGGATATTTATTATATCTTGTGGTAATTGTAATACAGCGGATAGGATATTTATCATATCTTGTGGTAATTGTAATACAGCGGATAGGATATTTATTATATCTTGTGGTAATTGTAATACAGCGGATAGGATATTTATTATATCTTGTGGTAATTGTAATACAGCGGATAGGATATTTATTATATCTTGTGGTAATTGTAATACAGCGGATAGGATATTTATTATATCTTGTGGTAATTGTAATACAGCGGATAGGATATTTATTATATCTTGTGGTAATTGTTATAAAGCAGTACCTCATAAGCACCTACCTGTGCACCTCCTCTGTTTATACCACATAAGCACCTACCTGTGCACCTCCTCTGTACATCCTAAGCAGCTACCTTTGCAGCTCTCTGGTTTATACCTCTAACCACCTACCTGTGCAGCTCCTTTGTTTCTACCTCATAAGCGCCTACCTGTGCACCTCCCCTGTTTAGCACCTACCTGTTCACCTAATCTCTTTGTGCCTGTGTGCCTTCTCTTTTTATACCTCATAAGCACCTACATGTGCACCGCCTTTGTTTATACCTCAAAAGCACCTACCTGTGCACCTCTTCTGTACCTCACAAGAACCTGCTTATGCACCTCCTTTGTTTGTGCTGTATAAGCACCTACTTGTGCACATCCTCTGTTTGTACCTCATAAGCACCTACCTGTGCACCTCATCTCTTTGTACCTCACAAGCACCTATCTGTGAACCTCCTCTGTTTATACCTCATAAATACCTACCTGTGTGTCTCCTTTGTTTATATCTCACAAGCACCTGTGCACCTTCTCTGTTTGTACCTCATAAGCACCTACCTGTGCCGCACCTCTGTACCTCATGAGCACCTATCTGTGCACCTCCTCTGTCTATACCTCATAAGCACCTACCTTTGCACCTACTCTGTTTATACCGCATAAGCACCTACCTGTGCACCTCCTCTGTCTGTACCTCATGAGCACCTATCTGTGCACCTCCTCTGTCTATACCTCATAAGCACCTACATTTGCACCAACTCTTTATACCGCATAAGCACCTACCTGTGCACCTCCTTTGTTTGTACCTCATAGGCACCTACCTGTGCACCTCTTCTGTTTGTACCTCATAAGCACTTACCGGTGCACCTTCTCTCTTTGTACCTCATAAGCACCTACCTGTGCACCTCCTCTGTTATGCCTCATAAACACCTAACTGTGCACCTCCTCTGTTTATACCTCATAAACACCTACCTGTGCACCTCCTCTGTCTATACCTCATAAGCAACCACCAGTGCGCCTCCTCTGTTTGTACCTCATAAGCACCTACCTGTGCACCTCCTCTGTTTATGCCTCATAAACACCTACCTGTGCGCCTCCTCTGTCTATACCTCATAAGCACCTACGTGTGTGCCTCCCCTGTTTGTACCTTGTGAGCTTCTGTAATGAAGCTTGTAATCCTGCACTGCCAGCCACGGGTGCTTGACTGTCAGACCATTATCTGACGTCTGCTGTGTTCATGCATCAAGTGTGTTCCTCTGATTCAGCTAAAAATGAACCCTGTCAAATGAGTACACAGACATCGTGGGCGGGTAATGAACAGGGAACAAGTTAAACCTGGATATCACGGAGTAGCCTCATTGGCACAAAACAGAAAACACTAATTCAGATACCCTTGAAAGGAGGAAAAAAAGATTAATATGCGGATATGTCAGATAAATTATTGGTTGTCAGAGTCTTAATAATAAGAACTAAATGTTATAATTGAATATTAAATCATCAATCAATGTTTGTTTGACTTATCTGCGCACATAATGTAAAGGTCGCGCATTACAATGATCCACTCGCGGTTTTACAACAAGAGCTCTGGAAGGAGCTGCAGCTTGAAATGCGACAAGGTCTGAACTTTGGATACTTTAGGACGATCTAAAGAATCTCTTGTGTATGTAACGTGTGCGGCCAGAACCAGGTCCTGCAAGATGCACTCGTTTTAGGGAGATGGATGGATGTTACAGCAATAAAAAATCCACCTCAACACATGATAATGTTCCAATCTTTCAGGTTAGAAGAAACCAGAAATGCTTGAACCAACCCCAGGGAGGGCTGAGAAAATGGCAACGATTACTTAACGAACAGCAAGGTAAAGACAGGAGTTGGCACTTGAAGTGATCCAATGTGAACAGGAAAGCATTTTTTTTCCTTGTCCTCATACCACCTCGGATAAGCACCCACTTGATCTTGTCTGCCCTTCGTGCTTATGTCGGGGTCAGTTTTCAGTCAATACATGACCCAAGGCGCCACCTGGCACCATGCATCAAGAGCTGACCAAGAGGTATAATCATCGAACATCATGGTCTTCCATCGATTTCCAACAGATTCCAAAACTTCCCAAATTCTGCCTTGTTCTTACTCCGATTAATCTTTTAATCCAATTCCCTAAAATATCTCACTGAGTTCCACCAATCCCGGCAGGTTGGGGGTGAGGGTTGACATCACACTTTACATAGCTCCCTCCTTGCCGGAAGACCAGATAAAATATCCACAGACTTTGTAGTTTCGAGGGCCCCCCCAGTCCTGATCCTCGCTGTACCAAACTAAACATAATCAAGGTGGGTCTTACCTCCAGGTACCGTCCCAAGATGTCACAGATTGTCCCACCCACACTTGTCAAGAAACCTTCCAGAGCGGGCAGTTGGCAAACACATGGGCATTGTCCTCATCTCGAGCTTCACACCGCTTGCATTTAGATTCCCCTTCTCCTCTTATCTTGGCCAGTTTTGCCAGGAAAGCACTTATGTATGTGAATGCAGTTACCTTTATTGTATACCTCCGGAGAAGTTAATCTTGTTGTACACTTCCTGATACTGAGGAAACAGCAGTACATCCTGATTCATCTCTTTTTCCACAATCCGTTCTTGTTTATTTGAAATCTTGTCGATGTTCCTCTGCCTAAAGCTGTACCTGTAGCCTGCGGGTGCTCCTTGACCGCCCTTTCTTTACCAAGTTACTCTGTGAACAGTGGTAAATCACCTCCTTTTCAGAAGTAAATAAGATGTGACGTTCAGTAGAACATTTGCTTAAATATCTGTGTATGGTGAAATAACAATTGCTAAGTTTCAAAGATGGTAAAGAAGAGATGGTGTTTATAGCCAGTTAAATGTTGTGTATTCACATTTGTTTTTTCGTAATTTTAAATCTCTTTACAGAAAACAAGACTTGAATGCATGAGATGCTTATGAATAACTACAATGGTCTGTAACTCTACAAAAAATGGTCTGAAATAATGAGCTCCAGTATTCAGGAAAATATTGGTGCAGTCAGAAACTGAGGGCCCTGAACATAAACTGACAGATCCTGGAAGAAGCTGTCAAGGGCAGTTCAGTGGATGTAAGAGTCAGAGCTGTGCGCCTCCACGCCACAAGATGAAGAAATGAGCTCAAGACAATTAAGCCAACAACACTGCTAAACCACCTCCTGAATAAACAGGCAGCCAACATCAGCTTTGCTTGTGGTATCGGTATGATGTGGTTACCGTAGTGCTTTGAATAACAGGACACCATTCAGTGCTCCAGGTGTAAACTCTTCCTGTCCAAACCACAGCAACCAGAGAAAAGCACAACGGAGCGGAGCCACCCAATGGAAGGGTTGAAGTAAAGAGGAGTTCTGTTAGCTTAAATAGAGAGGACAGTCCCAGCATACACTGACCAGAAGGAGGATGAATCTTTACCCACAAGCGTAGAAAACTGCTATCCAATCTAAAGACACAATCTCTCGCAAGGAAGCCTGACACATATTATGAGTGCAGCATTACGTTTAAATTGGAAATCAAATGTCCTAAATACAAACACATACAGGAAATTTGAGAATAATACAAGTACTTTATCAGCCATGTTGGCCCTTCAGGAAACACAGTCATGGGATGTAGAAAAATATATCCTCGACCCAGAGATACTAACCAAGAAAGAAGAATTACACACATGCAGCGTGAGTTTTAGTTTCCCATCAGTACCAAAGCTCTATCAGCAAACGCACACAGGAGAAAAGCCATTCAGATGCAGTGAATGTGTGAAGAGCTTTAATAAATTAACATACCTGCAAAGACTTCAACGAACCCATACAGGGGAAAAACCATTCAAATGCAGTGAATGTGTGAAAAGCTATACTTCTTTACCAAGCCTTAAACAACATCAGCAAATGCACACAGGGGCAAAACCATACCATTGCAGTGAATGTGGGAAGAGCTTCAGTTCTTTATCAACCCTTAAACAACATACGCGAACACACACTGGGGAGAAACCATACCATTGCAGTGAATGTGAAAGTAGTTTTAGTAACTCTTCTTCGTTAAGGAATCATCAGCGAACACACACAGGGGAAAAGCCATACAATTGCAGTGAATGTGTGAAGAGCTTTAGTGGATTATCAGATCTCCGAAGGCATCAACGAATACACACAGGGGAAAAACCATACCATTGTGGTGAATGTGAGAAGTGCTTTAGTCGGTTTTCACACCTCCAAAGACATCAGCGAACACACACAGGGGAAAAACCATACAATTGCAGTGAATGTGACAAGAGCTTTAGTCGGTTATCAAGCCTCCAAAGACATCAGCGAACACACACAGGGAAAAAACCATTCAAGTGCAGTGAATGTGTGAAGAGCTTCAGTCGGTTATCAAACTTGCAAAGACATCAGCAAACCCACACAGGGGAAAAGCCATACCATTGTAGTGAATGTGAGAAGAGATTTAGTCAGTTAGCACATCTCCAAAGCCATCATCGAACACACACAGGGGAAAAGCCATACAACTGCAGTGAATGCATGAAGAGCTTTAGTCGGTTATCACGCTTCCAAAGACATCAGGAAATACACACAGGGAAAAAAAATAATCAAGTGCAGTGAATAAGAAGATGATACAATTATAATTATGTGATACATTCAAATGCCAAATGATGAAAAGTAGATGATCAAAGGCCCAACTAGTCAGAAAAGAAGAAACACACAGAGTAGATTTATAAAAGTGTCTCTTCTCAGTGATTGCTCATTTCATTTCTCTACGTATAAGAAAAAGAAATGAAGTTGCAGGAAACACATTAAGACATCAGCAGAGTGCTGACTAAAAGAGAAACAGTATTTTATTCTTTGATGAAATAGAGTTATAAAGAAAAACATCCACGCACACCTGTTCATGCTACTTGTAAAATCAACACTATGGACAGTGTTTGAACTAACAAGGGTATTTCCAGCTAACTTTAGGGATTAGAGATAAAACCTATAAACCCTACACACTCGAAACGATTTAATAAGCATGCACTGGAGAATATTCATAGCTGATTGTGGTGTGTGGGTGCTTTATGCAACATTGATGATTCCGTGACAGCGGCCATAGAACAGTGACCAAAAGCAGGAGAAGTGAAAATAGGAAAATTTGAGCTGTAACTCCGAGGGTTAATGCTTGCCATGCTGGACAGTTACCTCCCAAGCCCTGACGTGGGAGAAGTGATGCTCATTTCCATCATCGCATGCATCTGTAAATGCACCACCATAGTGGCACTTCCCCAGTGACGTTCAACAGCTGGATCCTTGGGGGATTGGACCGCTCACCACTGACTATGTAAATGATTCATTGTTAGATCATTTGCATGCAAATATATTTTATGAGTTTCTTATTTGCAGAGAATCATTCAACCAAATCCTGACTGGTGTAAGGATAGAATCAGTGCATGCTGGCAAAATTATTGATATGAGAAAAAGATATTGGAAAGTTTAGTTCTTAATAGGTTTCTGAAGGCTTGACGGTTAAGTAAAGATTGAATCTTGAGCAGTACAGAATTCCAGCTCTTAGAAGCTAGAATCCAGAATTGTTGACTCCCTGCTATACAATTCTGGAACCTTGGCCTTGGAAAAGAAATCTGGGTTCAGAAGAAAAGGAACACAAATGATTTTCAGGTTTGTTTTTACAACCAAAAAGGAACCCTCATTTTGTAAACTCTCCTGGTGAATGCAATGACTTAAAAAGTATATGCTACCTCGTGAGAAAGGTTGTGATGCAGTTGAGACTTTCTCAGAACACAAACAAGATAGGCCGTAGGTTTCTGAATCATCTGAAATTTGCTTTTGTGTTGCTGGAGCCACAAAAAAGTATCAGTGTTTTCATAACCCAGCCATGCGTAGATGAAGGAGTGCTCCGATAAAATATTTATGTGAGAAAAACAAAATAAAACATCTTCTATAGCCAAAGTTGGTAGAAACAAATGCATTCCACTGAATTAATTTTAACAAAGTGCCAAGTCCCTGCTGGTTTGATTACCACGCTACATACAAAACCCACGGACAAAAATAATGCCCTACACTACAGAAGCTACCATCCCAGAAACCTTAAGAACAATTTGCCATTTGGGCAATTTTTACGCATAAGACGTAACTGTTCGAGAAGGGAAGACTATGAGTTACATGCAGAAGCACTCGTCAACAAACTCTTGGAAAGGGGATATCCCAAGAAACTGTTAAAACATTCTCTCAAAAGGGCATGGTTCACCCTCAGGGAACATTTGTTAACTAAGAAAAGCAGACCACCGACTGACCGCATTGTTTGTGTTTCCACGTTTGGGCCCTACACACAACCTGTGAAGAAAATTATACATAACAACTGGCTTTTGTTTGAAGGAACCATTCCCAACATCGGGCCACCACTCTTCGCTCTTAAAAAAAACAGGAGTATTGGTCAACAAGTTGCGAACACAGCAGGCCAACAAAGAAAACCAGCGACACTTTGCACTATCTTAAATCTTCCACCTGTGCAAGGGCATCCTAAATGTGGAACATGTTCAGTTTGTAATTCAACCACAGAAGGATGCACCTTGACTGACGGTCCAAAGACACTGGCGGCACAATGAATTTACAAATTGCAAATCCAAAAATGTGGTCTACGCTGTGACATGTCCGTGTAAAAAGATATATATTGGAAAAACATCCCAAGAAGTGCGAAATCGTTTTGTGCAACATCGTTCACGATTGAAAAATAAGATCCTCACTGCCCCAATGGTTGAACATTTTACAACTCCAAACCACAGATTTGATGATTTTACATGGACTGTATTATCATTGATAATTAAGAACAACCAAAGAGGCGGCGATCCGGAAGTATTACTGGCACAGAGGGAGGCATTCTTAATTATGAAATTCAACACAGCACTGCACGGCCTCAACGAGTTGTCTGAAGTCACAATACTCTAAAAGGCAACAGTCTGAACACACATGGACTTCATGTCCCACAATGCCCGGAGGCGTATGACCTCTCAGTTCCCCTTCCAGGTTGTATTAAAGGAACCAGTGTTGCAATGGCCTCATTGCTGCCGGTTTGGAAGCAGAGTAGCATGTTGGATTGATATTTCCCGCATTATAGAGAAAGAATTACAGGCAAGTGACACGCTGCCACTGGGGGAGGAATAATTGCACACATTCATTGAGAATCTTACCGAAATTATGTTTCCCTTTTATAGGAAACAGATACGATTTGGGAGCAGCTGCTGTTTAAAAGCGTCCGCATCAATTATGGCTTTTTTCGATTTTAAGGTAACAGTGCAGCTGAGTTAGTTTTGCATTGTCACGCAGCACCATGCGCGCACTGAATTCTTTTCTCATAGAGCGCTCACAGTCATTCCATTCATTGTTTGCAGGTAATGGGCTGACACCACTGAGTTGTCCCACACGTCACATACATTTGAAGGTAGGATCTCTTCCCTTTGGTCCTCTGTTGCACGAAGAGCTGTCCCATTCAGTACATTTAATTTGCTAATGCCCTAATGTTTAACCCTCTGTAGCTTCGATCACAATATAAGATTTGAAGCAATGTTTCTGGACATCAGTTCCTGTGGAACAACTCCACACCACAACTAAGGTACCTAAAATATTCCCTGTCCGTAAAGTAATGGTGGTACACGGGGGTGTCAGAATGAAAACCAACAATATTTCTTTTAATTTTGCAGAGCCAAAATACCAAGTCCAAGTACTGAAGAGAATCCCGGATTTGTTAGGGATTTGAAATGCGTTGGCTTTGAGTATGGGGGACTGTTGATGGGGTGTGTCATGAGGAATGTTAAATAATATTTCCCTCAGCAGCTTCTGACAACACCCACCAGTAGGTTAGGTATCCCCATCCTCTCACAGGCAGGACAGGAAACATGTGTTGTGAAACTGAGTAACTGTCCGTCTGGTGTCAATATGAATGTAGGACTGGTTTAATGTCAGGCTGGCACACATGAGCTATTGATGTTTTTCTTGTCATTATTGATTTGGTGTTATTATTTGTTTGCAAAAACGTTCCATATATTATTATTTTTTCTACAAATTTTTTTTGCACTATGTAAATGTTGTATATAGTTCTATTTCAAACGTTTTTGAATTGTGCGATTTACTAATGTGGTGTTTCTTTGATAAGACATGCTCTATCGATTTATGAATGTCTTTGTTGAAATATCAAAAATAAGCGAAAACTTTGGAATTAATGGTCTAAGGTTTATCACAACTCTAATCAAAATAACCCCCCCAGACACCCTGTTTGCTTATATCTGAAAGAGACACGTTAGTGACAGATTCCTTACCTTAGAATATCCCCAGGCGTCAGGCTGGATCCGGAAAGTTTTTGCGTAGCAGTACCCTTGCGCGTCGGTAGGCGGCGTCGTGCGGCTCCGCGTCCGTCGTCGGCGTCGTGATCGACGGGATGACGTCGCGGGCAGTACTTAGACGCCGCCCCTGCGCGCTGACGTCAGTTCTTCTTTTTCCGCGCCAGTAAGCGCAGATCCGGGAAGAGCAGTGCCCTAGTCAATTTTTGACTAAATTTTGGGTGATTTTTTCACAGTTTTTTTTTTGAGTCATCTCGACTCCAAGGTGTCGGTAGGGATGCCCGGCTTTAAGCCATGCGAGGTCTGTGGTCGAATGATGTCGATCACAGACCCACACTTAGAATGTCTCTACTGTCTCGTCCGAGACCACGACACGAAGTCGTGCCCTGACTGCCGGAAACTTCACCCGAATGCTTTGCGAGAGCGGTCTCGAAAGCTACTCGAGGTCCGGCAGTCGGCTCCGCGCCGCACCAAGCCCCGGTCCCGGGAGAGGTCGAGGGGCCGGTCGCGGAGTCCCCGCCGGTCGTCGGAGTCCAAGTCTTCGCGCTCTTCGGGTAAGTCGAAGCACAAAAAGTCTAAGAAGCATCATCGCTCTAAGACTTCGCCTCGCCGGTCTCGCGACTCGGCTGAGGCCCCTGTCGGCACCGTCCCCGCGGCCCCGGACGTGCCTGTGGAGCCGCCCCCGCATTACCCGTCCTTTCCGGGTTCGGAGGCGACTCCGGACCAAGTACAGGAATTCCTGTCGGCCATGGCCCGCCTCTTCGGGCCTCAAGGTCCCTCCGGTGCGCCTTCGGGCCCCGCGGGCCCTGATGGGGTTGCTCCGGCATCGCCGACGACTCCGGTCCCGGCGTCGCCTGTCCCGCCAGCCTTGATCCCGGCTCCGGCCCCGGCCTCGATCCCGGCTCCGGTGGTACCGCAACCCCCATCGACGCCGGTTGACCTAACCACGCCTCCGCCGACGCCGATGTCCCCAGTGCCGTTCTGGACGCCGTCGTTCCCCAGTTGGCTCCGGGTCCGGACATGGAGCCGGACCGGCGTCGCTCGACGCCGGCCCCGGCGCCGATGAGACCTTGGGTCCCAAATGTCCCTCCTCCTCCATATTTTTCACCTGAGGAGGACCAGGAGAGCTGGGAGGGGTCGGAAGACCCTCTCACACAGAAGTGTGAGTATGATCAGGACTGGGCAGAGGAACTTGGGGATGCCAGTGGTCTAGATACTTCCCCTGACTCTGGCATGCTGTCTCCTCCCGTGGCTACGGAGGAGGGAGCAAATTTCGCAACGGTGTTGCGTAGAGCAGCTGGGGCCTTGCACCTCCAGTTACCTACTGTGGCTGTCAAGACTAATCTCTTGACGGAAGTGCTTCAGCCGGCAGCCTCCTCCTCGGAGACTGTGCTGCCGTTTAATGATGCACTGACTGACGTTCCTTTAGGCGCCTGGTCCAAGCCCACCACAGGGGCTCCTGTGGATAGGATCGTGGCCCGACGCCAACGCCCTGCTCCGGGCGACCCCTTGTTTCTCTCCCAACATCCCACCCCGAGAGCTTGGTTGTCCAAGCCTCTGCCTCCCAAACCGCCTTCCCTACCGCCCCTCCGGATAGGGAATCCAAACGCCTGGACCAATTTGGGAAGAAGGCTTTTTCTTCCTCCAGTGCTGGCTTGCGGTCCGTCAACACCGCTTGCCTTTTGGGCCGATATACCCACTCCCTGTGGGATTCGGTGGCGACTGTTTTGCCCCAGTGTTCTGAGGAGGTCCAGACACTGCTTACCCGCACCATTGCGGAAGGTAGGGATGCGGCAAAGTACACCATACGTTGTGGCCTTGATACCGGCGACTCGCTGGGCAGATCGCTTGCAACGACGGTGGCGCTGCGTCGCCACGCCTGGCTGAGAACAACTGGTTTCTCAGGTGATGTCCAGAATACACTCATGGACATGCCCTTTGATGGAGTTGGTCTTTTTGGTTCCAAAGCAGACCATGCGCTGGAGCGTTTTAAGGACTCACGGGCTACTGCCAAGTCCCTGGGCCTTTCTGTTGTGCGCCCTCCGCTCACCTCTGCTTTTCGCCCCTTTTGTGGCCACGGAAGGGGCGCCCAGTCACGTCAGCTGCCCAGCCACCGGCCCGCGCAGCAAGCATCTTCGCGTGGCCGAGGACGTGGATACCGCCGTGGCAGTTCGGGCAACCAGCGTGCGGGTCAGGCCACCACCTCCAACCCGTCCGGGGCCTCCAAGCCCTCCTAGTCCCTCCTTTCAGGTGCACAGCACGCCAGTAGGGGGCAGGGTCCGCCATCACCTTCACCACTGGCGTGCCATCACCTCGGACAGGTGGGTCTTGGACATTGTCCGAAGGGGCTACTCCCTCCCCTTCGAGACCACCCCCCAGCCATGCCACCTCAATTCCACCGCATGTCAGGGGATCACTTGGTGCTTCTACAGAAGGAAGTCACGGCCCTCTTGGCCAAGAGGGCCGTCGAGCATGTTCCGACCCCAGAAGTAGGGCGTGGTTGCTACTCCCACTACTTTCTGGTGCCCAAAAAGGACAAGGAGGACATGCGTCCTATCTTGGACCTCCGGAACGTCAATCGCTTCCTCCGGAAGGAGAAGTTCAAGATGCTCACCCTAGCTCAGGTCTTGACTGCTCTCGACCCTGGAGACTGGTTGGTAGCGTTGGACTTGCAGGACGCTTATTTCCACATCCCCGTCCTGCCGGCCCACCGGCGTTACCTGCGGTTCACGGTAGGCCTCGAGCATTTTCAGTTCACCGTGCTCCCCTTTGGCCTTACCAGTGCCCCTCGGGTGTTCACGAAAGTGATGGCGGTGGTCGCAGCTCATCTGCGCCGGGCAGGGGTTCCAGTCTTCCCCTACCTCGACGACTGGCTGCTGAAGGCGGGCTCGTCCCAGGCAGTCGTCTCCCACCTCCAGACTACGGCCGAACTCCTGCACTCGCTGGAGTTCTCCATCAATGTGCCGAAGTCGCATCTGATTCCTTCTCCACAGCTCCTTTTCATCGGAGCAGTTCTGGACACGACGCAGTTTCGGGCCTATCCTCCCGAACGGCGAGTCCGGGATATTCAGGCTATGATTCCGATCTTTCAGCCTTTATCCTGGGTTTCGGTACGGATGACCCTGAGGCTGCTGGGCCTCATGGCCTCCTGCATCCTGCTGGTCGATTTTGCCAGATGGCATATGCGGGCTCTGCAGTGGGACCTGAAGTTCCAGTGGGCGCAGCACCAGGGCAACCTGTCCGATCACGTCCAGATCTCGGAGGGGGCTGCAAGACAGTTGCAGTGGTGGCTCTCGAACCAGCAATGGGTCATGGGCAGATCCCTCTCCCTTCCCCAGCCAGAGCATACAGTTGTGACGGACGTGTCCCTTCTGGGATGGGGCGGTCACATGGGAGAGGCGGAGATCAGAGGCCTCTGGTCTCCGACGGAGTCCCGGCTCCATATCAACCTTCTGGATCTACGGGCGATCCGACTTGCACTCAAGGCATTCCTTCCCTCTGTCAAAGGGAAGGTAGTGCAGGTGTTCACAGACAACACCACTGCCATGTGGTACTGCAACAAACAAGGCGGGGTGGGGTCGTGGACCCTCTGTCAGGAGGCTCTGCGCCTCTGGACATGGCTGGAACATCAGGGCATGTTCCTGATGGTTCAACACCTGGCAGGTTCCCTGAACGCCAGGGCGGATGAACTCAGCCGCAGGTGCATGATGGATCACGAATGGCGTCTTCACTCGGAAGTGGCGCAAGGACTCTTTCTACAGTGGGGAGAGCCTTGGTTAGATCTATTCGCCACCGAAGAGAACGCGCAATGTCATCAGTTCTGCGCGTTGGAATTTCCAAGGCAGCACTCGCTCGGCGACGCTTTTCGTCGCGAGTGGAGTTGCGGTCTATTGTACGCCTTTCCGCCTATACCACTTCTACCCAGAGTGTTGAAGAAGATTCGGCGCGACCGGGCCCAAGTCATCCTTGTGGCTCCGGACTGGGCTCGAAGAGTTTGGTATCCCGAGCTACTCAGTATGAGCGTTGATCCCCGATCCGTCTGCCTCTTCGGGAGGATCTTCTGTCGCAGCAGCAGGGGACGGTCCTCCACCCGAACCTGTCCAGCCTCCACCTGCTTGCGTGGAGATTGAGCGGCGGCAGTTGATTCCTTTCGACTTGCCTCCCGAAGTTTGTGATGTGATTCTGGCAGCCAGGCGTCCCTCCACTAAGGTGGTATACGCCTGCAGGTGGAACAAGTTTGTGGCATGGTGCACAGCAAAGGCTGTGAATCCCCTCTCTGCCCCTCTTTCTGAGGTTCTTCTGTTCCTTCTTTCACTGGCCCAACAGGGTTCTGCCCTGGGTACCATCAAGGGCTATCTTTGTGCCATTTCGGCCTTCCTCAGGCTTCCTGATCAGCCCTCCCTTTTCAAGTGCCCTGTTGTTAACAGGTTCCTAAAAGGCATTACACACCTCTTCCCTCCTGTTCCGTTTGTAATGCCTCAGTGGGACTTGAACTTGGTTCTTACCTTTCTAATGTGCGCTCCCTTTGAGCCTCTACATAACTGTCCTCTTCGTCTTCTGACTCTGAAGACAGCCTTTCTGGTGGCCATCACCTCCGCTCGGCGGGTGAGTGAGCTCCAGGCTCTATCATGCAAACCTCCCTTTCTGTCTGTCCATCCAGACAAGGTTGTTCTTAGGACGCGTCCGTCCTTCTTGCCAAAGGTGGTTACTGCCTTCCACATTGGGCAGACCATCACTTTGCCCACCTTCTTTCCGCCTCCGCATCCTTCCAGAGAGGAAGAGAGGCTCCACCGTCTGGACCCAAAACGTGCGCTTTCTTTTTATATCAACTGCACACAACACTTCCGGGTGGATGACCAGCTCTTTGTTGGCTACGTGGGCGCCAAAAAGGTCGGGCGGTGCACAAGAGAACCATCTCCCGCTGGGTGACCTTGTGTATCAAAGCCTTCTATTCTTTGGCTAAGAAGGAGCCTCCTGTTGGGCTGCGTGCCCATTCCACCAGGGCAACGGCTGCTACCACGGCTTTGGGCCGCGGTGTTCCGCTGCAGGATATCTGTCAGGCAGCTACGTGGGCCTCACTGCACATGTTTACAAAGCATTACTGCCTTGACAGTCAGGTCCGGAGGGACGGCTTCTTTGGCCGTTCTGTCCTCCGGGACTTCCTTGTCTGATCTTTGTTCGCAGACCCACCACCGGGGTTGGTATTGCTGGGGTATCTATTCTAAGGTAAGGAATCTGTCACTAACGTGTCTCTTTCAGATGCACAAGTTACTAACTTGTGTAACGATATATCTGTAAGAGACAGTAGTTAGTGACAGATTCCTACCGCCCACCCATCCTCCCCGTTCTGCGAACTGATTTCTAGGGTTAAGGACATCCCTTTCAGGGCCCTAGTATTTTTCAGACACCTATGTCAGCTTCTTGCATGGCTCTGCGTTCCTGGCGCGGAAAGTCGTGTACAGAACTGACGTCAGCGCGCAGGGGCGGCGTCTAAGTACTGCCCGCGACGTCATCCCGGCGATCACGACGCCGACGACGGACGCGGAGCCGCACGACGCCGCCTACCGACGCGCAAGGAGTACTGCTATGCAAAAACTTTCCGGATCCAGCCTGACGCCTGGGGATATTCTAAGGTAAGGAATCTGTCACTAACTACTGTCTCTTACAGATATATCGTTACACAAGTTAGTAACTTGTGCTTTAATATTGAGGTGGTCCAGTCTGGGGAGTTACGGACCCAAGCCTTGCTTGATCACACAAGTCCCTGCTGCTGAGCATCATCACAACCACCCAGTAGTAGTAGTTTGTGATGCGGTCACTTTCAGAGATTCTAAATGAAACTGTTACTTTCTGTTAAGTACCAGATTGAGCCCAGCACATCTATGCTGCCAGAGTTCTGTCTGTCCTGGCATGTTTTGCATTAAAGGTTTTGTGAACCAATGAAAGTCAAGCATCTCAGCACCTGTGAGTAAAGAGAGCCCACTTCTGATGGATACCTCTGCCAGATGATTCCTCTCCTATAGGCTAATCCCCAGGTGCCAGTCTGGATCAGGAATCTTCAAAGCTATCACATTGCCGTTAGGGAAGCTGGCATTGCATCGGTGCAAAAAGTGGCATCCGATGATGTCTCTGAAGCACCCCTGTACAAGGACATCAGTTCCCTTTTTTCTGTTCCTGTGGCACAGATCCATACCTCGCTCTCTCAAAGAGGCTTGAGTTTTCCCACAGACATTTTTCCAACAAGTGCAGTACCTTGTCTCCTCCCAAGAGATCAGGGTTCAAACCCTGTAGGGATTTGGAAGGACAGATGTCTTCATCTGCCTTTAGTGCCTCGGTTCAGACCACGACTCCCAGTCCTGTAACTCCTGTCAGATCAAGCAACCAAAGGCCATTAAGGACCATGATGTGAGGCAAAAATTCAAGAGGCAGACCCTAGCTCTAATGTAACCAGCATTGGAAGCTGGAGACTGTATGGTTTCACTCGACCTGAGGGATGCGTATTTTCACATCTTGATCCTGCAATTGCATCAGAGGTATCTGCGTTTGGTAGTGGGTTCTAGGTACTACTAGTTTGTAGTTCCCCCATGTGAGTTATCATCAGCACCTTGAGTTTTCACAAAGGTGATGACACTGGTTACAACCCATTTCCGAGAGTCAGGCACACCTATTTACCCATACCTGGATGATTGTCTGATCAAAGTTGTATCGCCTGAGGCGGTATCTCCCTATCTGCAGTCAAGAGTAGCCCTACTGTTTGACCCGGATTGCTCAACAAATGAGCCAAAATCCCACCTGACACCCTCCCAACGACTCCAGTTCATAAGATCATTACTGGACACCCACAACCTTCCTTCACCTCAGACTATTGCAGACATTTGGGAAATGGTTCCCTCTTTCCAATACAACGTGAGCGTCACAGTTTTGAAGGTCCTATGACACCTAGGTCTGATGGGTTCCTGCATTCTCTTAGTCCCTCATGCCTGTTGGCACATGTGGGCCATGCAGTGGTGCCTCTCTGGGCAGTGGCTACAGTATCGGGGAGACCTGTCTGACTCCATCATAATCTCCCCCAGTTCTGCAACAGAAGTGGTTTAGTGGGGGAACGAGGTGATCCTGAGTTGCAAGGTGGCCTTTGCTCCCCCTTGAGCTGTGGCTACGGTAGTAACGTGTGCTTCCACTTAAGGGTGCAGAGCTCGCATAGATGATCTGGAGATCAGAGGCTATTGGTTTCTGAAAAAACAGGTGTCCATATCAACCTGTTGGGTCTGCAGGCAATTTGGCTGGCACTCCAGACCTTCTTCTCCTCCATTCAAGGTCGTTCCGTCCAGATCCTGGCGGACATCTCAGCAGCGATGTGCTAAGTCAATAAGCTATTGAAATAGGGTCTCACCTCTTCTGCCTGCAAGCATTGAGACTGATTTTGGGCAAACCACCAAGGGATTTGGATCACCACCAGCCACCTAGCGGAGTGTCCTTTAATGTCAAAACCGACAGCCTCAGCTGGCGTTAGCTTGCTGATCATGAGTGGTGTCCGTTATGGATATTAGTCCAGGACATCTTCACCCATTGGGGTACTCTCCAGGTGGACTTGTTTGCCTTTTCTAAAAATGCTCAATGCCAGCTGTTCTGTACCCTCCAGTATCCATCCATGTGAGCCTTGGGAGACAAGTTTCAGTTGAGGTGGAACTTTCAACGCCACTGCACATTTCCCTTCATTCTTCGGTTATGCGAAAGATGCACCAAGAGTGGTCCTAAGTAATTCTCATCACCCCAGATTGGCCAAGTGGAGTGAGGCATGAAGACCTTCACCACTTCTCCATATGTCCCCTTCTTAAGCTGCCGTGCAGACTCAACCTTCTCTCCCAGTCGGAGGGAATGGTGCTGCATCCCAATTTCTGAAGTCTTCTCCTTCATGACTAGAGATTGAGAATGGAAATCTTAACTCCTTGGAGCTGCCACCAAGTCCATAAGAAGAAAAGGGTACTTAACTGCGGTAACAATATTTCTGGTGTTTATTGTTTATTCTATCTACTCGCAGATTCCTTATTGACCCGCCCACCTCCCCGTTTGATGGAGATCCCAAATTAATCTTGGTACTGCCCCCTCTATCGATGTCGGTCCGTCTGCTGGTTACTAAGGTGGGAAAAATGGATAAAAACGTAAGTCCTTGTGCGCTATATGGCTTTGGCGACCTCTTCAGACGCCACCGGCGGGCCCGATGCGAACCAGCACCCCCTACCGGCGGTGTGAGAGCTTTGAATTTTCCGGATCTGGACTGGCACTTGGGATTGGTATCTGGGCAAGGAATCTGCAGGCAGATAAGAGTATCCACCAGAAAGATCGTTGCCCCGGTAAGTAACTTTTTTCTTCCATTTTTGCCATTGATGTAACGATTTCATGGAATATACATTAATGTACATTAACTCTAAAATAAATCTTGATTGATTCATTTACGCACATTCTGTCAAATCTTGGATGATTTTCTTATTTATGAAGAGAGAATACTGAAATGTATGTCTAGGGCAGAGGTTCTTACCCTGTGGTCAGGGGACCCATGGGGGTCCGTGAAGCCTTCTCAGGGGGTCCGTGACTGCTTACAAAATGAAATAATATTAACAGATTAATAAAGTGTATGTAAGAACAGACGCAAAATGTACAACGGAAAATTGTTTAAAATGTGCTGTGAATGTGAAGGGATTGGAAATTGGAGGTTGGAAAACAGAATACAGTAAGGACGATGCGTGGCCTCCAAAGAGATAGAAATAGAAACCTTCCTATTAAAATTTAAATGTTATTTTTGTTTCATAAGTGCTTGTTTCTGTGTTTTTTTGTGCATTGCTTTGTGGTTCAAATCATCAAAAATGCCTAGGCCAGGGCCCGGCTTCCAATAATGGCTCATTGTGGCTCCCCAGGTTTCAACAATGACGCAGACTTCCATTTAAGTCAAAATGTTAAGAACCACTGATCTAGGGTCTTCCTCATGAAGGAGGCGTCAAAAGCCTGATTTAACATTGTTGCTCAGTCACAGCTTATAGTGGAGGCACAGACTCGCAGCCAGAGGATTTCGGTCTCAAATCTGTTGATCGCCACTTACTTATCCTCATTGTTCGCAGCATGTGAACCAGGTCATGTCCCCCTCCTCCCTTGTTCAGGTGGCGACATAGCACAAGGGTGGAGATAAGGATCTGGCAGAGGGAAAGTCAGTAAGAACCCTCGTACTTTGTTGCATATGTTAACACGTGTTCTCTCACAAACCCAGCCTACGCTATATATTCTCTGGCTACTCTACACCTTCTCCAGGGGCATATTTATGATACTAGTGGGTGAACACAATACACTCGCCAACCCTGTCTACTCTACACCTTCTCCGGCAGCACCTATAGAACACTGCTGAGTGAACACCAGACGCTCTCTCACAAACCCAGGCTACTCTACACCTTCTCCAGGGGCACCTATATGAGACTAGTGGGTGAACACAATACACTCACCAACCCAGTCTACTCTACACTAAGTCCTGGCGATAATTCCGCTCCGCCAGCGGAGTGTACCGAGATTTTCCTACTCCGCATTCCGTGTAGAACACGGAGTATAGGGCAAAATTCTTACTCCAGAGCGGATTTGGCCAGCCCCGCCTCCACCTCGCCTATTAAAGATTTATAATACTTTATTAAAAATGAAAAAATAACTGTACTGCCGGCGACCCCGGGCTGCCCTCCTCTTCCTCGCCATCTCCTACTTGGATCGATCATCTTGTGAAAACTGCGCATGGTCCTCATTCTGCCTCTCTGTGGACCTACACCGCCTCCTCCTCCTCCTTCTGACACTCGTGGTCCTTCTTGGGATCCTCGTCCACCTCTTTATCGTCCTCATTCTGCCTCTCTGTGGTCCTACACTGCCTCCTCCTTCTGACACTCCTGGTCCTACTTCGGATCCTCGTCCTCCTCTTTATGGTCCTCATTCTGCCTCGTTGTGGTCCTACACTGCCTCCTCCTCCTCCTTCTGACACTCCTGGTCCTCCTTGGGATCCTCGTCCTCCTCTTTATGATCCTCATTCTGCCTCTCTGTGGTCCTACACTGCCTCCTACTCCTCCTTCTGACACTCCTGGTCCTTCTTCGGATTCTCGTCCTCCTCTTTATGGTCCTCATTCTGCCTTGTTGTCGTTCTACACTTTCTCCTCCTCCTCCACCTCCTTCTGACAGTCCTGGTCCTCCTTGGGATGCTCCTCCTCCTCTTTATGGTCCTCATTCTGCCTCGTTGTGGTCCTACACCGCCTCCTCCTTCTTCTGACACTCCTGGTCCTCCTTGGGATCCTCGTCCTCCTCATTATCGTCCTCATTCTGCCTCTCTGTGGCCCTACGCTGCCTCCTCCTATTCCTTCTGACACTCCTGGTCCTCCTTGGGATCCTCGTCCTCCTCTTTATGGTCCTCATTCTGCCTCTCTGTGGTCCTACACTGCCTCCTCCCCCTCCTTCTGATACTCCTCGCCCTCCTTGGGATGCTCGTCCACCTCCTTATGGTCCTCATTCTGCCTCTCCATGGTCCTACACTGCTTCCTCCTCCTTCTGACACTCCTCGCCCTCCTTGGGATCCCCGTCCTCCTCTTTATGGTCTTCATTCTGCCTCGTTGTGGCCCTGCACTGCCACCCTCCACCTCCTTCTGACAGTCCTGGTTCTCCTAGGGATCCTCGTCCTCCGCTTTATGGTCCTCATTCTGCCTCTCTGTGGTCCTACACTGCCTCCGCCTCCTTCTGACACTTCTGGTCCTCCTTGGGATCCTCGTCCTCCTCTTTATGGTCCTCATTCTGCCTCATTGTGGTCCTACACTGCCTCCTCCTCCTTCTTCTGACACTCCTGGCCCTCCTTGGGATCCTCATCCTCCTATTTATCATCCTCATTCTGCCTCTCTGTGGTCCTACACTGCCTCCTCCTCCTCATTCTGACACTCCTGGTCCTTCTTCGGATCCTCGTCCTCCTCTTTATGGTCCTCATTCTGCCTCGTTGTGGCCCTGCACTACCACCCTCCACCTCCTTCTGACAGTCCTGGTCCTCCTTGGGATCCTCCTCTTTATGGTCCTCATTCTGCCTCTCTGTGGTCCTACACTGCCTCCTCCTCCTCCTTCTGACACTCCTGGTCCTTCGGATCCTCGTCTTCCTCTTTATGGTCCCCATTCTGTCTCTGTGGTCCTACACTGCCTCCTACTCCTTCTGACACTCCTGGTCCTCCTTCGGATCCTCATCCTCCTCTTTATGGTCCTCATTCTGCCTCGTTGTGGTCCTACACTGCCTCCTCCTCCTCCAGCTCCTTCTGACAGTCCTGGTCCTCCTTGGGATCCTCCTCCTCCTCTTTATGGTCCTCATTCTGCCCCTCTGTGATCCTACACTGCCTCCTTCTCCTGCTGATACTCCTGGTCCTCCTTGGGATACTTGTCCTCCTTTTTATGGTCCTCATTCTGCCTCGTTGTGGTCCTACACTGCCTCCTCCTCCTCCTTCTGACACTCGTGGTCCTCCTTGGGATCCTCATCCTCTTTATGGTCCTCATTCTGCCTTTCTATGGTCCTACACTGCCTTCTCCCCCTCCTTCTGACACTCCTCGCCCTCCCTGGGATCCTCATCCTCCCTCTTTATCATCCTCATTCTGCCTCTCTGTCGTCCTACACCGCCTCCTCCTTCTGACACTCCTGGTCCTCCTTGGGATCCTCATCCTCCTCTTTATGGTCCTCATTCAGCCTCGTTGTGGTCCTACTCTGCCTCCTCTTCCTTCTGACAGTCCTAGTCCTCCTTGGGATCCTTGTCCTCCTCTTTATCGTCCTCATTCTGCCTCTCTGTGGTCCTGCACTGTCTCCTCCTTCTGACAATCGTGGTCCTCCTTGGGATCCTCGTCCTCCTTTTTATCATCCTCATTCTGCCTCTCTGTGGTCCTGCACTGTCTCCTCCTTCTGACAATCGTGGTCATCCTTGGGATCCTCGTCCTCCACTTTATGGTCCTCATTCTGCCTCTCCGTGGTCCTACACTGCCTCCTCCTCCTCCTCCTTCTGACTCTTCTGGTCCTCCTTGGGATCCTCATCCTCCTCTTTATCATCCTCATTCTGCCTCGTTGAGGTCCTACACTGCCTCCTCCTCCTTCTGACACTCCTGGTCCTCCTTCGGATCCTCGTCCTCCTCTTTATGGTCCTCATTCTGCCTCGTTGTGGTCCTACACTGCCTCCTCCTCCTCCTCCTTCTGACACTCGTGGCCCTCCTTGGGATCCTCCTCCTCCTCTTTATGGTCCTCATTCTGCCTCTCTGTGGTCCTACACTGCCTCCTCCTCCTCGTTCTGATATTCCTTGTCCTCCTTGGGATCCTCATCCTCCTCTTTATAGTCCTCATTCTGCCTCGTTGTGGTCCTACACTGCTTCCTCATCATCCCTCTGACACTCCTCGCCCTCCTTGGGATCCTCGTCCTTCTCTTTATGATCCTCATTCTGCCTCGTTCTGGTCCTATGGTAAACTACAATGGCTCTGTCGGGGAGCACCAATCGCTTTGTTTAGTAAGAACAAATCATCAAAAAGTATAAATTCATATGCGTACTCAGTGAGTCAAGTAACACTGTAGGGAGAATAAATCAGTGCTCACAACAAAGCAAAAGCAAGTATCTGAACACCCCGATACAAATGGAAAACGCAAAAAAACTTTGTAACAAAATGTTTGTTATTTAAATTTTTCATAAGATATCATAGATATACATATTACAGGGCTGTCCAAGTGAAAACGAAGTATAAAGGTGACAGGTGTTTTTAGAGTGACATAAGTGCTCAGTGCTGGTGATAAGGTGTATATATACAATTGTGAAGCTATGTACAAGTATATACAATTTTCAAGAATGGTCAGAGCAAAAATTAAAGGAATCTCTCTGGTAATGGCAAGGATGCTCTATAGTATGACCCAGAGATATGTTAAGGCTGAACCAAGGTTAGGCGTCGACGTTTCGACCCAGACAACGCATGAATGATGTGTCGTGGCGGGTCTTCTTCAGGAGAAGGGGACAGCCCCAAGCTTGGAAAGGCGTCCCGCGCAGAATGGGGGCTGCCAGATGGATCTGCAAGTGTTAGGGAAGACGCAAGTTGGCACAATCTCATGAATGATTAGGGAGGGATAGCGTCCCCTCCAGGGAACGGCATGAATAAATCAAGGCAGGTGTCCTGTGGCTTGGTGAAAATATCAGGACAATTCCAGCACGGTATAATGGCCAGTGCCCTCGGGCTTGAAGGTAAAATGGGGACAATTCCAGCAAGGTGTGATTCGAGTACATCCAGGCAAAAAGTTCATGTATTGTGGATGCCGCTCTGCAGTCCTCGTCCTCCTCTTTATGGTCCTCATTCTGCCTCTCTGTGGTCCTACACTGCCTCCTCCTTCTTACACTCCTGGTCCTCCTTGGGATCCTCGTCCTCCTCTTTATGGTCCTCATTCTGCCTCGTTGAGGTCCTACTCTGCCTCCTCCACCTCCTTCTGACACTCCTGGTCCTCCTCGGGATCCTCGTCACGGGGTGTAAGGCCTGTCCTTAGGCTGTCTGTTGTGTGGAAGGCCTTTCCAAAGCCTGTCACTGAGGTGTGAGGTCTGTCCAAAGCCTGTAAGGGTTGAGGCCTGTCCATATTCTGGCTCTCACATGTAAGGTCTGTCCATATTCTGTCTCTCAGGTCTGAGGTCTGTCCATATTCTGTCTCTCACATGTGAGGCCTGTCCATATTCTGTCTCAGGTGTGAGGTCTGTCCATATTCTGTCTCTCAGTTGTGAGGTCTGTCCATATTCTGTCTTTCTCAGGTGTGAGGTCTGTCCCTATCCTATCTCTCGGGTGTGAGGTCTGTCCATATTCTGTCTCTCACATGAGGTCTGTCCATATTCTGTCTCAGGTGTGAGGTCTGTCCATATTCTGTCTCTTAGGTGTGAGGCATGTCCGTGTTTTGTCTCTCAGGTGTGAGGTCTGTCCAAAGCCTGTCAGTTGTGAGGCCTGTCCATATTCTGTCTCTCAAGTATGAGGTCTGTCCATATTCTGTCTCTCATGTGTGAGGTTTGTCCATATTCTGTCTCTCAGGTGTGAGGTCTGTCCATATTCTGTCTCTCAGTTGTGAGGTCTGTCCATATTCTGTCTCTCAGGTGTGAGGTCTGTCCATATTCTGTCTCTCAGGTGTGAGGTCTGTCCATATTCTGTCTCTCAGTTGTGAGGTCTGTCCATATTCTGTCTCTCATGTGTGAGGTTTGTCCATATTCTGTCTCTCAGGTGTGAGGTCTGTCCATATTCTGTCTCTCAGTTGTGAGGTCTGTCCATATTCTGTCTCTCAGTTGTGAGGTCTGTCCATATTCTGTCTCTCAGGTGTGAGGTCTGTCCATATTCTGTCTCTCAGGTGTGAGGTCTGTCCATATTCTGTCTCTCGGGTGTGAGGTCTGTCCATATCTGTCTCTCAGTTGTGAGGTCTGTCCATATTCTGTCTCTCAGGTGTGAGGTCTGTCCGTAGCCTGCCTCCAGGGCAGGAAGGCCTGTCCATAGCCTGACACCTTGGTGTGAGGTCTGTCTGTAGCCTGCCTCCAGGGCAGGATGGCCTGTCCATAGCCTGACACCTTGGTGTGAGGTCTGTCCATGGATTGTCAGTGTCAGGTGATGCCTGTCTAAAGCCTCTTGCTTGGGTGTGAGACCTGTCACCTGGGTGTGATGTCTGTCCCTACTTAGTCACTTGGTGGGTTCAGAATGTCCTTACTAGCAGGTCAGTCAATCAATCAATTGTATGGGCAGGTCAATGGGTGGGGTAGGTTTGACTGGTCAGTGGGTGGGGTAGGTTTGACTGGTCAGTGGGTGGGGTAGGTTTGGTCAGTGGGTGGGATAGGTTTGACTGGTCAGTGGGTGGAGTAGGTTTGACTGGTCAATGGGTGGGGTAGGTTTGACTGGTCAGTGGGTGGGGTAGGTTTGACTGGTCAGTGGGTGGGGTAGGGTAGGTTTGACTGTTCAGTGGGTGGAGTAGGTTTGACTGGTCAGTGGGGTGGGTTTGACTGGTCAGTGGGTGGGATAGGTTTGACTGGTCAGTGGGTGGGGTAGGTTTGACTGGTCAGTGGGTGGGGTAGGGTAGGTTTGACTGGTCAGTGGGTGGAGTAGGTTTGACTGGTCAGTGGGGTGGGTTTGACTGGTCAGTGGGTGGGGTAGGTTTGACTGGTCAGTGGGTGGGATAGGTTTGACTGGTCAGTCGGTGGAGTAGGTTTGACTGGTCAATGGGTGGGGTAGGTTTGACTGGTCAGTATGTGGGGTTGGTTTGACTTGTCAGTGGGTGGGGTAGGTTTGACTGGTCAGTGGGTGGGATAGGTTTCACTGGTCAGTGGGTGGGGTAGGTTTTCACTGGTCAGTGGGTGGGATAGGTTTGACTGGTCAGTGGGTGGAGTAGGTTTGACTGGTCAATGGAAGAGGTAGGTTTGACTGGTCAGTGGGTGGGGTAGGTTTGACTGGTCAGTGGGTGGAGTGGGTTTGACTGGTCAGTGGGTGGAGTAGGTTTGACTGGTCAGTGGGTGGGGTAGGTTTGACTGGTCAATGGGTGGGGTAGGTTTGACTGGTCAGTGGGTGGGGTAGGTTTGACTGGTCAGTGGGTGGGGTAGGTTTGACTGGTCAATGGGTGGGGTAGGTTTGACTGGTCAGTGGGTGGGGTAGGTTTGACTGGTCAGTGGGTGGGGTAGGTTTGACTGGTCAGTGGGGTGGGTTTAACTGGTCAGTGGGTGGGATAGGTTTGACTGGTCAGTGGGTGGGGTAGGTTTGACTGGTCAGTGGGTGGAGTAGGGTAGGTTTGAATGGTCAATGGGTGGAGTAGGTTTGACTGGTCAGTGGGGTGAGTTTGACTGGTCAGTGGGTGGGATAGGTTTGACTGGTCAGTGGGTGGAGTAGGTTTGACTGGTCAATGGGTGGGGTAGGTTTGACTGGTCTGTGGGTGGGGTTGGTTTGACTGGTCAGTGGGTGGGTTAGGTTTGACTGGTCAGTGGGTGGGATAGGTTTCACTGGTCAGTGGGTGGAGTAGGTTTCACTAGTCAGTGGGTGGAGTAGGTTTGACTGGTCAGTGGGTGGGGTAGGTTTGACTGGTCAGTGGGTGGGATAGGTTTGACTGGTCAGTGGGTGGAGTAGGTTTGACTGGTCAATGGGAGAGGTTGGTTTGACTGGTCAGTGAATTGGTTAGGTTTGACTGGTCAGTGGGTGGGGTAGGTTTGACTGGTCAGTGGGTGGAGTGGGTTTGACTGGTCAGTGGGTGGAGTAGGTTTGACTGGTCAGTGGGTGGGGTAGGTTTGACTGGTCAGTGGGTGGGGTAGGCTTGACTGGTCAGTGGGTGGGGTAGGTTTGACTGATCAGCGGGTGGGGTAGGTTTGACTGGTCAGCGGGTGGAGTAGGTTTGACTGGTCAATGGGAGGGGTAGGTTTGACTGGTTTGACTGGTCAGTGGGTGGGGTAGGTTTGACTGGTCAGTGGGTGGAGTAGGTTTGACTGGTCAGTGGGTGGGGTGGGTTTGACTGGTCAGTGGGTGGGGTGGGTTGGACATGTCAGTGGGTGGAGTAGGTTTGACTGGTCAGTGGGTGGGGTGGGTTTGACTGGTCAGTGGGTGGGTAGGTTTGACTGGTCAGTGGGTGGAGTGGGTTTGACTGGTCAGTGGGTGGGGTAGGTTTGACTGGTCAGTGGGTGGGGTAGGTTTGACTGGTCAATGGGTGGGGTAGGTTTGACTGGTCAGTGGGTGGGGTAGGTTTGACTGGTCAGTGGGGTGGGTTTAACTGGTCAGTGGGTGGGGTAGGTTTGACTGGTCAGTGGGTGGGTAGGTTTGACTGGTCAGTGGGGTGGGTTTGACTGGTCAGTGGGTGGAGTAGGTTTGACTGGTCAGTGGGTGGGGTGGGTTTGACTGGTCAGTGGGTGGGGTAGGTTTGACTGGTCAGTGGGTGGGGTGGGTTTGACTGGTCAGTGGGTGGGGTGGGTTTGACATGTCAGTGGGTGGAGTAGGTTTGACTGGTCAGTGGGTGGGGTGTACAGGTCTTTACACTGTTGACACCAGGGAGTCACTGGGCGGTGGAACCGGGGAACCCTCTTCATAGGATGGGGTGAGCGCTGAATCCTACCTTTTGTTTGTGTAGGGTCTGCCTACAACAGATGTCAGGGAGGATGTGAGTCTTGTCCGTCGCCTGTCACTCGGGTGTGAGGCCTTTCTGTAGCTTGGCACTGAGATGTGAGGACTGACATAGTCACTCGTGTCTGTAACCCATCATTTGGGTTGGAAGGCATGTCTACAGTCTGTTACCTAAGTGTGATGCTGGCCATGGCCTGTCACTGTGGGTTGGTGCCTGTACATAGCCTGTCACTGTGGGGGTGGTGCCTGTACATAGCCTGTCACTGCGGGGATGCCTGTACATAGCCTGTCACTGTGGAGGATGCCTGTACATAGCCTGTCGCTGTGGGGGATGGCTGTACATAGCCTGACAATGTGGGGGATGCCTGTACATGGCCTCTCACTGTGGGGGATGCCTGTACATGGCCTGTCACTGTGGGGGATGCTTGTACATAGCCTGTCACTGTGGGGGATGCCTGTACATGGCCTCTCACTGTGGGGGATGCCTGTATATGGCCTGTCACTGTGGGTGATGCCTGTACATAGCCTGTCACTGTGGGGGATGCCTGTACATGGCCTCTCACTGTGGGGGATGCCTGTACTTAGCCTGTCACTGTGGGGGTGATGCCTGTACATAGCCTGTTGTGTGGGTTTGAGGCCTATCGGTGACAAATCACAAGAGTGTAAGGCCTGGTCCTAGCCAGTTACATGACTGACTGTCCACACTAGGTCAGTGGGTGGGGTGGGTGAGAACTGGTCCTGTGTGGGTGGTTACATCTTTAAAAGTGAGGATGAGGCCTGTAATACTGGGTGGTCTTCGGTGGGGGGAGGGGTTCAATCGTGTCCATATGCTGCCCTTAAGAGGCTGGGGGTGCAGGAGCCTGCTGGCACTAGACACTCACTGAGCAACAGGGGGACTGAGAGATTTGTCTATAGTCAGTTACTGAAGATGAAGCGTAAAGCACACCTTCAGTCACCCTCATTTGAAGGGAGTCACTCTCCCGAGACTCCTCTTTACCCCCCCTTTTTAAAGCCCGTGGCTCAGGGGGTGGGCCAGCTAGGGCACCGCAGGCCCCCATGTCATTAAGGAGACTGCCCCCCACACTCCTGGGTAAGCTGAGCTCTTGCACCCCGGGCTCCGGTGCCACTGCACCTGCTGCACCATTGAATGCCACTGATCTGGACTAGGGTCCGCTGTGTACTCTGCCTTTGTTTCTGTTTTGCTCTTTGAGAACAGACAAGAGCTGCTGGTAGTAAAATATTTGTGTAATGCTCAGTGACTTCTGTGTGTTTCCCTGCTGTAGGGTAGGCTTTGCCATTGATCCTTCTATTGTCCCCGGCCTGGAGCTCACACTCCAGCCCAGGCCTGTGCGGGGAGAGGGCAGACCTGACCGGGGCTCAGGCTGAGCCGGACACCGAGGGAGGAAGCCTCCGTCCCCCTGGTACTGCTGACCCCATCACTGGTGACCCGATGGCCACAGCCCCTCCCCATCACTGGTGACCCGAGGGCCACAGCCCCTCCCCCATCACTGGTGACCCGGGGGTGCAGCCCCTCCCCCATCACTGGGGACCCAAGGGCCTCAGCCCCTCCCACATCACTGGTGACCCGAGGGCCACAGCCCCTCCCCCATCACTGGTAACCAGTGGCCGCAGCCCCTACCCCCATCACTGGTGTCCCGCAGACCGCAGGCCCTCCCCCATTACTGGTGACCCCATCACTGGTAACCCGGGGCCACAGCCCCTCCCCCATCACTGGTGACCCGGAGGCCACAGCCCCTCCCCCATCACTGGTGACCCAGGGCCCGCAGCCCCTCCCCCATCACTGGTGACCTGCAACCCCTCCCCCATGACTGGTGCCCCGAGGGCCACAGCCCCTCCCATCACTGGGGACCGGGGGCCACAGCCCCTCCCCGTCGCTGGTAAC
This sequence comes from Calotriton arnoldi, assembly GCA_963921515.1. Lineage (NCBI taxonomy): Eukaryota > Metazoa > Chordata > Amphibia > Caudata > Salamandridae > Calotriton > Calotriton arnoldi. The sequence continues at coordinate 300,673 of CAWUFW010004051.1, forward strand.
CCAGGGCCCGCAGCCCCTCCCCCATCACTGGTGACCCGCAGCCCCTCCCTCATCACTGGGGAACCGGGGACCCTCCCCATCACTGGTGACCCGAGGGCCGCAGCCCCTCCCCCATCACTGGTGACCTGCAGCCCTTCCCCCATGAATGGTGACCCCATCACTGGTGACCCGAGGGCCACAGCCCCTCCCCCATCACTGGTGATCCAAGGGCCACAGCCCCTCCCCCATCACTGCTAACCCTGGGCTGCAGCCCCTCCCCATCTCTGGGGACCCGGGGGCCACAGCCCCTCCCCCATCACCGGGGGCCACAGCCCCTCCCTATCACTGGTGAGCCGCAGCCCCCCTCCCCCATTACTGGGGACCCGGGGGGCCGCAGCCCCTCCCCCATCATTGGTGATCTGCAGCTCCTCCCCCATCACTGGCAACCCGGGGGGCCGCAGCCCCTCCCCCATCACTGGGGACCCGAGGGCCACAGCCCCTCCCCATCACTGGGGACCTACAGCCCCTCCCCCAACACTGGGGACCCGGGGGCTGCCGCCCAATCAGAACCTTCCTCAGCGCAAGCCTCAACAGGTGCAGCCAATGAGAACAAGCTGCATGTGAACTAATCAGACACGCCCGCTACGAGGGACTATCTGAAAGCAAAACACTAAGAGCTCCGAATGAGAACAATCCATAAAGAGAGAAGGGGTTCGTCTTCCGGGTCAGCGGCGGCAGAGACAGCACCAGCAGCGGTGGTGACATCACTTCCGGGCCAGTGTTGCCAGATTGGGCCACTTCTCTTGCTGGCGGGCTGCTGAAATTTGGCCTTCGACCTCCAGCTTGGCCTGCGGTCAGCTGCTCCTCCCGGTCCCAGCCCTTTTGCAGCCAGTTAAAAGGTGAGTGAAAGCCTGGGTACAGCGGTTAACGCAATGTTGACTTCCCCCACTAAAACAACATGTTGTGCGCTTTGTCACTCTGTTGTACCCGAGCTGAGGGAGTGTAAAGTGCGGGTCGGAATGATGAAAGAGTCGTTTCAGGTAAATTAGAGTAAGCTTTAATCCAAGTTGTCAGCATAACCACAGGAGTACAGCTGTCCACAGAGAAGCGCAACTGTTGAATGAGCAATTCAACAGTTGAAGCTTCAGAGTGGCAAAGAACTTTAACAATGCAACTTTGAAAGATAACATGTACCAAGCTGCGCGTGCTGAAGGTATGACATACAATGCAGAACACAATAAAGAGAAATAGAAATGGAAGACAGACATAAGCAATTTCACATTAGGTAATGATAATAACCCTTTACATCATCTCCTTTTTTATAAACAATGAGAAGAGACCTGTAAAAGAAAATTAAGTTGAGACATATAATAATCCTTAAACCTAACAGGGATTGAACAATTGCGAAATGACCTAATTGACCCTGGAGGAGAGGGTAAGGCAATCGAGGTGGTGATTTGAGATGCGGAGGTAGGTTGATCAGAGTGACAGAAGTTGTCAGATGAGGTACCTACAGGAAAATGTGAACAATCATAAACAGAGGACTGCTTAAAAGAGAGAATTCTGTTAGCTTGTTCAGGTAGCAATTTGACTACTACTCGCTTGTTCCACCTCCCCTTTTTATCTAAAAAGAGTGACCCTTTGGATGTTTGTAGGACCTGAGTGGGAGCAGAAAATTTAGAGGCCTCTTTTTTGACTTTGTTGGGATTCTTAATCAAAACCCAATCTCCAATTTGAAAATCATGCAAAGCAGAAGAGTAAGAAGAATCAAAATGTTTCTTCTGTATATTTTGTTGTCTCAAAACATTTCTTTTTAAAAACAGTTTGTCCTGGCAGGCTAAACAGGAATCATTATCATTCTTCTTAAGGAGCTTGATCCAATTAGGACATATGTTTCCAATGGGATCCCTTTTTTAAAGTAATCTGAATGGAGAAATCCCTGTAGTAGAATGTGGAGTGACTAGGTAGGACCAGATTTTTTTTCTAAGAAAAATTTCAACATCAATATTGCAGGCCATGGCGGATTGTATGCCTTCCTTAATAAATCTGTTCATCCGTTCGATAAGGCCATTTGAAGAAGGTGAATATAGAGCGACCTTGAGGTGTTTGATGTCATGAATGGCTAAAACTTCTTGCATTAATGTAGAACAAAAATGAGAAGCATTATCAGAAACAATTTCTCTGGGTGATCCTTCTGAAAGAAACACTCTGCTTAGGAAATTAATGACTGAACGAGTATTAGGTGTCTCACAAAAGTCAAAGTCTACCCACTTTGAATGGTAATCAATGAGGGCAATAATGTAACTTTATCATGTGATAACAACTCGAAGGGACCTGCAAAGTTAATTGCAAGTTTAAACCACGCTTCTTCGGGACTTGGTACAGAATGTAAAGGAATTTTGGTGGTCTTCCAGTGTTTATCTGAAAGCAAACAGGTATCACATTTATCAATCCATTGAGTGACATCCTTATCTAGAGCAGGCCACCAAAAATGGTCTTTTAATTTCCTTGAGGTGGCACCTATTCTTAAATGTCCTTCATGTGCCCTTTGAACAAGCTTGGAGCGAAGGGAGATCGGAGGAACACGTTGATCGCCACGCATAATGACATTGTTGACAAAAGAAAGTTCATCAGAAACCTGAGCGTATGATTTCAGAGGAGCTGGAAGAGAACGCTCTTTGGGCCAACCAGAAATTATCATATTCTTGACGGCTTGAAGTGTGGTGTCATTGTCAAATGCTTGAATCCAATCTGAATGTGAGAGTGTGATAGGGAAATCTTCAATGGAAGCAACAACACATTCTACATCATCGTATTTTGAGTCAGAGGAATCATCCAGTAATGGTAATCTAGGAAGGCAATCTGCCCTGACATTGTGTCCATCAGAAATATGTTGAATGCTAAAATTATATTCATGCAATCTTGAAAGATTACGAACCAGTCTTGCGGATGCTTTGCCAGTGCTGTTGCCATTGAGTAAGTTTAACAGTGGTTTATGGTCAGTCAAAAAAATAAAATGGGAACCCCAAATAAAACTTTAACATTTTTCGACAGCCCAAGAGCAAGCAAGCGCTTCTCTCTCGATAGTGCTATAATTCATTTCAGCAGTAGAGAGAGTTCTGGAGGTAAAACCTATGGTAAGCTCTTTAGCGCCAATCCACTGGCAAAGTACAGCGCCTAATCCATGTTGACTGGCATCAACAGATATGGAACATTTAATACCAGGAGTGAAATAAGACAATGCAGGTGCTTCGATGATAACCTTTTTGATAAGATTGAAAGCAATATCAACTTCTGGAGACAAAATAAATGTAACATTTTTTTTTAAGAGGACACGCAAAGGTTGAACAATTTGAGAGTAGCCCTGTATAAATCTCGAGTAATATTCAGTCATTCCCAGAAAGGATTTCAAGGAATCTTTGTTTTTGGGAACTGCAACACTAGAAATTGCTTGTGTAAGGGAAAATTTTGGTTTGATCCCGTTGACGGAAATAAAGTTTCCTAAATAATCAACTTCTGTTTAAAAAAATTGCATTTATCTCTGCCCAAAGTAACACCAGCATCTTTGAAGCGAGACAGAACCTCTTTTAAAGTACGAATATGTGCTTCCTTATTATTTGAGAAAATGCGTACATCGTCTTGATAAGCTTGCACAAAGTCAATGTCTTTCAATAAACAATCCATACATTTTTTAAAAACACTGGCCGCAGAGGCCAGGCCGAATGGTAACTTCAAATATTTAAATGCTCCAAAGGCAGTAATGAAAGTGGTTAAGTCTGAGGTTTGAAAAGATAAAGGAATTTGGTGATATGCACTGAGGAGATCAAGCAAAGTGAAGTAAGTTGAACCACTGATGCCAGTTAATAAATCTTGTATTTTGGGAAGGGGATGACAATCAATTATTATATTTTGATTAAGGGAGCGGAGATCAGCACACAGACGGATACTAGAATCTTTTTTTCTCACAATAACAATGGGACTGACCCATTGGGATGAATTAGTTGGTTCAATAATACCTTCTAAAACCATTTTGGCTAGTAGTTTCTTCAAATCCTCCCTCACACTTAGAGGAATGGATCTAAGTTTGTGTGTGATGGGTATTGCACCAGGCATGAGTTTAATCAAGTGTTCAAAATTTTTGATTTTACCTATGGAAGTATTGAAAACTTCTGAAATAATACCATCAATGAGTGGCTTAAAATCTTCAGAAACTAGAGAAATAGACACATCATTGAGTTGGACTGGGTTTTCTGACCCCGGCACCAACTTCAAACCCATTTTAGCAAGATCTCTCCAACCAATAATATTCTTGCCTTTAATAGCAACGTAAATTTTTGTGTTAATGTGTTTACCCAAACAAGTTAGATCAGCAAAAAAGAAACCCAGCATATCTATGTCTTTGTCACCATAGGCTTTAGGAATATTGTCTAAAGGTTGTAAATGAACATTCGACGACCAGTGAAAATCAAAAAGAGAGTCAGAGATGATGGTCACATGTGCACCAGAGTCTGCCATCATGTTGATAGGCTTATTATCAATAGTGACTTCACAAGAGGGATATTTAATGTGTTCAGAGTTAACCAACTCTTCACTAGCATCAATAGATAAAATAATCTTTTGTTTATCTTTCTGAGAAATTAAATCCACGGTATTAATGTCAAGACTCTGTAAGGGTGAATCAAGAGAAGAGACATTAAGATCAGGATGTTCAGTTGAAGAGATTAAACTAACACAAACCATTTGTTTGCTCTGGCAAACAGTGTAAAAATGCCCCATTTTGTGACATTTGGTACACTTCTTACCGAGTGCTGCACAAATGGGACTATTGCCCAGATGTGTCTTGGAACCGCACCTGTAACAAATAATATTAGTTTTCTTTTGAAAAGGTTTACCAAATTTGTTTTTAACAGCTAAAGCATTAATCAAAGACTCATTTTGTACTAAATTGGCAGGAGAAACACCATCATTTGCAGTACATTTCGAAGATATGATGGCCCTCTCAATACTTTTAGCCATGTCTATAACCTCTGATAGGGTTGGGTCTCTACAACTTAGGATACGTTCCTGTATTTTTTTATGAAAACAACTATACACAAACTGGTCTCTAATGTACATGTCAAGTGATACCCCAAAATTACAATCTGCAGCCAAATTTCTAAGTACTGATATAAATTCCTCCACTGTCTCATTTGGGTCTTGTTTGCGTTTCTTAAAGTTAAACCGTTCCAGCATTACATTAGGTTGTTCCAAAACCTTTTTATTAAGTCTCTGAACAGCGTCTGTGTAGACATTCCAACCATCACCGTTTCCTGGAGGGGGAATGGAGGCTGGGAGATTGTCAAATATTTGTCGACCAGCACTTCCCAAATGATTATATAATATGGCTACTTTGCGCTTTGGTGAGTATTCTTCAGCATCAATTGCAACTAAATAACTTTCAAAACTGCGAAACCACGTTTTCCATGATTCTTTCGGTTTACCTGAGACCGGAAGAAAGTGGTTTAGTTGTACAACTTGTTGGTTTGATGCCATGTTTAATTATAGAGCTGATGAATAATTTATAAGACCAGTTGAATGAAAGTAAAGTCAATGTTAAAATGTTATTACTGTGACCAGTGAAGAAAGCATAAATCTTCCAAGTTGAATGCAAAGTTATGAGGGAATTGTAAAAAGGTCAATTAAATACCTTGTGTTTCCCGTTTTGAATTTGATGAAAGTGCTGATGTGAGACAAACACATATAAATCCACTCACTGATCGTGAGAAGAAAACGATTGTGCAAGGAGGGAAACAGCTGATGCCTCAGATATGCTGAAATTGAATGCGCGTTGGGTTTTGAAAAGAAGAAGTGTGTCAGCGTTGAAACGTGAAAGCGTCACAAAAAGGCTGGAGAAACAACATTAAACTCACGTAGAAAATGAATCCAAGATGGCGGCACGTTGCGTGATTACATCATCACGTTCGTTTGGATGTGTGACGTGTAGAAGAGAACGTCACTGCAGTCGACGTTGTATCTCTTGGAAATGACCAAAAACCTCAAAATTGAGCAAGAGGTGAGGAGGAGGTCACATCCGAGTCGGAGAAAGTGACGCCGTGACTGCGAAAGATGCTTGATCTGAAGAAAGGCACCCGATCTGCTTGAGAAGCACACTAACTTGTGGTGTGATGTGGAAGTTGGAAATCCGTACAAAATTAGTGGAGATGCTGCCCCGCTCGTCACCAAATGTAAAGTGCGGGTCGGAATGATGAAAGAGTCGTTTCAGGTAAATTAGAGTAAGCTTTAATCCAAGTTGTCAGCATAACCACTGGAGTACAGCTGTCCACAGAGAAGCGCAACTGTTGAATGAGATATTCATCAGTTGAAGCTTCAGAGTGGCAAAGAACTTTAACGATGCAACTTTGAAAGATAACATGTACAAAGCTGCGCGTGCTGAAGGTATGACATACAATGCAGAACACAATAAAGAGAAATAGAAATGGAAGACAGACATAAGCAAATTCATATTAGGTAATGAGAATAATCCTTTACAGGGAGGCGGGAAGCGCTGATATTTATTCACCTCGCACGCCCCCCCCTGTCCCATCACTTTTGACGCCTTCGCATCACTTTAGTTCCGGGCTTAAGTAACAACTCAAATCAAAAACAACAAAGAGCCAGTACTGATACACAATTCTCGCATTTCTAGCGGCGCATTGAGTTGAAACAATGTCACCAAAAACCTCTTTTTCCGTCTGAGTTTTGATTTGAATAGGGCTCAGCCTTACTGATTCGAACCCAAACCCCCTTTGTTCCTAAGTAACAACTCCAGCATAGAAACAACAGGCTCCAGTCAGCATCCTTCCGGAAGTGTTTAAGTGATTGGCTCAAGTACCATCTGCGGGTCACCGGGTCAGGCAACAAAGAAGATTCTGTGGATGTTTGTACAACTTACTGGCCAAAAGTTTAAATCCATTGAGATAACTCGGTGGGTTCATGCTGATTGCTGCTCTTCTGTGGGGGGTGAATGTGTCCACGCTGTATTGCAGAATGCAACCCGCCCCCACAAAACACAACCGGGCCTGTCTGCTGTTCAAGCAGACACTCACAATAAGTGTAGGGACACACTTTTTTACCTCCTTCCCTTCCTTGAAGTTGGGGTACGTACATTCCAGGCTGATCCAACCCCTCTCGGGTTGTGGGTGACCTTTCATTCGCATAGGCATCAAACTCCCTGTACTGTCCGGCACAGGCCGGATGTATCAAGTGGTGACCAAGAAGTCAATGTTTTCCAAACTCCCAGAAGTCTCTCTGTCAGGTACACAGTTTGTTTGACTTAATCGTTTCTTCAACGCTTTTCATTTGCTTCGCAGTTCTGGCTAAAAACCACGGAACCACACTTGAATCCCAACTAGAATCATTTATTTTGCGAAAGTGTTACTGAAGTTTAACAATTATATAAACAAATGTATGTTGTGCAAAGAGAATCCCTATCCTTTATAACAAAGTAAGAGAAGCTGTTCCTGGGCAGAAACTCCCACTGCATTACTTTTTCGACTAGCATTACCCCATTCTCCCACTTGTACCAGAGCAGTGCTTGAAGTGAAAAAAATAGAAGTGCAGGTACCCTGTACCAGAGTACCTGCTTGTTTCTGAGAAGTGCCGGTACTCTCCAATAAAAGGATTACGTCACTCTTGAGAAGTGCAGGGACTCTCCCTCTCAAAATAAAAAAGTACAGGTACTCCGTACTGGACAGTACCGGCCCATTTAAAGCAATGTACCAGAGGAAGGTGCATGGTGCCTGTACCTCTTAGAGCAGTGCTTCCCAAACCCAATTTTAGAACCACAAACTTTTGCGACCCACCTAGCTTTAATGGACATGAGGCGCACAATGTTTTAATGTAACTAAAGCATTTGCCCACACCCACTCATGCACACACATACACCCACCTGTACACACATACACCCACCTGTACACACATACACCCACTCATGCACACACATACACCCACCTGTACACACATACACCCACCTGTACACACATACACCCACTCATGCACACACATACACCCACCTGTACACACATACAGACACGCACACCTGTAAGCGATATGCACATGGGAGGAGCTTCTGCTTCGGTTGTCACGGACCGGGAAGGATGACAATTTCATTGTACGCTTTACTACAACAAAAAACAGCAGAATTCCTTGACCAAGTAAGGGAAGCAAGCCCAATTTTACTTTCCTTCGAAGGTCACGTAGCACCAAGATCCTTTACATTATGCATTGCAAGAGATATGTTATTCACCCTCCTCACTCTACACCATTTAATATAATGGTGTCACCCCGTCTGGTCCAAAGGAGCCTCGCAAGCAGATCTGGACAACAAATGTGGAATTTAAACTGGGGATAAAGAGAAAGCAAACAATCTGCAGCCTATTATTTGAAGGCAAACACGTTTTGAACGGCTTCCTGCAGCGTGTTTTAGAATGTGTGGAACATGTGCAAACAACCCTGCTTGCTTTAAGATAGATAGATAGACATGTACATAAATATGTAAATTATCAACAAATTACTGTGATTTGTCCGAGGATGTGAATTCACAAGAAAGAAATATGAACTGAGATTGCCTCCTTTATGTGGCAATTTCAGTTCTACAGCTTATTTCGCAGCACTCGACATAGTGGGACCAAAGTGTGTAGAGGAAATGTTGTGCGCATTGCCATTTCTCCATTTTCCCGTGAAATGCCCCTTCTATGCCACTGCCAGGTTTCCCAGCCAAGGAGACTTTCTTCAGCCTTGTCTGGAGTAGAATTAACCGTTTCCAGCGCGGGGAAAGGTCAGATTGGAATTGGTGAATGCTCATATACTCACAAGCTGGTGGTCATTCACAAACTGAGAAGGCAAACAATGTGTGTGCTGCATTTACGATTGTGCAATTTTACGCATGCCTGGCTAAGAATTACACAGTGATAATACATTTACACCTGAACGGTTTCATTTTATCTGTAGCTGTCGGGCATCAGTCGAGCCATCTGTGGCATTCTGACTGGACCCTGAGACGCTTGGTGACATAAAACTTACTTAAGTCACTTAGGTGGGTCCTTTAAATGCTTGAATGTGATTTTTTAGGTAAAGAGATGTTTGAACTGGAAACACAGTAGCAGGAGTCAGACCCAATGAGTTGTCCAGTTTCTATTTGGCACCACTTTCCCATTGACTAGTTTTATTTATGAACATTATAAGAAGAGCTACTGAGTCCTAAAGACTTCTGAGAACCCGCAGGTGCTATCCCTGAGATTATGATTGGACAAATGGCTCAACCTTATTTCAAGCTAAAACTCTCTGCGCTTAAATGCGGTAAACGTTTTTGGCTTTGTATCTCTGCCCAAGAAAGCGACAGCACCTTCTGTATATCTCGCATCACCAAGGTGGTGATGCGAGTTCATTATTATACGTACATGTATCATGACGTGCATTGATATCGTATTTTCCAATATTAATAGTGCGTTGTTGAACCGCCTGTTCGCTGGAGGGCCTGCTCCTGTGCTAATGTCTTTGTGATCTGGAAGGTTTCTAGTCTGTATTCGGTTGAATGTCGCAGGGCGCTGGCGACACCTCTTTAGTCTCCAGTCAACCTTGAATATCTGCTGGCTTCAGAGTCAACCACAAGCAATTTAGCCATGTACATAAGAGAACATTCCAGGCCGAGTTGCTGGAGCTTCTGTTTGACCAGCAAGAATGAACCTCTGAGTCTCTGTACTTCTGTGGTGTAGTCTGGATAGATGTTCACTGAGCCTTTGGCGATTCGCCAGGGGCCCTTGGGCCTGGCGACTTGCAGTATGTGTCGCGGTCCTGGTAGTTAAAAAAATGCAAAATGAATCTGTGGATTGTGGCACTCTCTGGTGGATGAAACTTAATTCTGACATACTAGAGGTAAACCTCGGTGTGGGGTGCTGGTGGGTATAGCCCTCTGATCAGGGGCATTAATTAAGATAACATAAAGGAATGCGCTGTCTACAACTTGATCAGCGTCCCCACTAAGCACACCCTGAAAGATGTCAATAACTTAAACTCTTTCGTAATTTGTAGATGCTTATATACGTACTTTATTGTCTCATTGTATTGATGTCACGTTCATCGTGTTCAATGATCACACTTCAAGACGTAAATCACTTTTTCATTGATTAAATCAATACCAACGCATTTCGGGACACAGCCCTTCATCAGGGGAAATTTTCCTATAAGGTAATAGAAATGCATGTATTCAAAGATCCAAACGGAAAATTCAGGTAAAGAAACAAAGAAAAACATCCACCGCGGTGTTTCCAATAGTAAACCGCCTATGCAAATTGGGAGCGTCCTGTGAGTTCGAGGTAAAAAGGAGTAGCACCATTATTCAAGTGTGAGTAGTACTGGAATTGTGCCCATGCTCAAAACAGCCCAGATCAAAGGTGTTTAGGAGTTTATAAATGTGAAATTAAAGCAAAGTGCGGAACCAAAGTGCGGTAGCTTAGCGTTTTCCGTTTGTGATAAAAATGAAAATCAAACTGTCCAGAGCTGAAGCGATCGGAACTTGTCATTATGGGGTTAAAGTAAACTAAAGAAACAAACCGCGTAGTCTCTTACAGTTCCATTACGAACCGGCTAAATCAATGTGTCTGTACGTAGTGGCATGCAGGTCAGTTAGTTTCACGGCTGTATTTGCAACGTAATTAAAGGAAGTAGAAAAGGGACTAACCGGAAGCCATACCCAAACGTAGACGTCCGTGACCGCCATCTTAAAAAGGCAACGGCCCGGAGCGAAGGTGCTCAAGACCGTGTAGTCGCTTATCGTTCATTTACGAAGCGGCATGTTTGGAGTGTCCATGCAAGGTTGAATACGAGTCAGTTAGTTTTGTGCTCTTCCATAATTACTCTTTCTGGTGCGATTTGCTGGATCTCTGGCAGTGCTGACCTTATTTCCAGTTGTCTTTGTAAGTCGCATAGTGTTTCCGTTGGCTGCTGTGTGTCTGTAAGTGACCCTTGTCGCTTTGAGATGGGTCTGAGCTGTTCTTCTTGCTTAGTGATGGTAGATGCACTGTTAGCTAGATTTACTTTTTTGATACTGATTATCTGTTCTAGAACCGCCGGTAGGGAGTTCAGTTTGTTGATTATAGGGCCACAAGCACAGGATCCTTGTAATGATAAGTCAATGGATTGAACTCTCGTTATTAGATTGGAGTCAATGGATTGAACTCTCCTTATTAGATTGGAGTCAATGAATTGAACTCTCGTTATTAGATTGGAGTCAATGGATTGAACTCTCGTTATTAAATGGAGTCAATGGATTGAACTCTCCTTATTAGATTGGAGTCAATGGATTGAACTCTCCTTAATATATTGGAGTCAATGGATTGATCTCTCCTTAGATTGGAGTCAATGGATTGAACTCTCCTTATTAGATTGGAGTCAATGGATTGAACTCTCCTTATTAGATTGGAGTTAATGGATTGAACTCTCGTTATTAGATTGGAGTCAATGGATTGAACTCTCCTTATTAGATTGGAGTCAATGGATTGAACTCTCCTTATTAGATTGGAGTCAATGGATTGAACTCTCCTTATTAGATTGGAGTCAATGGATTGAACTCTCCTTATTAGATTGGAGTCAATGGATTGAACACTCCTTATTAGATTAGAGTCAATGGATTGAACTCTCCTTATTAGATTGGAGTCAATGGATTGAACTCTCCTTAATATATTGGAGTCAATGGATTGATCTCTCCTTATTAGATTGGAGTTAATGGATTGAACTCTCCTTATTAAATTGGAGTCAATGGATTGAACTCTCCTTATTAGATTGGAGTCAATGGATTGAACTCTCGTCATTAGATTGGAGTCAATGGATTGAACTCTCCTTAATATATTGGAGTCAATGGATTGATCTCTCCTTATTAGATTGGAGTCAATGGATTGATCTCTCCTTATTAGATTGGAGTCAATGGATTGAACTCTCCTTATTAGATTGGAGTCAATGGATTGAACTCTCCTTATTAGATTTGAGTCAATGGATTGAACTCTCCTTATTAGATTGGAGTTAATGGATTGAACTCTCCTTAATATATTGGAGTCAATGGATTGAACTCTCCTTATTAGATTGGAGTCAATGGATTGAACTCTCCTTATTAGATTGGAGTCAATGGATTGAACTCTCCTTATTAGATTGGAGTCAATGGATTGAACTCTCCTTATTAGATTGGAATTAATGGATTGAACTCTCCTTAATATATTGGAGTCAATGGATTGATCTCTCCTTATTAGATTGGAGTCAATGGATTGAACTCTCCTGAATATATTGGAGTCAATGGATTGATCTCTCCTTATTAGATTGGAGTCAATGGATTGAACTCTCGTTATTAGATTGGAGTCAATGGATTGAACACTCCTTATTAGATCGGAGTCAATGGATTGAACTCTCGTTATTAGATTGGAGTCAATGGATTGAACTCTCCTTATTAGATCGGAGTCATTGGATTGAACACTCCTTATTAGATTGGAGTCAATGGATTGAACTCTCGTTATTAGATTGGCGTCAATGGATTGAACTCTCCTTATTATATTGGAGTCAATGGATTGAACTCTCGTTATTAGATTGGTTAGTTTGTCCAGTTTAGTGTTTATCCCTGAGTTGTGTAAAGCTATGATATTCATTAGCTCTCTTTGAATATTTAATTTATCCGACTACATTGTGAGTGCCTCTGTAGATGCTTGTAGAGTGTGTAGTAGTGTTGTGAAGAGTTCCAGCTGACTGCTCTGGTTGCTGGGCTGGTCCCCTTGTGTTGCTTTTGTTTCAAAACTTGTTTGCCCATTTTGATTAATGTTTTGTGTACTTTTTGTAGGAGAGTAGGATCTGCTTCACATGGGTACCCCCACTTTTTGCTGATGCTTCACTGTTTTTCGACCTTAGTCTGGCTGGGGCCCTGCTAATCAGAACCCCAGCCTAGCTGCTTCCTCTCTAAAATGGTTTCCATGTGCCTTAGGCACATCTCTGATTGGAATCTGGAGTGCCCTTATAAGTCCCTAGTATATGGTATACTATGTACCCAGGGCATAGGTACCTCAGAGGCCTACCAGGGGCTGCAGCATGTATTGTGCCACCCCTGGAAGGCCATCCAAACTGACACCACAGGTCTGCTACTGCAGCCTGGGTAAGGTGGTGCATGCACCCCTTACTGTGATATAGGCTACCTATATCACTATATACATACACACATATAAACCTATAAGTCACTCCTATGGCAGGCCTTATCAATCCTGAAGGCAGAGTGCGTGGTTCCTATGTGAGAGGGTGCCCCTGCATGAGCAGGGCCCCTCTGCAGCGTTCGGAGACCCTTCTCTGATGCTGTTTGTAGTGCAGCCTGACCATATACTCTTAAGCGCATTATAACCTCGCGTTAAATGCTAACTTTGGAATGGCTGCACCTAAACATGTCGTGTTTGGTGTCAAACATCTTGGAATACTACCCCCCCGCCAATTCTGGCGGCGGGGTAGCATTCCACCCTTCTAGGGGGAAAGACATGTTAACCCTGGCTTGGCCGGTAACTTCTTTCTAAAGCCCTGGCATCACAAAATGGATGCTGCTGGCACAGACACGAGTCTGGCCTCCTGCTGCTGACCGAAACTCCGGCAGGGGAGGCCTGGACAATAGGTTTCCTGACCCAGGGAGGTGTGACCACCTCCCCAGACAGGATAGTGTGTATTGGGGCTGGGCGGGAGCACTCTCGGGTGCTTTGAAGTCCTGCACTGGGGGCACATTTGGTGTCCCTGTGCATACCCCAGTTCAAACCGGATCAGGGGCTTGCAGCCCCTGCTTTGGCGCGAACTGGACAAAGGGAAAGGGTGTAGCCACCCCTCTGTCCTGACCCACCCATAGGTGGGGCCACAGAGTAAGTCTAACCCCTAAACTTAGTATAAGTATAGGAACCCAGTCCTTAGGACTTTAGATTATCCCTGGACGAAACTCTGACACAGAATCCTGGACCTTCGACGCTCTACTACAAGATTAGAGGACAGAAGAATCTCCCTTGGGGTCAAGGAGTGACTCCCCTGCTTGGCAGGCACCAAAGAAGCAATTGTCCGGTCTGCATCGCCTAAGCTCCCGTCGGACACCGAAGTCTTTGCATCACCAGAGGTGGATTTCCAGACTTCCCCGAGGCTGCCCTGAGTCCCCAGCAAAGCTGAGGCCCGTAGCTGTCGTGGGTAACGTGGAACCGTGACCCCTGGACACCGCACGCATTTGCAAGTGCATCCTCTTCTGGGTCTCCCACGAAGTCGTGCTTTGGGCTCCTTGTAGCCCTAGCCCCCAGCACCAACTGCACCGAAGATCACTGGCCTCCACTCCACGAGTGTCCTGTGAGCCAGCTCCACGTGCACCGTCTCGAGGCTCCTTTGCGGTCGCTAGCCCGTTGGCTAGTAGCCCTTCACGAAGGCCAATCTTTTTCTACTTGGGCTCCCTGGTCGCTCCAGGTTTGCCCTCACTTACCCTCGCTGGGTGAGTTCCTCAGACCTTGCTGGTCTGCATCATCGTCAATCTTCATCTTCATCGAGACTTGCCGTTGCCAAGGCTTGTTGGGTCTAATCCGGACACCTCAGCACTCGACAGACATCGTGTACCAGCCCGAATCCTGCTCCTGGTCGCCGACAACGCCTCCTGGACCTCGTGGCTGAAGAGTCAAGACGACCGTCAACCTACCTGAAGCACTCGACATCGGTGGGCATCTGCTCATCGCCTTCCTGGTCACTGGCTAGTGACCCAGACTCTGTTCCCTCTGCTTTCAGGTTCTTCAGATCTCCGATCCACCTTTGGATCCACCCGGACACTTTTCACTTGGTCGCCAGCAGCACTTTGCAGCAGATCGCCATTCAAATCGACGACGAAACCCGACCCCGAAAGGCACCTATGCACTCGGCTTCCCTGGGTGAGGTAACAAGAGTACTCCGGTGCTCCCGTGGGTAGAGACTCTAGAACGACCAAGTTCTCAAAGGGTTTGCTCCAAGTCCTTCTTTAAGTGTCCCTTTTCTTTAATTTCCAAACCGCGACTTTCTCCATAGAAGTTAACGGCGATTCGCGGCTGTGTAATTACACTGCACGCGTCCCCCGTGGGTCCCCTGTGTCACTACCTTGGGTGGTTCCTTGTGGTCCAAGCACTTCTAGAGGCTCTAGGCCTAGTGTCTAGCTCAGTCGTGGTTCTTATACCACTTTATTGGTATATGGTTTGGTACGCCCCTAGGGCCCAAACGTGTATTTGTGCTATTACTGTGTTTAAATAACTTATAACTTATGTACTTCGAACTCTAGCCTCATAAAGAGACTAGAGGGGTGTGTTTAGCAATAAATACATATATTTTGAATATATACCTGGTGTGGTGCTCTTTCATTTGGTCACTCAAGAGATTATAGACTGGTAAAACAAGCTGCTTTACATTCCTTCAAGACTTAGCCTGAAGGCTGCTCTCCATAGCTACCACTAGGATAGCTTTCAATAAAGGTTGTCTTTAACCTATCTCCAATAAGGGGTTGTTTGGACTGGTGCAAGGTGCCCACTATAATTAGTGGACAGCATATGCCAGGCCAACTTCTCACATTGGTGTGCATCGTGTGGGATTCCAGCTTGCTATTGTTTTACCAGATAATCTCAATTGAATTGATCAACTGAAAACCACTAAAGGTACCTAAGGTACATATAAATTAAGCTTAGTATACAGTAAGTTCTACTGAACTTAGAGTTGTGTGTCAAGGGATAGCACACCCTTTCTACAACTCAAGAGAGTTTAGTAGGCCACACTAGAGTAGGTAGTGCATACACTACACCTCACTAGTGATGTCTTCAAAGCCAGGACCCAGTGAGTCCTTGCCAGAAGCCAATGGGCTTCTTCCCTCCAAGTATGATACACTCCCATTCTTGGAATTGAGAGCAATATGCAATGTGAGGAAACTGAAGACAGGCCAAAGTCCCACCACCCAACATCTGAGAGAGATGTTAATGGCTGATGACCTCAACAGGCCCTTAGGGACTGAAGGGGTAGGTGCAGAGGGTGAAGCAGAAGATGAGGATGGGGCCAGGGGTAGCAACACCCCCATCCCCCCCTCTGGAACTGACCAGGAGGGTGACAATGACCCTGACCTGGAAAACCCAATTCCTCCTGTGGATGAGGAGGAGGCTCAGGATGACCTCCACTTTGTCCCCCCAGGAAGGATTGTGAGTGTGCCTAGAAGGTCTAGATCTCCTTCTCAGGAGTCTAACCACTCTGGCACCTCAATAGGGACCTCTGTCTCCTCTCATAGGAGGGAATCCTCTCATGAGAGGAGAAAGAGGCTGATTCAGTATGAGGAAGCTCAGCTTGAACTCAGAAAACAGCAATTGGCCCTAGACAGGGAGTCCCTAGATCTCCTTAGAGAGAGAAAACAGTTGGGACTAGAGTCCCATGGTGGCAGCCATATCCCTAGAGATAGGGAAAGGTCTTATGACCATCGAAACCTGAGCAAGATTGTCCCTCCCTACCAGAGTGGGGATGACATCCACAAATGGATAACTGCTCTAGAGAGGGCCTGTAAAGTACAGAAGGTCCCTCAGGAGCAGTGGGCAGCAATCTTGTGGCTCTCCTTTGCAGACAAAGGTAGAGACAAGCTCCTCACTGTAAGAGAAGAGGATGCTGATAATTACAAGGTCTTGAAGAGTGCTCTTATTGATGGGTTTGGCCTAACAACTGAACAATACAGTTCAGAGATGCCCAAAAAGCACAGACTCAAGACTGGGTAGACTATGTGGATTGTTCTGCTAAGGCTCTGGAAGGCTGGTTGATGGGCAGTAAGGTGTGTGACTTCACAGGATTGTACAATCTGATAATGAGGGAGCAGATTCTTAATAACTGTCAAAATCAGCTGTTGCATCAGTACCTGGTGGACTCTGATCTGACCTCTCCCCAAGAATTGGGAAAGAAGGCAGACAAATGGGTCAGAACCAGGGTGAGGCAGAAGGTACAGAACCAAGGTGGTGACCCTAAGAAGCAAGATTCTAAGAACTCTGATATGGGTGGGGAGAAGGGTAAAGATCAAAAGTCTTCACAAGGCCCCCAAAAATCTTCTTCAGGTGGGGATTCACAGTCTACCAAAGGGAAAGGCCAAAGAAAACCATGGTGCAAGGTCTGTAAGCAAAAGACCCACTGGACCAGTGATTGCACCAAGTCCAAAGACTCGACTCCAGCCCCCACCAATGCCCCTAAGGCACCTGTTCCCCCTAGTACAGTTACAGTTGGTGGTGGGAGTACTACAGCCAAGGGTTTAGTAGGGTTGACCCTGGGTACTGAGATGGGCTCTGACCTAGTCAGAGAACTCACTCAGGATGTGTTAGTCTGTGATGGAGGCATGGATGTGACCTCCTGTGTGAGTCCCAGTAATCTGGGCAAGTACAGACAACAGCCTTTAATCAATGGACGAGAGGCTTTGGCATTTAGGGACACAGGGGCAAGTGTCACCATGGTGACACAAGACCTTGTGAATCCTGGGCAAGTTATACTTGGTGAGATGTACCAAGTGACCAATGCTAGCAATGTCAGAACAGACCATACTCTGGCAGTTGTTAACTTCTCCTGGGGAGGGGTAACTGGCCTTAAGAAGGTTGTGGTAAGTGCAGACCTACCAGTTGAATGCTTGCTTGGCAATGACTTAGAAACTTCAGCTTGGGCAGAAGTGGAGCTCAGGACCCATGCAGAAATGCTGGGGATCCCTGCAGATGTGTTTGCTGTGACCAGGTCACAAGCCAAAATGTCTAGCACTGAACAGGCCTTGGATTCTGGAATAATGGACCAAGTGCCTTCCAAGAGGAGGAGTCGTAGGGTAAAGGCAGTGCCTTCCCCCTTGGCTCAGAAGGAAGATCAGTCCCTTGAGGGGAATGATCTCAGTCCTGAGGAAGGAACTGTCCCAGAGGAGCTTGAACCTGACCAGGTTGAGTTCTTGGGGACAGGGGGACCTTCCAGGGCAGATCTGAGCCAGGAGCAGCAGAGCTGCCCCTCTCTTGAACCCCTCAGACAGCAAGCTGCTGCTGAGGCTGCTGGGAAAGCTAGTGGTCCCCATACTGTGTATTGGGATGATGGACTCTTGTACTCAGAGTGTAGAGACCCCAAGCCTGGTGCTACCAGGAGGTTGGTTATACCTCTGAAGTTCAGGGGCTTCCTATTGACCCTAGCCCATGATATTCCCTTAGCAGGTCACCTGGGCCAGAACAAGACTTGGGACAGAATTGTCCCTCACTTTCACTGGCCCCACATGTCTGAAGACACCAAGGAGTTTTGTCGCTCCTGTGTAACCTGCCAGGCCAGTGGCAAGGCAGGTGGCACTACAAAGGCCCCCCTGATACCACTACCTGTGGTGGGGGTTCCCTTTGAAAGGGTGGGGATTGACATTGTGGTCCCATGGATCCCCAAACAGCATCTGGGCACAGGTTTATCCTGGTGGTAGTGGATCATGCCACCAGGTACCCAGAGGCTATTCCCCTTAGGACCACTACAGCAGCTGTGGTGGCAAGGGCCCTCCTGGGAATTTTCTCAAGAGTGGGCTTTCTTAAGGAGGTTGTATCAGACAGGGGTGCTAACTTTATGTCTGGATACTTAAAAGCAATGTGTAAGGAGTGTGGAGTGACTTACAAGTTCACCACACCCTATCACCCACAATGCAATGGTTTAGTTGAGAGATTCAACAAAACCTTGAAGGGCATGATTAAAGGGCTCCCAGAAAAGCTTAGGCGAAGATGGGACATACTCTTGCCCTGCCTTTTATTTGCATATATGGAGGTGCCTCAGAAGGGGTTGGTTACAGCCCTTTTGAACTTTTGTTTGGCCACCCTGTCAGGGGTCCACTGTGCTTGGTGAAGGAAGGATGGGAGTTACCTCTCAAGCCCCCAAAGCAAGACATAGTGGACTACGTACTTGGTCTCCGCTCCCGGATGGCTGAGTATATGAAAAAGGCAACTAAAAACCTTGAGGCTAGCCAGGAACTTCAAAAGGCCTGGCATGACCAAAAGGCTGTGCTGACTGTTTATCAGCCAGGACAGAAGGTGTGGGTGTTGGAGCCAGTGGCCCCAGCAGCTCTCCAAGACAAATGGAGTGGACCCCACACCATTGTTGAGCAGAAGGGTGAGGTTACGTACTTAGTAGACCTAGGAACACCCAGGAGTCCCCACAGGGTTCTCCATGTCAACAGGTTAAAACCATACGTGGACAGGGCAGACATGGGCTTGCTCATGGCTACTGATGAAGGGCAGGAGGAAGAGAGTGACCCACTCCCTGACCTGCTCTCACAGAACCCTGACGATGGGTCAGTAGATGGTGTAGCCTTGGCAGGCAGCCTCACTACCCAGCAGCAAACTGATTGTAGACAGGTGCTCAATCAGTTTAGACACATGTTTTCACTGACACCCAGTCAGACCACCTGGTGCACTCATGAAGTGGACACTGGGGACAGTCTGCCTAATAAAAATAAGATTTATAGGCAACCTGACCATGTCAGGGACTGTATCAGGACTGAAGTCCAGAAAATGTTGGATTTGGGAGTTATTGAACCCTCAGATAGCCCTTGGGCTAGTCCAGTGGTCCTTGTGCCAAAACCTCACACCAGTGGTGGAAAAAGAGAGATGAGGTTTTGTGTGGACTACAGGGGTCTCAATGCAGTCACTAGGACTGATGCCCATCCAATACCAAGGGCAGATGAGCTAATAGACACTTTGGCCTCAGCCAAGTATCTAAGCACATTTGACTTGAAAGCTGGCTACTGGCAGATCAGACTAGCTGATCATGCAAAGCCAAAAACAGCATTCTCAACCCCTAGTGGGCATTATCAATTTGTGGTGAAGCCCTTTGGTCTGAAGAATGCACCTGCCACTTTTCAGAGGTTGGTGAATACAGTCCTTACAGGTCTGGAAGCCTATAGTGCAGCATATCTAGATGATATTGCTGTCTTTAGCTCCACCTGGGAGGATCACCTGGTCCACCTCAGAAATGTTTTACAGGCCCTGCAAAAGGCAGGCCTGACTATCAAGGCCACTAAGTGCCAGATAGGGCAGAGTCAGGTTGTGTACCTGGGCCACCTTGTGGGTGGAGGCCAGGTTCAACCTTTGCAGAGCAAGATCCAGACCATCATGGACTGGACTGCTCCCACTACCCAGACTCAGGTGAGAGCCTTCTTAGGCCTGACTGGGTACTATAGGAGATTTGTCAAGGGGTATGGATCAATAGTGACACCCCTGAATGACTTAACTTCTAAGAAAATGCCCAAAAGGTTCAGTGGACAGTTAGCTGTCAAAAGGCATTTGATGACCTCAAGCAGGCCATGTGCACTGCTCCAATTCTGCAGAGTCCTGATTACTCCAAGAAGTTCATTGTTCAAACTGATGCATCTGAATTGGAGCTAGGGGCTGTACTGTCACAATTGAATGAAGAAGGTCAGGATCAGCCAGTAGCTTTCATTAGCAGAAGGCTGACCCCTAGAGAGAAACGTTGGTCAGCCATTGAGAGGGAGGCCTTTGCTGTGGTCTGGGCTCTGAAGAAGTTGAGGCCATACTTGTTTGGTACTCACTTCCTTGTTCAAACAGACCACAAGCCCCTCCTATGGCTAAAACAAATGAAGGGTGAAAACCCCAAACTGCTTAGGTGGTCCATTTCCCTACAGGGGATGGACTTCACAGTGGAACATAGACCTGGGAGTAACCATGCCAATGCAGATGGACTCTCTAGGTACTTCCACTTAGAACATGAAGACTTAACTGGGCAAGGTTAGTTTAATGTCCCTACGTTTGGGGGGTTGTGTAGGAGAGTAGGATCTGCTTCACATGGGTACCCCCACTTTTTGCTGATGCTTCACTGTTTTTCGACCTTAGTCTGGCTGGGGCCCTGCTAATCAGAACCCCAACCTAGCTGCTTCCTCTCTAAAATGGTTTCCATGTGCCTTAGGCACATCTCTGATTGGAATCTGGAGTGCCCTTATAAGTCCCTAGTATATGGTATACTATGTACCCAGGGCATAGGTACCTCAGAGGCCTACCAGGGGCTGCAGCATGTATTGTGCCACCCCTGGAAGGCCATCCAAACTGACACCACAGGTCTGCTACTGCAGCCTGGGTAAGGTGGTGCATGCACCCCTTACTGTGATATAGGCTACCTATATCACTATATACATACACACATATAAACCTATAAGTCACTCCTATGGCAGGCCTTATCAATCCTGAAGGCAGAGTGCGTGGTTCCTATGTGAGAGGGTGCCCCTGCATGAGCAGGGCCCCTCTGCAGCGTTCGGAGACCCTTCTCTGATGCTGTTTGTAGTGCAGCCTGACCATATACTCTTAAGCGCATTATAACCTCGCGTTAAATGCTAACTTTGGAATGGCTGCACCGAAACATGTCGTGTTTGGTGTCAAACATCTTGGAATACTACCCACCCGCCAATTCTGGCGGCGGGGGTAGCATTCCACCCTTCTAGGGGGAAAGACATGTTAACCCTGGCTTGGCCGGTAACTTCTTTCTAAAGCCCTGGCATCACAAAATGGATGCTGCTGCCACAGACACGAGTCTGGCCTCCTGCTGCTGACCGAAACTCCGGCAGGGGAGGCCTGGACAATAGGTTTCCTGTCCCAGGGAGGTGTGACCACCTCCCCAGACAGGATAGTGTGTATTGGGGCTGGGCGGGAGCACTCTCAGGTGCTTTGAAGTCCTGCACTGGGGGCACATTTGGTGTCCCTGTGCATACCCCAGTTCAAACCGGATCAGGGGCTTGCAGCCCCTGCTTTGGCGCGAACTGGACAAAGGGAAAGGGGTGTAGCCACCCCTCTGCCCTGACCCACCCATAGGTGGGGCCACAGAGTAAGTCCAACCCCTAAACTTAGTATAAGTATAGGAACCCAGTCCTTAGGACTTTAGATTATCCCTGGACGAAACTCTGACACAGAATCCTGGACCTTCGACGCTCTACTACAAGATTAGAGGACAGAAGAATCTCCCTTGGGGTCAAGGAGTGACTCCCCTGCTTGGCAGGCACCAAAGAAGCAATTGTCCGGTCTGCATCGCCTAAGCTCCCGTTGGACGCCGAAGTCTTTGCATCACCAGAGGTGGATTTCCAGACTTCCCCGAGGCTGCCCTGAGTCTCCAGCAAAGCTGAGGCCCGTAGCTGTCGTGGGTAACGTGGAACCGTGACCCCTGGACACTGCACGCATTTGCAAGTGCATCCTCTTCTGGGTCTCCCACGAAGTCATGCTTTGGGCTCCGAGTAGCCCTAGCCTCTAGCACCAACTGCACCGAAGATCACTGGCCTCCACTCCAGGAGTGTCCTGTGAGCCAGCTCCAAGTGCACCGTCTTGAGGCTCCTTCGCGGTCGCTAGCCCGTTGGCTAGTAGCCCTTCACGAAGGCCAATCTTTTTCTACTTGGGCTCCCTGGTTGCTCCAGGTTTGCCCTCACTTACCCTCGCTGGGTGAGTTCCTCAGACCTTGCTGGTCTGCATCATCGTCAATCTTCATCTTCATCAAGACTTGCCGTTGCCAAGGCTTGTTGGGTCCAATCCGGTCGCCGACACCTCAGCACTCGACAGACATCGTGTACCAGCCCGAATCCTGCTCCTGGTCGCCGACAACGCCTCCTGGACCTCGTGGCTGAAGAGTCAAGACGACCGTCAACCTACCTGAAGCACTCGACATCGGTGGGCATCTGCTCATCGCCTTCCTGGTCACTGGCTAGTGACCCAGACTCTGTCCCCTCTGCTTTCAGGTTCTTCAGATCTCCGATCCACCTTTGGATCCACCCGGACACTTTTCACTTGGTCGCCAGCAGCACTTTGCAGCAGATCGCCATTCAGATCGACGACGAAACCCGACCCCGAAAGGCACCTATGCACCCGGCTTCCCTGGGTGAGGTAACAAGAGTACTCCGGTGCTCCCGTGGGTAGAGACTCTAGAACGACCTAGTTCTCAAAGGGTTTGCTCCAAGTCCTTCTTTAAGTGTCCCTTTTCTTTAATTTCCAAACCGCGACTTTCTCCATAGAAGTTAACGGCGATTCGCGGCTGTGTAATTACACTGCACGCGTCCCCCGTGGGTCCCCTGTGTCACTACCTTGGGTGGTTCCTTGTGGTCCAAGCACTTCTAGAGGCTCTAGGCCTAGTGTCTAGCTCAGTCGTGGTTCTTATACCACTTTATTGGTATATGGTTTGGTACGCCCCTAGGGCCCAAACGTGTATTTGTGCTATTACTGTGTTTAAATAACTTATAACTTATGTACTTCGAACTCTAGCCTCATAAAGAGACTAGAGGGGTGTGTTTAGCAATAAATACATATATTTTGAATATATACCTGGTGTGGTGCTCTTTCATTTGGTCACTCAAGAGATTATAGACTGGTAAAACAAGCTGCTTTACATTCCTTCAAGACTTAGCCTGAAGGCTGCTCTCCATAGCTACCACTAGGATAGCTTTCAATAAAGGTTGTCTTTAACCTATCTCCAATAAGGGGTTGTTTGGACTGGTGCAAGGTGCCCACTATAATTAGTGGACAGCATATGCCAGGCCAACTTCTCACACTTTTTAATTGCAGATCATGAACAATTTGCGCGGTTTCCTGAGGAAATCGAATAGACTTTTAATTATTCTGGGTGATGCATTTGTCTTTTGCTTCCTTATTAATTTGTGCTGAGATGTTATGGGTGTCTTCACTCTCTTGTCCAAAGGCTCTACGGGCCAGATGTACGACCCTTACATTTTGTGACTCCGACTCGCAAAATGCAATTTACAACAGTGTCTCAGACACTGTTAGCGATTCCTAATGGGGTCGCAAATTGCCTGCCTCATTAATATTCATGAGGCAGGTGCTATTTGCGACCCCATTAGAAATGGCCAGCACTCACAGGGATGGTGGCCTGCTGGGGTCAGCAGACCACCATGTCTGTGACTGCTTTTTTAATAAAGCAGTTTTTAAAAAAATGCAGCCCGTTTTCCTTAAAGGAAAACAGGATGTATTTAAAAAAGAAAAATGAAACGTTTCTGTTTCATTTTTTAAGAGCAGGCAGTGGTCCCTGGGACCACTGCCTTCTCTTCAAAAATATTTCCGCACACACTCACAAAGGGGAAGGGGTCACCTGGGGACCCCTTCCCGTTTGCGAGTGGCTTACCACCTACTTGAAGTAGGAGGTGAACTGCGAGTGTTTTGCGACCGCAAATGCAGTCACAAAACAATGGTACATTTCATTGTGACTCGCTATTAGGAAGGGAGGCCCCTTCCTAATAGCGAGAGTCGCGAACGCTACTTTGCGAGTCACTGACTGGCAAAATAGCTTTTGTACATGCCAGGACCCTTTTTTGCAGTCGCAAATGGGCTGATTTTCCGTTTGCGACCGCAATAAATGGTCGTACATCTGGCCCTAAGCTCCTGGTGACTCATTTTGACTTCCATAGCTTGCAAGATTTCCTCGTTGGATGTGAGTGTAATTAATATCAACCATGAGCTTTGAGTCCTCCAGACTGGCCTGGTGGACCTGTGCTACGGTCTTTAGCCCTTGTGTTGTTTCCCGTTTTGGTATGGCTAAGGTTCTGGGAGTGGAATGAGCCAGCTTTTCTTGAACTGTATGTGGGTTTGTTGTTAGCAGTTTTGTATATATGTTTTTTCCCCCATTGTTTTCATCAATCCTAGTTGCACTGGGGAGGTTGCCTCAATCTTGTTTTCTGTCTTTTTATCGGATTTGTTGCTTAATCCCGGCAGGGATTCTGCTATGTGAATTTGTGCTTTTGTAGTTAATGTTTTTTGTTTTAGTTTGCCATTATCTGCTTTGCTGATTTCTTCCTTTGTAAGTAGGAGGTTTAAGCCTTCCGAGTCTTGATCGTAAATAAGCACTTGGTCATTTGATTCATTTAGATTGTGTGAGGGGTCTTTTTGCTTCTCTTTTACGGTTAGACTAGGCACTGTCCTCTGGGGGGCCCGTGGCGTTAAAAGACCTGATATCTCTCCAGGCATTGAATAGATTGTGGCACCGGGGTCTTTAAGAAAGAAGAATCTGGCGCTTGTGTTCTCTTTTCCGCTTCTGTCTGCTTTCCCAAACATTATTAGTATTGGCGATATTAAGGGGCTCCTCGGCGTATAGCGCGGTTCTTTTGTTGTGGCTGATTTATTTGTGATTTGTTTTTTTGGTGCTCGCTTCAGATTGTTGATATTCTGCCCCAGCGTCTGCCTAATTTTGCCTGATCTCATTTTTCCTTTTGAAGTCTCTTAAAGTGGGCCTGGCACTTGCTCCCGTGCCCTGACGATTCTTGTGGCTCTGTGGCTGTGTGGCACCTGTTTCCTCTTACTGTCATGACACTGTTGTCCTTGTTTGTCTTGTGTTGCTCATTTTTTTTAGTTGATAAACTTCATGGGTAGTTTACTTATGCTCAAAGACTGATCAAAGCTGAAAGACAAGCAGATAGACAAATGGTGCTCGGATCCAGGTAATTGGGGTCTGGTTATCTGATGACCAGCCGTGCCACGCTGTGGACTATCCTTGTGCAGCACCCTAGTCTGTCGGAGCCTGTTCTGGAACCTGTCCTCTCCTGGAGCCTGTCCTGGAGCCTGTCCTGGAGCCTGTCCTCTCCTGGAGCCTATCCTGTCCTGGAGCCTGTCCTGGAGCCTGTCCTGTACTGGAGCCTTTCCTGGGGCCTGTCGGAGCCTGTCCTCTCCTGGAGCCTGTCCTCTCCTGGAGCCTGTCCTCTCCTGGAGCCTGTCCTAAAGCCTGTCCTCTCCTGGAGCCTGTCCTCTCCTGGAGCCTGTCCTGGAGCCTGGTCCTAGAGCCTGTCCTGGAGCCTGTACTGGAGCCTGTCCTGGAGCATGTCCTCTCCTGGAGTCTGTCCTCTCCTGGAGCCTGTCCTCTCCTGGAGGCTGTCCTGTGCTGGAGCCTGTCCTGTCCTCGAGCCTGTCCTGGAGCCTGTCCTGTCCTGGAGCCCGTCCTGGAGCCCGTCCTGGAGCCTGTCCTGGAGCCTGTCCTGTCCTGGAGCCTGTCTTGTCCTGGAGCCTGTCCTGGAGCCTGTCCTGTCCTTGAGCCTGTCCTGGAGCCTATCCTGTCCTGGAGCCTGTCCTGTCCTGGAGCCTGTCCTGAAGCCTGTCCTGTCCTGGAGCCTGTCCTAGAGCCTGACCTAAACTGTCCTGGAGTCTGTCCTGTCCTAGAGCCTGTCCTCTCCTGGAGCCTGTCCTGTCCTGCAGCCTGTCCTGGAGCCTATCTTAGAGTCTGTCCTGGAGCCTGTCCTCTCCTGGAGCCTGTCCTAGACTGTCCTGGAGCCTGTCCTGTCCTAGAGGCTGCCCTCTCCTGGAGCCTGTCCTGGAGCCTGTCCTGTCCTGGAGCCTGTACTGGAGCCTGTCTTAGAGCCTGTCCTGTCCTGGAGCCTGTCCTGAAGCCTGTCCTGTCCTGGAGCCTGTCCTAGTGCCTGTCCTGGAGCCTGTCCTAGACTGTCCTGGAGTCTGTCCTGTCCTAGAGCCTGTCCTCTCCTGGAGCCTGTCCTCTCCTGCAGCCTGTCCTGGAGCCTATCTTAGAGTCTGTCCTGGAGCCTGTCCTCTCCTGGAGCCTGTCCTAGACTGTCCTGAAGCCTGTCCTGTCCTGAAGCCTGTCCTGTCCTAGAGGCTGCCCTCTCCTGGAGCCTGTCCTGTCCTGGAGCCTGTCCTGTCCTGGAGCCTGTACTGGAGCCTGTCTTAGAGCCTGTGCTGTCCTGGAGCCTGTCTTAGAGCCTGTCCTGTCCTGAAGCCTGTCCCGGAGCCTGTCCTGGAGCCGGGTGTTCTTACTTGCTTCCTTCTCGCTTCCTGCGCCCGGTTCCAACTCGCTCCAAGTCCGAGTCCGACTCGCTGCTCGCTACTGCTGCACCGGATCCGGAAGTAGTAGATAGGGATAAGAAAAGGCACAAAGAGGAGATAAGAGCGGCTTGGAGACAACAAGTAGAGAGGACTTGTAGGTAGAACAATGCAGCGGCACACATGGCCAGGGGTGCGAGGAGCCCACTGCACCCCTGTAATAGATGTCTTTTAATACCAACCCAGTGGTGAGGGGGGCATTTTTTCTGGGCCCAGGGCACCCTTACAAACCACTGATTCCGGTAGCTTGCACACCAGGCGTGCTTGAATATTAAGTTGTTGCTTGTCTTCAGCGCACACAGCCTTAGCTGCAGTGCATGGAGTACCTTTATTGCCGCATATAGAGGAAATAAATTAAAGAAAACATTGCTGGCAACCCGTCCGTCTTGTTAAAAGCGCATTATATCTTGTGGTAATTGTTATAAAGCAGTACCTCATAAGCACCTACCTGTGCACCTCCTCTGTTTATACCACATAAGCACCTACCTGTGCACCTCCTTTGTACCTCATAAGCACCTACCTGTGCACCTCCTCTGTTTATACCACATAAGCACCTACCTGTGCACCTCCTCTGTACATCCTAAGCAGCTACCTTTGCAGTTCTCTGGTCTATACCTCTAACCACCTACCTGTGCAGCTCCTTTATTTGTACCTCATAAGCGCCTACCTGTGCCCCTCCCCTGTTTAGCACCTACCTGTTCACCTCATCTCTTTGTGCCTGTGTGCCTTCTCTTTTTATACCTCATAAGCACCTATATGTGCACCTCCTTTGTTTATACCTCATAAGCACCTACCTGTGCACGTCCTCTATTCATACCTCATAAGCACCTACCTGTGCACCTCTTCTGTACCTCACAAGAACCTGCTTATGCACCTCCTTTGTTTGTGCTGTATAAGCACCTACTTGTGCACATCCTCTGTGTGTACCTCATAAGCACCTACCTGTGCACCTCATCTCTTTGTACCTCACAAGCACCTATCTGTGAACCTCCTCTGTTTATACCTCTAACCACCTACCTGTGCAGCTCCTTTGTTTGTACCTCATAAGCGCCTACCTGTGCCCCTCCCCTGTTTAGCACCTACCTGTTCCTCATCTCTTTGTGCCTGTGTGCCTTCTCTTTTTATACCTCATAAGCACCTATATGTGCACCTCCTTTGTTTATACCTCATAAGCACCTACCTGTGCACGTCCTCTATTCATACCTCATAAGCACCTACCTGTGCACCTCTTCTGTACCTCACAAGAACCTGCTTATGCACCTCCTTTGTTTGTGCTGTATAAGCACCTACCTGTGCACCTCATCTCTTTGTACCTCACAAGCACCTATCTGTGAACCTCCTCTGTTTATACCTCATAAATACCTACCTGTGTGTCTCCTTTGTTTATATCTCACAAGCACCTGTGTACCTTCTCTGTTTGTACCTCATAAGCACCTACAGGTGCCGCACCTCTGTACCTCATGAGCACCTATCTGTGCACCTCCTCTGTCTATACCTCATAAGCACCTACCTTTGCACCTACTCTGTTTATACCGCAGAAGCACCTACCTGTGCACCTCCTCTGTCTGTACCTCATAAACACCTAACTGTGCACCTCCTCTGTTTATACCTCATAAGCACCTACCTGTGCACCTCCTCTGTCTATACCTCATAAGCAACCACCAGTGCGCCTCCTCTGTTTGTACCTCATAAGCCCTTATCGGTGCACCTTCTCTCTTTGTACCTCATAAGCACCTACCTGTGCACCTCCTCTGTTTATGCCTCATAAACACCTACCTGTGCACCTCCTCTGTCTATACCTCATAAGCACCTGCCTGTGCACCTCCTCTGTTTGTACCTAATAAGCACCTACCTGTGCACCTCCTCTGTCTATACCTCATAAGCACCTACCTGTGCACCTCCTCTGTTTATTCCTCATAAGCACCTACCTCTGCACCTCCTCTGTTTATACCTCATAAGCACCTACCTGTGTGCCTCCCCTGTTTGTACCTTGTGAGCTTCTGTAATGAAGCTTGTAATCCTGCACTCCCAGCCACGGGTGCTTGACTGTCAGACCATTATTTGACATCTGCTGTGTTCATGCATCAAGTGTGTTCCTCTGATTCAGCTAAAAATGAACCCTGTAAAATGAGTATGCAGACATCGTGGGCGGGTAATGAACAGGGAACAAGTTAAACCTGGATATCACGGAGTAGCCTCCACTTGATCTTGTCTGCCCTTCGTGCTTATGTCGGGGTCAGTTTTCAGTCAATACATGACCCAAGGCGCCACCTGGCACCATGAATCAAGAGCTGACCAACAGGTATAATCATCGAACATCATGGTCTTCCATCGATTTCCAACAGATTCCAAAACGTCTCAAATTCTGCCTTGTTCTTACTCCGATTAATCTTATAATCCAATTCCCTAAAATATCTCACTGAGTTCCACCAATCCCGCCAGGTTGGGGGTGAGGGTTGACATCACACTTTACATAGCTCCCTCCTTGCCAGAAGACCAGATAAAATATCCACAGACTTTGTAGTTTCGAGGGCCCCCCAGTCCTGATCCTCGCTGTACCAAACTAAACATAATCAAGGTGGGTCTTACCTCCAGTAACGTCCCAAGATGTCACAGATTGTCCCACCCACACTTGTCAAGAAACCTTCCAGAGCGGGCAGTTGGCAAACACATGGGCATTGTCCTCATCTCGAGCTTCACACCGCTTGCATTTAGATTCCCCTTCTCCTCTTATCTTGGCCAGCTTTGCCGGGAAAGCACCTATGTATGTGAATGCAGTTACCTTTATTGTATACCTCCGGAGAAGTTAACCTTGTTGTACACTTCCTGAAACTGAGGAAACAGCAGCACATCCTGATCCATCTCTTTTTCCACAATCCGTTCTTGTTTATTTGAAATCTTGTCGATGTTCCTCTGCCTAAAGCTGTACCTGTAGCCTGCGGGTGCTCCTTGACCGCCCTTTCTTTACCAAGTTACTCTGTGAACAGTGGTAAATCACCTCCTTTTCAGAAGTAAATAAGATGTGACGTTCAGTAGAACATTTGCTTAAATATCTGTGTATGGTGAAATAACAATTGCTACGTTTCAAAGATGGTAAAGAGGAGATGGTGTTTATAGCCAGTTAAATGTTGTGTATTCACATTTGTTTTTTCGTAATTTTAAATCTCTTTACAGAAAACAAGACTTGAATGCATGAGATGCTTATGAATAACTACAATGGTCTGTAACTCTACAAAAAAAATTCTGAAATAATGAGCTCCAGTATTCAGGAAAATATTGGCGCAGTCAGAAACTGAGGGCCCTGAACATAAACTGACAGATCCTGGAAGAAGCTGTCAAGGGAAGTTCAGTGGATGTAAGAGTCAGAGCTGTGCGCCTCCACGCCACAAGATGAAGAAATGAGCTCAAGACAATTAAGCCAACAACACTGACAAACCACCTCCTGAATAAACAGGCAGCCAACATCAGCTTTGCTTGTGGTATCGGTATGATGTGGTTACCGTAGTGCTTTGATTCCTAAAATAATAACAGGACACCATTCAGTGCTCCAGGTGTATTGTAAACTCTTCCTGTCCAAACCACAGCAACCAGAGAAAAGCACAACGGAGCGGAGCCACCCAATGGAAGGGTTGAAGGAAAGAGGAGTTCTGCTAGCTTAAATAGAGAGGGCAGTCCCAGCATACACTGAACAGAAGGAGGATGAATCTTTACCCACAAGCGTAGAAAACTGTTATCCAATCTAAAGACACAATCTCTCGCAAGGAAGCCTGACACATATTAAGAGTGCAGCATTACGTTCAAATTGGAAATCAAATGTCCTAAATACCAACACGTACAGGAAATTTGAGAATAATACAAGTACTTTATCAGCCATGTTGGCCCTTCAGGAGACACAGTCATGGGATGTAGAAAAATATATCCTCAACCCGGAGATACTAACCAAGAAAGAAGAATTACACACATGCAACGTGAGCTTTAGTTTCCCATCAGTACCAAAGCTCTATCAGCAAACGCACAGAGGAGAAAAGCCATTCAGATGCAGTGAATGTGCGAAGAGCTTTAGTAAATTATCATACCTGCAAAGACATCAACGAACCCATACAGGGGAAAAACCATATTGCAGTGAGTGTGTGAAGAGCTTTAGTCAGTTATCACACATCCAAAGACATCAGAGAACACACACAGGGAAAAAAAAACATTCAAATCTAGTGAATGTGTGAAAAGCTATACTTCTTTACCGAGCCTAAAACAACATCAGTAATACAGTGTAAGCACTACAAAAGGACACCACACCGGTTTAGAAAAATATCCAATATTTTTATATACTTAAAACAAGACCAAAAATCCACAATGCAGTACTGAAAAATCTTTAGTTATCAAAATAACCTTGAGAAACAGTTCCTTGATGTCGATAGCTCCGTCCGAGGCTATCACGGCGTCGTGAGCAAACAAATCCAAACAGTTCTGGCTGACCGCGGTGTCGCGGGCCAGCTACGGTGTCGGGAAGACCAGCAAAACAGTACCTTTAGAAATGCAGGGCGCCGGCGACCTCTCGTTGAGCTTCCGAAAGCACGGTGTCCGCAGGCGTCGGTTTCGGAGGTCAGTGCAGGAGTTGTCGGGGCCCTTGAAGTGTTGCAGGTCAAACTCCTCTTTGTTGAAGTCAGAAGCGCTGGCGTCGGCAGGCGTCGGGTGTTGCAGTGCGAAGTGCAGCGGTGCGGCGTGCGGTGCCCTCCAGTCGTGGTGCGAGCAGCGGCTCGGTGGCGGCGTCAGATGGTGTCATCGGTGAGACCAGGGTTGTGGTGTGAGATGAAGGCGGTGCTCGTCACGGTGCTGGCAGGTCACGGTGCAAGCAGCGTCGTCGTCGTTGCTGAAGCGCTGTCGTCGGCTGATGAACTGGAGTCGATGGCACCGGCGTCGGTAGGCCAAGGCTGCGGTGCAGGATGAGGGCGGTCCGTCGTGTAACTTTACGAGCTGTGCCCTCGAACCACGGTGCAAGCAGCGGCGCCAATTCTGGCGTGGAGCGGCGGCGTCGGGGATACCAAGGCGTCGTAGTGAAGCGAGGCGGTGCGGAGTGCGGTGCCCACAGGTCGCGGTGCGAGCAGCGGCTCGGTGGCGGCGTCGGTGAAACCAGGGTCGTGGTGCAATGTTGTGGCGGTGCCCTCTGCGGTGCCGTCAGGACACGGAGTCAGCAGCGGCATCATAGAAGTCGTCGAGTTGCTTTTCTTCTGTTGCAGCACTTAACACGCAGTCCCCAGTACTGAGGGCAGAAGAGCTTGAAGTCTTTGCTGTTTCTGAGACTTCTTGAACAGGGGGCAAGCTCTACCTCAAGCCCTTGGAGAAACTCACAAAAGTAGATTGCAGAAAGTTCAGTCCAGTCCTTTCACTGCCCAAGACAGAAGCAGCCACTGCAGGCCAACACAGCAAAGCACACAGCAAAGTGGTGGGTGGCACAATCCAGTGCTGCAGCCCACCAACAGCATTTGATTATTTATGGGCCATGGCACACGCAGTGCACTTTACTAGGGACTGACACATAAATCAAATAGGCCAATCATGGAAACACCAATCCATAACACATTTTACTACAGGAGCACTTGCACTTTACCACTGGTCAGCAGTGAGAAAAGTGCGCCAAATCATTACACCGTCAAAACCGGGAGGTCAGAAAGCAAAAACTCAGGGGAAACACGCCAAAAGATGGCAAGTCTAACACATGTCCCCTCCAGCTGAAAGTAGGGAGAACTACCCAACCTCCTGGGAGTTCTCTTCACTAAGGCGGAAGAACCTGGACAGACCATCTGCGTTGGCGTGTTCTGTGCCAGGGCGGTGTTCCACCGTAAAGTCCATTCCCTGTAGGGAGATGGACCACCTCAGCAGTTTTGGATTTTCACCCCTCATTTGCATCAACTATCTGAGGGGCCTGTGGTCTGTCTGAACCCGGAAGTGAGTCCCAAACAGGTATGGTCTTAGCTTCTTCAGTGCCCAGACCACAGCGAAAGCTTCCCTTTCTATGGCACTCCACCTCTGTTTCCTGGGAAGTAGTCTCCTGCTAAGGAAGACTACAGGCTGGTCTAGGCCCTCTTCGTTCAGTTGTGAGAGCACCACTCCCACCTTGCTCTCCATGCCACTGGAGTCAATCTATGGGTGAGTAGTTGCGCTTTACCAACCCCTGATTGATTGATTGATTGATTGATTGATTGCTTGATTGATAACTTGCTACTGAAGCAGTGCTCGATTCTGGTGAGTGATATAGATCCACCCTCAGCAGTTCTTCTTTAGACATGGGTGACGCCAGTAAGTTGTTATTGAAGCAGTGCTCGATTCTTGTGGGTTATAGGGAGCCCCACAACGTTTCTCCTTTAGACACAGGTGACTGCAGTAAGTGATTTTGAAGCAGTGCTCGATTCTGGTGGGTGACAGGGATTCCCCTGCAGTGGTTGTCCTTTAGACATGGGTGACTGCGCAAAGTGGCTGTTGAAGCAGTGCTCGATTTTGGTAGGATATAGGGATCCCCACAGCAAGTTCTACTCTAGACACGGCTGACTGCAATAAGCTGTTAGTGAAGCAGTGTTAGATTCTTTTGGGTTATAGCGATTCCCCACTGTGGTTCTCCTTTAGACATGGGTTTCTGCAGTAAGTTGCTATTGAAGCAGTGCTCGATTCTGGTGGGTTATAGAGATTCCCTGCTGCGGTTCTCCTTTAGACATGGGTGACTGCAGATTTTTATTGTCATACTTACAATGGGTTACAAAGCATCATTGGCAATTAGCTGGGAGCAGCGCAGCAGTTTGGCATTTTACGGTTACATAAATTGGGAGCAGATACAGGTGATTACATTAACATGTTTCAAAGACTAGGTCCCCCGCAGAATGACCCTCGTCAGGCAGATACGGAGTGTTCGCTCCGAAGTAGTCATAGTTGGGCTAAATTCTATAAGAGGCGAAAACAATGGCACGCATTATAATAGTTAGCATAATACACTACAATTTACATTAGCCTTCTGGCATTTCCTCGCCATCTCCCTCAGTCTCTCCCGTTTCCTTTCCCACCAGATAAGTTTGTTACAGACCCCAAATATCCTTGGGGCGGTTCTGTGGTGGTAGAAGATGATTAAAAATGTCTGAATGTGTATTACAGAATACCATATCTTTATGCCAGTCTGTAAGAGCGGGAGGTGGGCTGTGGCCCATCCCATAGCCACCCTGTGCCTGGCTAAGAGGAGGCCGAGTGCCATCAGTTTTCTTACCTACTTCTTAACCTCTTTATCTAGACCCAACAAGGCCAGAAGGGGGTCAGAGTGTAGCGTATACCCAATGATAAGCGACAGTTCGTGGAAAATCTCTATTCCTGAATGCCTGAACACCTGAGCAGAGCCATGCCGTATGTAGAAAACTGGCGTCAAGTGAGTGACAGCGGAGACAGTCTGCTGAGTCCCGCATGCCATAGCGATGCAATCTCTCAGGGGTATAATAAACAGGGTTCATGTATTTGAAGTGCATGAGTTGGTGTCTACCGTTGAGGGAGATCTCACTTGTCCTTGCGCAACAGTATTGCAATGTTTTA
Organism: Calotriton arnoldi; assembly: GCA_963921515.1. Taxonomy (NCBI): domain Eukaryota; kingdom Metazoa; phylum Chordata; class Amphibia; order Caudata; family Salamandridae; genus Calotriton; species Calotriton arnoldi. Next base: position 335,073 of record CAWUFW010004051.1, read on the forward strand.
TCATCTAAGGACACATCTAGTTCTCTCTGCCAATCTACCCAGGCCTTAATCATTGGGAGGCGCCTGGCCTCCTGTGCGTGTGCATAGAGTCGGAAGATCAACCTCTTGGGGTGATTGTTACGAAGCAAGACGGACAATGCAGTAATCTCTAAAGGTTCCCTCATCTCATCGCCCAGGAGATCTCTCGACTCGCTGCGGACCCTGAAGGCAGTCTGTTCAGGCGTTTCCCGGACCACCAAGTCCCAGCTCTTAGCAACACCCTCGCTGAATAGGTCACCCATTTTGTGTATACTCAAGGGGGCAAATTCACAAGGAGCTATCGCCGAATTAACTGCACTTTATCGCAGCCAAAGTCGTGATAAATTTACCTCCCCATTCACAGCACCAGTTCACCCGCGATAGCAGCCGCAAAAAAAATCGCCACAGAGGACCCCCGCAACTATCGCTAATGAGATGCGGAGTAGGCGTTCCCAAGCAAAAAGCCGCGACATCACACCACAACATTCTCAACGACCAGCCACATCGGCGATAAAAACACAAAACAGGCGATAAGGCGCGTTAGCACCAGGAAATCTACACCTGCTCTGACCTGGTGTAAAGTCGGACGGCAGCCTGCACCACAAAAGGGAGCACAGCCCAGGGCCACATCGGAAGGGCAACAGATGCCATGGAGCCACACATCATGCGGCCCGGACACCCAAGAGGGCCACAACACCCACCGCCACCACCCCAGGACCCCAACCCACACCCGGAACACCCCCCCCGACCACCACAGACGCAGCGCAGACAAAGACAGCGGACCCCCAGGAAGCGTACCAGCCGTACAGACCCAACATCTGACAATGTCACCGTACACCACAAGCTGAAAGGGACAACCATCCTACACATCCTGACCATCATCGCCTAAGAGGCCTACGGCACCAACACAGCGGACAACCAACATCCCACCCCACACCAAGCTGCTGGCTTGGCTGCACCTGTTGGCCCCTGGCACCCCCAACCAACACCCGCCAGAGTCGGAGGAGTCACACAGCCAGCCACATCCAAGTCCCCCGCACTTGTCCTGGACATCACCATCACCCTAGTACCCCAGTCCCCATACGTCCAACACAATGCGCAGGTCATGCTGGAGACCAAGCAAGGACCATATGCCCTAGCAGGATGCACGCATCTGTTGGGGGCAACCCACAGCACACAAGTCCTACCTGTGCCCCCTGGTGACACATCACACAATCACCGCAACAGAAAGCACACGTCCCACCCCAATGCGCAGGCAACAACAGAACACTGTGGAACCTCCAACAATGTCGCCTTCAAATACACAGCCAGTGTGCATGATTCCTTCATCCTCCGACTGTCCATCACCAACCAGCGTACCCAGGATGGCAACAAGGGAAATGCACAGCCCCTTGGCAAGTTGCAAATGAACACCCCACTCACCTCAACTCCACAACCATGCAAATCACAACTCTGGCAATGCACACGTCACAAAATCACAACCAACATGCACAACAACATGCCCACCCACCAGACACGACAGAACAACTCACAATGGTTACCTGGCCAAGCCGTGAACATGAGCCATCAACGGCATGGCACCTCAGCCACACAACAGCCAAATGTGGGGAGAGGTGGCAACCAGGCATGTGTGAAGGATGCAGTAGTACCATGATTGGGAAAGTACACAATGCCAAGAGTGGCGGAGATGTGCTGGACAGACCGCAGTATGCAGCACACACCCATATCCATGGCGACATACACCTCTGGTGTATGGAGTGTAGTGGACAGTGGACGCAACCATGTCACCACAGCCAGTGGGGGACCTCGCGGAAATCTTGCCTGTTATGCTCCCCCCTAAGCGTGACCGGAGTGGGATGGCCCGGCGTATGCCACGCCAGCGTAGGGGTGTGAATAAAAAGCACGTAGCCCTGGGCGTGGTTCTGTACTGTGAATGTGCATCTGCATGTGTCTCTTTGGCAGTGTGGGTCTCCTTTGTGGGGTGTGGGTGGTCCCTGAGGGTGATAGACACCAACGTATGTGTTCTAGCTCACCTTCCATGGGTTCGGCACCCACCCCCACCTGTTGGGCCACCTCCTTTTGGCGTGATGACACATGGCATTGGGGTGCCATGTGTGGGGGTGAAGTGTTGTGAGCCAGCTGTGCTTGCGGGTGCTTCCTGCTGTGTGGTCTGTTGCAGGGGCTGTGTTCTCCTCTGAGTAGCTTGTCTACCCTGGTCCTGGTGGTGGGTTGCGTGGGATATCCATGGGCTGTTGTAGGGCGTCGGTGTCGACGGTGTGGTGGTCCTCTCTGGCATCACAGATGTGTTGTCTTCTGTGCTCTGCTGGAGGTGTTGTGTGCCCCTCTGCAATGTGAAGGGGAGATGCATGTTGACATTGTGTTGACATGTATGCCTCCTGGCACTAAGCCTTCTGGAAGATGGAGTCCTCTCCCCGAGATACGGCGTGAGGAAAGTGCGGCGTGCCTTGGTCTCAGCAGGAAGAAAGTGCAACGTGCCTTAATCACAACAGGAAGAAAGTGCTGTGTGCAGTAAGGGTGTCCTCACAATATTTTTCTGGGTGTATAACACAACCCCCAACAGTCAGATATGAATTCGCTTAAATCTTGAATGGGTTAGGAGGACTCCTCACATAAAAAAATGCTTGTGACATTCATGACTATTTACTTTTTCGTATCTTGTCCTATGCCAGAGGTTATCAGCACATTGGCAGATGATATTGCAACAGTCTTACCCATATCATTGTAGAAACTTGTAGGAAGTAGTGGCGGGGACCCCGGTGCCACACACCAGGATTCTACGGCTGGGCAGACCCGGGGCAAGACACTCGAGAGGCTACTAGCAAACACCATCCGAGTGCATTCAACAAAACCGCCCGGGCCTGACCCAGCCCATCTCCCACCTAGCTGACCAAAGAAGAGTGCTTGCTTGTGATTATCTAAGCACGGCATTTCAGTGTTATGTTATTTAAATTTGTAAGGTGCACAGCTACCCCAAGGGGTTTCCCGGTGCCGGCCAGGTAGGAAGGAGAAAAACAAGCGAATTACTGATTAAATAGCCATGTCTTCACTCTTCTACGGAAACTGCCAAAAACAGTTTCCTCACGTATTGAGATAGGAAGAGAGTTCCATAGGGAGGATCGCAGAAAGGAAAAGGACCTGCCGCCCATCTGAATAAGTTTGATTCTGGGAATAGCAAATTTGGACTGTCCGGCAGAACGCAGAAGACAAGAAGGTGTATAGAGCTGGACTAAAGATTGCAAGTATTGTAGGGCTGTTCCAGATTTAATTTTGAACATAAAGCTCAAGGCTTTAAATTTAACTTGATTCTCCACTCTGAGCCAATGAAGATCACGAAGAGAGTCGGAAGCTGACACAGTCCTTGGGACCCGACACAGCATTCTGGCAGCTGCATTTTGCACCACCTGCAGCCTTTGTACTGTAGTTTTGTTTGAGCCTAAGTATAGAACATTACCGTAGTCAAGCCTGGACATAATCAGGGCATGGACTACAGTTCGTTGAACAGAGCGGGGTATCATCCACAGAATTTTCTTTAACCATTTTAGAGTGGTAAAGCAGGTTGAAGCCACCTTAGTGATTTGTTGTTTCATTGACAGGTGGTCATCAATGATGATTCCCAGGTTACGAACTTGGTGTACTGGTTGAGGTATGGTGCCCATTTCGGCGGGCCAGTGTTGAGATCCCCAAAGATCTTGCTCTTTTCCTAGGATCAGAACTTCAGTTTTGTCTCCATTTAGTTTGAGTACGTTATTTTGCATCCAAGATGCAATTTTCCTCAGACCAACCTGAAGAGCAGAGGAATCAGATCCCTTAGATGAAGTGAGGGAGAAGATTATCTGCGTATCGTCAGCGTAGGAAAATAGGGACAACCCCGCCTCTTCGGCAATATCTGCCAGCGGGCAAACTTAGATATTAAACAGCAAAGGACTCAACACCGAGCCTTGGGGAACTCCATAGGGAGATGGATGGAGATTAGAGTTTGCCGAGGTAGAAAAATCCTGAAAAGTGCGGTCAGTTAAAAACAAGCATTTGCAATGCAAATAGGTCTCGCATTTGTGAGTTAGAGCTATTGACATTGTAAATGGCAATGTTTTTTACCTACACGTTTTATTTTTGGAGTAAATGTATGTAGTGTGCAAAATCCCTTGGAAAGGTCCTGCACTTCGTAATAAATATATTGAAAAAGACGCAAAGTGTGGATTGTGTCAACAATTGCTTGGCACGTACCTCATGGGTGAAGTGTCGCCACACATGCACACCGTGGTGCTTTACTAATGCGAAACTCATTAATAAAAGTAGTGCTTACAGACTAACCAACGCGATCGGGATCGGAGCATGTAAATCCGAATCCTGGCTTCTCTTTCATTTTCTAGACTATTTGACTCACTCTGCTGCGTCTTGGTTATCCCCCAAACACTGGGAGGCAATGAAGTTTGCCAAGGGGGCGGGGGGTACATGAAAATGTATTCATTGCCTCCGACCCTCGGTCTAGGTCCACTCTCTCCCCGCTGCTCCACTGTGCCGTCTCTTGCCTCCAGACCCCGACCTCCTCCTTGGGAGGTTCGAGGCTGCTGCCCGCTCCTGCGCCTGCTGCCTGCTCCAACTGGGACCAGACTGCCTCCAACCACCGTAACCTTTCTCAGCCGTTTTTCTTCTTAATTTTTTCCCTGTTGTGCCACTGTTATTGTGCCCATCTGTGTCTTGCTCTAATTCCACCACTGTTTTTATTTTCTCGTGCCTGCCTGTTCCTTTTGTCTTTCGCCGCTGCTGCCCCTGTGGCCCCTCCCCCCCGGAATTCCCCCCCAGAATTTCCCCCCGGAATTTCCCCCCGGAATTCCCCTGCTCCAGCCTCCCAGCCTCTCCTCCCTCCCACCTCCCCTACTTAATGGCGGCTGCTGCGCGGTCATGCAGCAGACGTGCCGAAGGCACGCCAAAGTTAAGCCTGTCTGCGCCTGTCCGCGACCCGACCGCGGCCAGCGCCAGGAACCCTGGGCCTCCCACTACCAATCGCTACGACACCACCACCCTCCTCGCACTCAACCCTGGAAGACTAAGAGAATGCCAACAGGCCTCGCCGAACATAACCCACGGCCAGTTCTCCTGCCTCCACTGCCGCCAGACTCTCACCGCCACCCCGGCCTCCAACACCGCCGACGCCAGCACCGGCGACACCCTAAAATGTATCCTCCTCAACGTACGCTCCGTACACAAACACGCCATGGAAATCTAGAACCTACTAGACTCTCTTTCGCCCGACATCGCCTTCTTCACAGAGACCTGGACCAACGCATCCTCCGCCCCCGACATCAGCACCGCCATCCCAGACGGATACAAGATCCAGAGGAAAGACTGCCCCAACCACCCAGGAGGGGGGCCTCGCCATCGCCCACAAGATCACCCTCCGCCTCACCACCTCCAGCGAAACCTTCCCCTCCGCCGAACACCTGCACTTCAAGATCCAGACCACCCCCAAAGCCACACTCCAAGGAACCCTCGTCTACAGACCCCCCAGCCCCCGAACACCCTTCACCACCACCATCACCGACTTCATCACACCCCACGTGATCGCCTCAACAAACTACATACTCGTTGGAGACCTGAACTTCCACCTCGACAACCCCAGCGACCCCAACTCCACTATCCTTCGTGACAACCTCGCCAGTGATGCAGCGGATACAATGAAAACTATTTTCCTCCTAGGTCACTTATCGGTCATCCAGGGGCGACTTATATTTTCTCACATCCACATGACGATGGGGCCCATAACATCGCCTATCAAACACACACACACCTGGATTTCCTCTACACCTTTACGAAATCTATACTCCTAGGAGAAAAGAAAAAACTAAATGAAAATCATCATGATGTACTGCTGGAAGGAGCCGGGATACCTTATTACCTTAACCTATCGCTTTCTTAGTTATTTCTTAAGATATTCCTGCTCATTGTTTGGTCGATGGATCATCTAATAAGAAATCAGTTCATAGTGATTAAGACCAGCTAAATCACAATAACCAATTACCAATTTCACAATCATTTAGTAAATAACCACTGAGTCGTTTGATTTAAGAATCTCAAATTTTATATAATTTTAAAGGCATGGAAAAGAATTTAGACTTTTTATTCAATTATTCATTCATTATTAATTCAAATATTTTTTAAGCAAAATCAATTTTATTGCAGAAAGGAAATTTTGTCATGAAGAAAAACCCTAATTACCTGCCTACCTTCCTAATTTAGCCTAATGATTTCTAACCTAAGTTTAAGATTAAAAATAACCTGATTCTCATACTCAACTGGAAAAATAAGACAGCAACAGAAACTTCAGCTCGTCAGCATCAGCTACCGCCACCCGTCTCATCTAACAGTCTTTCAGCATCTCCCGCTCAGTAAAATGGATCGATCTGGAACACCAAGCACTGGAAGCCACCAACTCCAACACCAACTACCCCTCCCACCAAGAGTAGGCCTTCTTATACCCTAATTCTAACTTTGCTAACTAAATTGTTGCAACATTAATAACGCGCTTTTCTTTCATTGGTTCACTCATTTCATCTATTCATTTTTTAATCAAGTTCTCCCGGATTCAGCTTGTTCTTTTGGAATGCAAATGTTCATTTCCTTTCTCACAGTTCAAGACATGTTTCCATCCGCTTCGATCAGTACATTTGTAACTTCTTTCGATACATTCGAGAACTCTGCAGGCATTGTCCTTTCTCTTAAAACTGTTTCCCACGATTCTCTGCTGATCACCACGGCACACTATCAGTTCAATTAGGTCACATCAGCCTTGACCATTCTTGCATCCTAGCCTCTCAGCACCATCACGTGGTCAGTCTTTCTCCAACTTTTTTCCTCCCTTGTCATGCGTTTTCTCAGCGCATGCGTACTCTAATAAACGGCAGCCATTTTATATCGCCACTCGATTAGACTTAGAAGCACTATTTAGAAGTAAACAAAACATAATTAAAATAGAGAAACATAGCCTTTTCGTTTCCCTCCCGTCATCTACGTACCCCAATTAGTTATTACCTAGCAGAAAGCAACATTTAAGCTGTTCCTTACTTACCATCACTATTGTTTTTGCAACGTCACGTTTATATTCTATGAAGCACAAATCATGCATTTATTATTTATTTAGTACGCAATTATTTTATGTTATAATTAGACACACAGACATTTGTAAATAGATTATTCGGCCCATATACTTGCGTGTTACCCTTCCCTCATGTACATGGTTGATTAATACATTTAAACGAACATTTTTATTAATTATTTATAAAATTTGTTAGGGGTTAAAATTTTTTATTTTCTCTGCTCCATCACCAGCATCGGACTTAAACAACTCGTCAACACACCGACCCACAGAGCAGGACACACCCTCAACCCCATCTTCGCGGCAGGAAACAGCGTCCATTTCAGCCACACAACGCAGCCACCATGGACCGACCACCACTGCGTACACTTCGCCATCAACAAACCAAAGGCACCCAAACCAGCCCCACGCCCACCACGAAGGAACTGGAGCAAGGTTACTGACGAGCAACTTAACTCCACCCTCACCCGAGACAACCACACCTGGGCACAAGACGCGAACAGCGCAAACGACGCAGCCAAAGAACTCCACACCTGGATCTCCAACTGCGCAGATGAGCTTGTCCCGCTACGCAACCCCGACAGACAACGCCCCAGGAAAGCCGCCTGGTTCACAACCGCTCTCCAAGAAGCCAGACGCACCTGCAGACGCCTAGAGAAGAACTGGAGAAACACCAAGACAACCGAAAACCACACCACCTACAAGGACGCCATGACAGACTACCACAACCAGATCAGAGCCACCAAAAGGAACTTCATCCACAACAAAATCCTGGCCAACTCCACCAACTCCAAGGAACTTTTCAGTGTCATTCAAGAATTCACCAACCCATGCAGCGAAGCCACAGACATCACCCCATCCCAAGACCTCTGCGACAAGCTTGGAACCTATTTCCACCTCAAGATCAAAAACCTCTACGACAACTTCATCGACCATCCACCAGGCGCCACAGACGGCCCCCGCCCCCAAGAAACACCAGCAAGCCCACCATCTCCAACTGGACACCCATCACGGCCGAAGACACCACCTCGACCATGAAAAGCATCCACTCGGGGGCCCTCACCGACCCCTGCCCCCCTCACATCTACCACAGAGCCGTAGCCACCATTGCACCCAAACTACAACGCACCATCAACACCACCTTCAAAACAGGCACCTTCCCAGACGACTGGAAGCGCGTAGAAGTCAGACCCCTGCTCAAGAAGCCCACAGCTGACCCCACCGACCTCAAGAACTATCGGCTCATCTCGCTCCTCCCCTTCACAGCCAAATTTGCAGAGAAAACAGTCAACAGGAAACTGACACGATTCATTGAAGAGAACGCCGTCCTCGACCCGTCCCAATCCGGATTCCGAAGCAACCACAGCACAGAGACCGCCCTACTCGCCGCCACAGACGACATCCACACCCTCCTGGACCAAGACCACTCCGCAGCCCTCATCCTAATCGACCTATCAGCGGCCTTCGACATCGTATCCCATCGCACACTAGTCGTCAGACTACACGACGCAGGCATACAAGGAACAGCCCTGGACTAGATCCGATCATTCCTCACCGGAAGAAGCCAAAGGATCAGACTCCCACCCTTCCTCTCCGACCCCACGAAAATCACCTGCGGAGTCCCACAGGGTTCATCACTGAGCCCCACCCTCTTCAACATTTACATGGCCCCCCTCGCAGCCATCGTCCGACAACACGGCCTCAACATCATATCCTACGCCGACGACACCCAGCTCATCCTCTCCCTCACCAAAGACCCCACCACTGCCAAACTCAACTTCCAGAAAGGAATGCAAGACGTCGCAGTCTGGATGACCAACAGCTGCCTGAAGCTCAACGCCGAGAAGACAGAAGTCCTCGTCTTCGGTACCACCCCTTCTGCATGGGACAGCACCTGGTGGCCGACCGCCCTCGGAAGCCCACCTACCCCCTCAGACCACGCCAAGAACCTCAGCATCGTACTCGACTCATCACTCTCCATGAACCGACAGGTCAATGCCGTCACCTCCACCTGCTTCAACACCCTCCACATCCTCCGCAAGACCTTCAAGTGGATCCCCCCTGAGTCAAGGAAGACAGTCACCCACGCACTCATCACCAGCAGACTGGACTATGGAAACACACTCTACGCCGGCATCAACAAGTACCCACTCCGCAAACTCCAGACAGTACAAAACACCGCCGCCAGACTCGTCCTCGGCATCCCCCGACACGAACACATCAGCCAACACCTACGAAGTCTCCACTGGCTCCCCATGGAGAAAAGAGTCACTTTCAAAATCCTCACTCACCCCTACAAATGCCTACACAACAACGGACCCAAATACCTCAATGACAGAATCTACTTCCACGTACCCAAAAGAAACCTCCGATCTTCCAACCTCGCAGCTGCACGTGCTGCCTCAGGAAGACTTGTGTCAGCCACACAGCCACATGTGCTGCCTCAGGAAGACTTGTGTCGGCCAAATGTGCTGACTCAGGAAGACTTGTGTCAGCCACACATGCTGCCTCAGGAAGACTTGTGTCAGCCATACATGCTGCCTCAGTAAGTCTTGTGTCAGCCACACAGCCACATGTGCTGCCTCAGGAAGACTTGTGTCAGCCGCATGTGCTGCCTCGGGAAGACTTGTGTCAGCCACACGTGCTGACTCAGGAAGACTTGTCTCAGCCACACGTGCTGCCTCAGGAAGACTTGTGTCAGCAGCATGTGCTGACTCAGGAAGACTTGTGTCAGCCGCATGTGCTGCCTCGGGAAGACTTGTGTCAGCCGCACGTGCTGCCTCAGGAAGACTTGTGTTAGCAACACAGCCACACGTGCTGCCTCAGGAAGACTTGTGTCATCCACATGTGCTGCCTCGGGAAGACTTGTGTCAGCCGCACGTGATGCCTCAGGAAGACTTGTGCCAGCCACACGTGCTGCTTCAGGAAGACTTGTGTCAGCGGCATGTGCTGCCTCAGGAAGACTTGAGTCAGCCACACATTTTGCCTCAGGAAGACTTGCGTCAGCCACACGTGCTGCCTCAGGAAGACTTGTGTCAGCCACATGTGCTGCCTCAGGAAGACTTGTGTCAGCCACACGTTCTGCCTCAGGAAGACTTGTGTCAGCCGCACGTGATGCCTCAGGAAGACTTGTGCCAGCCACACGTGCTGCCTCAGGAAGACTTGTGTCAGCGGCATGTGCTGCCTCAGGAAGACTTGAGTCAGCCACACATTTTGCCTCAGGAAGACTTGCGTCAGCCACACGTGCTGCCTCAGGAAGACTTGTGTCAGCCACATGTGCTGCCTCAGGAAGACTTGTGTCAGCCACACGTTCTGCCTCAGGAAGACTTGCGTCAGCCACACGTGCTGCCTCAGGAAGACTTGTGTTAGCCGCACGTTCTGCCTCAAGAAGGCTTGCGTCAGCCACATGTGCTGCCTCAGGAAGACTTGCATCAGCCACACGTGCTGCCTCAGGAAGACTTGTGTCAGCAGCACGTGCTGACTCAGGACTCCAGCCACACATTCTGCCTCAGGAAGACTTGTGTCAACGGCATGTTCTGCCTCAGGAAGACTTGTATCAGCCACACGTTATGCCTCAGGAAGACTTGCGTCAGCCACACGTGCTGCCTCAGGAAGACTTGTGTTAGCCGCACGTTCTGCCTCAAGAAGGCTTGCGTCAGCCACACGTGCTGCCTCAGGAAGACTTGCGTCAGCCACACGTGCTGCCTCAGGAAGACTTGTGTCAGCAGCACGTGCTGACTCAGGACTCTAGCCACACATTCTGCCTCAGGAAGACTTGTGTCAACGGCATGTTCTGCCTCAGGAAGACTTGTATCAGCCACACGTTCTGCCTCAGGAAGACTTGCGTCAGCCACACGTGCTGCCTCAGGAAGACTTGTGTTAGCCGCACGTGCTGACTCAGGAAGACTTGTGTCAGCCACACGTGCTGCCTCAGGAAGACTTGTGTTAGCCGCACGTTCTGCCTCAAGAAGGCTTGCATCAGCCACACGTGCTGCCTCAGGAAGACTTGCGTCAGCCACACGTGCTGCCTCAGGAAGACTTGTGTCAGCAGCACGTGCTGACTCAGGACTCCAGCCACACATTCTGCCTCAGGAAGACTTGTGTCAACGGCATGTTCTGCCTCAGGAAGACTTGTATCAGCCGCACATGCTGCCTCAGGAAGACTTGTGTCAGCCGCCTGTGCTGCCTCAGGAAGACTTGTGTCAGCCACATGTGCTGCCTCAGGAAGACTTGTGTCAGCCACACGTTCTGCCTCAAGAAAACTTGTGTCAGCCACATGTGCTGTCTCAGGAAGACTTGTGTCAGCCGCACGTGCTGCCTCAGGAAGACTTGTGTTAGCCGCACGTGCTGCCTGAGGAAGCCTTGCATCAGTCGCAAGTGTTGCCTCAGGAAGACGTGTGTCAGCCGCACGTGCTGCCTCAGGAAGACTGCAGCCCCTCTCACCTCCCAGGACTACTTATGGAGGACACTGCACAGTCCCCAGCAAGTAGCCCTTGACCTTCTGGTCTTGCGCTCCTCTCCATGCTGCTGCCCACTCCTCGAGACCGGTATTGCGTTCTCTGTCCCTCCTGCCTCCAGTTCAAGACTAATGTCTGGAGGTCTGCTGGGTTAGACATTTCTTCTGCTGGATGCCAATTTTGCCTGCTATTCATTGGGGTTAAAGAGTTCCAATATTGTAACTTATTGGGACTAATTCGATTATAGGTTCTGTTTGTGGTTAGCCTTCATTGTTCCTGCTGCATTTTTCCAGCTCCCTGCCCTCCTGCCTCCCTGACAGCCTCCCAGGACTTCTTATGGAGGCTTCTGCATGGCCACGCCACTGGCACACCGAAGGCGCGCCAAAGGCAAGACCCCTGGTCCTCCCACCATCCACCGCTACACCTCCAAGGAGCTCCTGGCCCTGGACCCCGGATGGCACAACAACAACTGCTTCACGTCCTCTGCGCGATCAACCAAAGGGCCCTTCACCTGCCACCACTGCCGCTTCTCCTGCTACACAGGACCACCTGCCCGCACTGGACCACTCCGATGCATCCTGCTCAACTCCCGCTCCCTCTGCAAACATGCCCATGAAATCTGGGACACCATTACCACCCTCTCTCCTGGCGTAGCCTTCATCACTGAAACGTGGCTCAACCCCACCTCAAAACCCGACATCGTCACCACCACTCCCAGTGGCTACAAGATTAAGGAGAGTCACACACGAAGAAAGTTGCCAACTTCCCCATGGTTTTCTGAGATTCTCAGATTATTAAGACCAGCTTGTTTGTGCCAAGAAAGGACATGGCGAAAAAGGTATGATTTGCAGAAGAAAGATCCATATAGGACCCTCATGAAAGATTATAATGCAGCCATTAAAGAAGAGAAAGCTCGCGTCTGCATTAACAAACTTGAGTTAGCCAAGTCCTGAAGAGAGATCTTACGATCACCCATCACTATAGAAGGTACCCAAGAGTTCTGTAATAATCTGGTGGGAATTTTCCAAACCCAATTTTTGAATCTATATAGGCAAGTTGACTCCCTTAATGCAGACTCCTGTACCTCTACATGTGAGAAGTCGCAGGGGGGACGGTAGCTTATTAGAGTTTGGAGAATCTGGTGTCGTTCAGAGCATTGGACTCCCTGGTTCCTCTTGCTTGACTCCTGAGCAAGTGAAGCTTTATCTTCTTAGTATGAGGTCAGACTCCCCTTCTGAACCATGTCCCCCTCACCCCTGCAGCTGGTGGCTAAGACAGTTGTTCCTCCTCTTGCAAATACTATCACTAAAGTCATTAGCCCAGGAACTTACCCTCAACTGTGGAAAAGAGCTGCTGTTAACCCCCTTCTAAAAACAAGCATTTGCAATGCAATCGGTCTCGCCTTTGGGACCTTATATGTATTTAGCTGCGCAACACATTAGCCTGGGTGCTGAAACATCTACTGTTCTTTAACATGGAAGGAAAGTAAGCACCAAACTGCGTGACACGCAGGTATGGGAACACATGGAGAGAAATATTGCCTTTCAGCGAGAAATGGTATAGTCCAAAGCTCTGTTTTTAATGTAAAATCAGGGCCTTTGGTGGTCATATCACTGAAAATACAAGATTTGAAAAAATATTATTGTCTACAGGTGCTCGTGGAAGACAATTTCTATGGACTGGAATCTAGAGAATGATAAAGTGATACTGGTATTTTACTGACCTCTGCTGGTCGTTTTCTATCAAGAAAGTTAAATAGAGGCAGTTGAACAGAAAAGAAAGTCCCTAAGCGGAAGGAGACAAGTCCTAGGGCTGATCTCCAGAGCCCACAAAGTACTTACACATATGAGTATATACTAAAGTATATACAAGAGGTCTTGAATGCACGACCTAAAAATTAAAAGAAAACTTTTCATTTTTCTTTTTTAAACACATCCTCTTTTCCTTAAAGGAAAATAAGCTGCATTTAAAAAAAAATAACAATTGCTTTATTTAAAAGCAATCACAGACATGGTGGTCTGCAGACCCCAGCAGGCTGCCATCCCTGTGATTTTAGTTATTCCTAATGGGTCGCAAATTTTCACCTACCTCATTAATATTCATGAGGTAGGTCTATTTGTGACCCACTAGGAATCGCTAAATTAAACTCTCTGAGTTTCATACATTAGGAATCACAATTTCCAAATTGCGATTCGCAAAGCATTACAATTAGGTAATTGTTATTCCCAATATTGATACATCTGGCCCTAAGAACTCACATTCAGCCATATCTAGAGTATCTTTTCTACACAAGAGTAAATGTTTCACAAAAAGTTCACTCTAGATAGCTTCAGGAGAAGAGTTCACAAATAAATGAGCAAATGTAGTCATTTTGTAGCACAACACAGCAACCACAGTTGCTGTGCTACATTGCAAAGTAGGAGAAAGGAGTGCATAGCCATATATATTTAAAAAATGGCCTTCTGCTGCTGGTGTCCTCTGCACTGGCGCTCTATAAATGCTGCATAGCACCACACAAAACCTTTGCACCATTGTGCAGAGGTGCATGTGTGCTGTCTAGAGTAGGATTTGTACTGAAAGTATACCCTTCCAGTACAACATCTTATGCCTAGACAAATCCTGAAACATTCCACACGGTGTTTGTGTGCTCTGGAACATTTGGAGACATTAAAATGTTTCTCATTGTTAGCTCCTGCTTCAAGGAGGCATTTTTTGCCAAAATGCTAATTCTGGTTACCTTCATAGAGTAGTCTTTGCATCAAAAACTGTCGGTATTTGAGCAGATCTATCCCAGAAATGGCCCATGTTGCAAAGTCGGACAAAGCAGATCAAAGTGCTATTTGTATTAAGTCAAGGGCACTTTTCCAGCACAAAATACTTTTTATGCAGGAGATAAATACTCGCTTTTTATTATTTTGTGTTACTTTGCATAACTTTGCAACATAGAAAAGTCTTTGTAAATCTTGGCCAAAATTGTCTTGCTCAAGGAGTACATTTCTTTTGGAGAAATATTTCCTACTCAAACCAGTCTCTCAAGGACAAAAATCCCATGAAATCTTTTTTTTAGAATATTTTTATGGACTTTTAATATAATACAAAACAGATTATTGGAGCGTTGCACACTCGTGCCTAGAAACCAAGTGCAAACCTTGGTCATGTATTCCTACCAGCATGATACGAGAAAATGAGGATTCCCATATTATATAACATCAAGTTAGAGGGTCAACAATAAAGCCTCCCATTGCCAGTTGCAAGGGTTCCAAGTATGCAGCTCTTCCAACATAGGTGCGCCGCCAAATGTCCTCACATGTTTGCAAGCCTGTAGATTACTAGCCCATGTGACGGGGTTTCTGCATAGATGGTTCAGGTCTGTTCCAATGTCTCAGTATGCATAAGATGGCCCTGCTAAAGATGATTTCTTGCCATTTCTTCTTATGGTTAGTTATGCCTAGGTGGTATGCAAGAGCACCAGGGTGCAAATTCAAGAGTGAGTGCAGCTGCAGGTCCGTGTATGTTGTTGTGGTTTCCATAATGAGGAGTCCCAATAAAGATATATGGCTGGGCTGGCCCATAAGATGTGCACCATATCCCCTTTGGCGTGGCCACATCTCAAGCATTGGGCGTTGGGAGTTAGTTTCACGCTATGCGCCTTATACTGCCAATAAGACCAGTAGTGCAGGATTTGAAGACAACGAAATTAAAGTCTTGCTTCCCTGAGGCTTAAGCCACCCATAGCATCTCACATAGTGCAAAATGGTAAAAAAAATTCACAGTTTGTTTAACTCGAAATTCAAGGATTATGCAAGGTTGTGCAGGAATATCCAAGGTTCCGCACAGGCTTCCAAAGTGTATTATATAGATCTGCTTGTGAACAATAAGTAATGCCTGGACGATAGTTATCAGGACAGTGTCTCTTAGACGCCTTCCTTGTGCTACAACGGAACACTAGGAGAGGGCATGCCCACACTGGGCACACGTCTAGTCTCAGAGCTGGCACAACAGAAACAACTCCCTCACTTGCAATTCTAACAAAAAATTTGTTGTGAAATTTCTCGAAAACGTTTTTTTGACTTCATTCCTTAGAAAGATATTATACGTTTTTAAATCACTTTTACATGCTTAAAAATTCTTCACAAATATCCATTGTTGTATGCTAAGTGTGTGAGCGGTTTTTCACAACAGATGAAAACAGTTTCGAAGATACATTTTTAGTTTGTCTTACTTTTTATATGTGCGTATTTAAAGAATAACGCAGGAGATAATGCTATAATAATGACTTTGCACCGTCTCCTCGGAGTGAACAGACATGTTATCAGCATTGCGCCTCCAGCCTTGAGCCCTATAGACTCAAGGCACTTTGGGTCACTTGCAGAACCAGTGGTAGTTCACGTGTCCAGGCTGTACTGTACATTACTCTATGACGTGGATTAAGAACATTATACACCAAGACATGTTGGACATTAGAAACGTATTCAATTGCACAATAGAAAGGAAAATGAGGCGAATACAAATAACAAAGTGTGGCTCAAAGGTCATCTGATGACAACATTCAGGAATTCTGATATCTGAATGCCCGCTTTTAACGGGGTGCGAAAAGCAGTGCCATGAGGAAGGATGTTGAGGCAAGAGGGGTTCATGTGGAACGTTTGTATGAACTTTTCCTCGGAATTACAAGTGCCATGCTCAGCCAGTATCTCCTGCTGTTCTGCCTTCTGTTTCCGGGTTAACTTCCAATTTATGGCCTTAATTGTGCTCAGGTATTTAACATGAAGGTAAGACATACTCGAAATGTTCTTCAAAGCCGGGTCAGACATTAAATAAGTGCTAGTCAGAAAAATAACTATTTGTGAAAAGCAAAGACTTTCAAGAATAATATGCAGGCAACATCAAAGGACCAGATACCACAGCAGAGGCACCCCCCACTTGGTCGCCCCACCCGGATCCCAATAAATTCAGACCACACCAATTTCATGTTTATGGAAGAATTGAGGCCGCAGTTTATTAGGCATTTTTCAACTTACAAGCGATCCTTTAAACACCATTTGACTTATTAGGCGAGCCTGTGTCCTTGACCAATAAGCTCAGCACTGTGCCCTACATTCAGTGCCGGTCCGATTGCCCCAGTTAACCTATCCCCTTTGAACGCAACCTTTCACTTTCACTCCGGGTAAGCGTCTGCTTCCAACCCAACCGGATGACCTTTTATTTATTTATTTTAAAAGTTTTATATAGCGCTGGCTAGACCATTTCCGGTGTCCACACACTCCCGGGTAAGCATCTGCTTCCAACCCGGCCGGGTGACCTTTCACTTCCGGTGTCCACACATTTCCTTCCGGGTAAGCGTTTGCTTCCAACCCGACCAGTTGACTTTTTCCTTCCGGTGTTACCAAACTTTGTTACGTGGGCAAGCATATGTGCTTCCAGTCCCCCAGACCCTGGTTGAACGTTCCCCCACCCATCTCTGCGAAGGTGACCCGGTACCCAACTCTTTCCATGCCACAGGCTCCGCCCTTAATTGTGTACTTAATTGTTTGCTTCCGGTTCCCCTGAACAAGGCCATTGGGAGAGCTTGCCAGTACCCCCTGGGTCCTGACTGTCCCGCTTGTGGCCTGTTCCCGTCTCGCAACCTGTTTTATTGTGTCGGATCGCTTTGTAAGTACAGCCCTGCCTCGCTGGGAGCTTTCGCTGCCAGCGAGGCCCCCCCGCCATACCTGCGGCCCAATTCCTCCAAACTACCAACAGCCCCTTGCATTTAAAGCTGCTCGTATATTCCGTAGCAGTACATCTGTCCCAGTATCTGATAGGTACACCCCATCTGCATTGTAGTATTGTGGCTGCCGCAAGTTAATCAGGCTATGCCTAATGCTACCTAAACCTGCCCCGCACAGAAATTTGCCCATGAGGCTGTTTAGCCTCCTCCTTGACAACTCTATGCCCGTTTGGGAGCGAGCACCAGCCCATACCATCCTTGGAATGATCTCAGACCATATAACTTCTGTGGCATCCATGCTTCTGGCGAAATTGGTAAGATCTTTTTTTTTTAGCATGTGCAGTAGATCACCCCTCCCTAGCACTGGAAGGTCATTTCCCCCTAGATGAATTACTAAAACATCCGGGTCCCTTAAGTGGGTGCGGCACGCTTGAATGACACTGTCCAATTCTCTCCACTGTAACCCTGTCTTCCCAAACCATTTGACACTTGTACGTTGAAACAGGAATGCCGCATTCCACCCATTGTTGCGAGCTCTGGTTGCAGCCCTGGACACGTAAGAGTGCCCGACGACCCACATGGTTTTACACTCTGTGGAGTAGAACAGAAGCACAGAAAGGTAAATAATGAGTCGTTAAAACCCTTTATTCCAGTATAAATTTGGTATACATAGGTGTGGTACTGTCCCCTAAAACTCGCCCCCCAACCTGCCTCTTAATCATTTATCTGTTGAGTATTTGGGCGAATGTAAACCCGAAACCTATCTGATTCCCATCTCCCTATACGTTTTATTGCGTTTGCTGACATCCCTTCCTGGAAGGCTGTGGTTGCTGCCCCAATGCGAAAGGAATGTGTAGTATAGTGATGCCCTTGGAGCCCCGCCATTTGGACCGTAGCTGCTAACACCCTCTTGAACTGATAAAGTGTTACAGGCGTCCCATCTTTATGGGTGAGAAGGTATGCATCGCCGTTGACCCCTTCCTGTTCCTTCATGTAACCTGCCATTAACTGGGCAATACGGGCTGTGCCCCTCCATCTTATTCAGTTTAACGCACTGCCCCCTTCCCCCTTGATCTGTCTTAGAGCGTATCAGCCGTAAGGATTCTTTGTGTGTGCCCAAGCATATGTCTTTAACCAACAGGGCCCTGCTGCTTGTATCTCCTTTGGCTCTGGCTACTAGTTCACTAATGCGAAAAGCCCCAAAAAAGGCAAGTGAGAAAGTTAAACGAAATAGTGTACTTTCAAAGTCAGAGTGGCACACTAAAGGGAGGTGGTCACTTAGAATTTTTAGTGTCTTAAAATCAATCGGGAACCTGGTATCCTGCTTTTTGCTTTCCCCTTTGGCCCAACCTTTTAAGGCTTCCTTAAGAACAAACCCTTTAGTGGGATCTTCAAAACCCTTTAGTTTTGAATGGTATGCTATCGCTGATAGGTGCTCTAGAACCCATGACCTAGATTTACCGGCTCCCTTGGCCCACACCACAAACTGTTTGACCTGCATCACCAGTTTCTGAAAATTGTTTTGAAAATCGAACTCATTAGCTGTAAAGTTCAGAAAAGTCTCCACACAACGCCGGTACCGTTGCCTTGTTCCAACAGCCAGAGTCTTCTCCACCATGCCTTGTAGTTGAATTTATAATGCATTAGTTTCCAGTATTCCTCGTTGAAGGGCATCATTTCCTGTTGCGCCTCTGGCCATTCTGCCCGGAACCTGTCCCACTGCAAGCGAGAAAGAGCATCAGCTGCCTTGTTCTGAACCCCTTGCACATGCTTTGCTCTTATCTCGATATTGTACTGGAGACACGTGCTCACCAGATGCCTTAACAAGCCCAATGCAACGGGACATGATGCCGCCTGCATATTAATTGCGTTGACGGCTGCCATGTTGTTTGACCGGATGACTAATTTCTTGTTAGCTAAGGTATCCGACCAGAGTAACAATGACACTAGGATGGGAAAGAGCTCTAGTGCTGTGATATTCCCTGTCAGGCCACCTTTCTGCCAAGCAGGTGGCCACTGTTTGGCACACCAGGCCGACCCCAATATTGCTCCAAAGCCCCCCCGCCTGGAAGCATCTGTGTACAGTTGCAACCGCTCATTTGCTGTCCATCGTTCTGGCCATATTCTAACTCCATTGAAACCCTGCAGAAAAGACAGCCACATCCGCAAGTCTTCTTTTAGCCCCCCCTTAACCTTACAAAGTGATGTTTCTGAGTAATGCCTGCTGTAGCCACTGCCAATCTTCTTGAAAAACCTCTCCCCACCTGAATGACCCTGGATGCAAAATTGAGCTTACCTATTAACTCCTGAATATCCCTTAATGTTGCTTTTTGTTTTGCCAATACCTTTTCAATAGCTGCTGCAAAGTCCTGCACCTTATCCACTGGGAGACGTGACACCCCTTCCACGGAATCCAACTCAATTCCCAAAAATGTTAGCTTAGTTGCGGGGCCTTCTGTTTTCTCTGCAGCCAATGGCACTCCCAATGCTTGCGATGTGGCTTTGAAGGCTGCCAAAGCTTGGGCACACTCGGATGAGTTTGCCTTGCCTACAAACAAGAAGTCATCTAAATAATGGAGCTTGCCACCTACCGGCTGTATCTTGTTTGTTGCCCACTCTAAAAAGGAACTAAATGCCTAAAAATAAGCACACGAAATTGAACATCCCATGGGCATGCATCTGTCATAGTACAGCGTTCCTCTGAACTGGAAACCCAGCAAATGAAAGCTGTCGGGGTGCACTGGCAGCAGCCTGAAAGCTGATTCAACATCTGCTTTCGCCATGAGGGCTCCTGTCCCCGCCTCCCTGACTAATTCGATGGCTTCATCAAATGTAGCGTAGGAGACTGAACACATATCCTGGCATAGCCAGTCATTTACTGAGTTGCCTTTGGGATAAGAGAGGTGGTGGATCATCCGATATTTACCTTCTTCCTTTTTTGGGACAATACCTAGAGGCGAGATAATAAAATTGTTCAGGGGGGGGATGTCGAATGGACCTGCTATTCTTCCTAGCTGAAGCTCTTTTTGTATCTTTTCCGCAACTGTTTCTGGAAGTTCCTCCGCTGAGCGAAGGTTCCTAGATGACCTGCCTGCTAACGGGCCACTGTAAGGTATTTTGAACCCTTCTTTGAAACCCCAAAAAAGTAGTTCCCTGTCCTCTTCCTTTGGGTAATTATTCAAAAGTGTTGCTAGCACCTCAAAGTTTATTGGGGATGGTCCTTTGGTTACTGGGCTCCAACTATGGCTGACCCATGAAAGTGGCGCCTGGTGTAGG
Source organism: Calotriton arnoldi (assembly GCA_963921515.1). Taxonomy (NCBI): domain Eukaryota; kingdom Metazoa; phylum Chordata; class Amphibia; order Caudata; family Salamandridae; genus Calotriton; species Calotriton arnoldi. The sequence goes on from CAWUFW010004051.1 coordinate 355,648, forward strand.
TCTATGGTGGGCTCTGCATGAAAAAACGGGATGGTCTCCACTGCACTGTGAGCACCCGTGCCGGAATTTGCATTGCATCCCCCAGGTGCAATTGCCTGCATTGAACAGGCGACAGGTATTATCCCTTGGTCTATGCTGCAGCATCTGCTTGAATCCATCTGCCCCTTTTGTTGCTCGAAATGACTGCAGCTGCTCCTGGAGCGGCTGCTGGTGAGTCTTCATGATCTGCCCGTGGCCTGGAACGGGGCCCTGCGTAGTTGGTGTTGCCACTATGCCACCCTGACATTGCTCCCCTTGCTGCCCTGATGGAACATGCACCGAGCCAGCCGGGAACCCCCCCGTTGGCAAAGTCTGATGCTCCCTGCTGCCGCCGAACTGCGGACTTGGTAGTCCATTGCTGCCCTGTTGTAACTGCTCACCAGCCTGCATGGCGGAAATTGGGAAAACAGTGCCTGACTGTGGGCTAGGCCCCACCTGTCTCAACTGGGGTCCTACCATCCCCAATTGTTGTTGTAGTGTTTGTCCTCCACTTGACAGCTGCTGCGTGGGACCTAGCCAATTATGTTGCTGTCCCACGCCCCCCAAAGAGGATTGCTGACCCGGACTAATCCCTAATCCTTGCTGCTGGGAACCCCCCCCCCCCATTCCACTAGCTGTACAAGTGATCCCATGTTGAGTTGGCACCTGCCCCCCCTGCTGTTGTGGGAAGCTTGAGAATAGCTGTTGACCCAATCCGGATTGAGCGTTTGGCAAAGAATGTGCCTGCGTGTTGGTTGCCTGCCAATCCTGCCCTCATAGTGGTGTGTTCCACTGCTGAATACCAACTCCTGCCCCGGATAACCCTAAACCGTAACCTGCCTTGGACCCCATCTGCTCCATCCATTCATTCGCCTCTCTTTGATCCCAAGACATCGATGGTGACTCTTCCATGCGTTGGCGAAAGTTTAAATCATATTGCAGCCAACCCATGCCTCCATAGCCCCTGAACCTGTCCAGGATAGCTTGGTTGTACCTATTCAATTGCGGACCTTGCTCTGGAAATTTCTCTAAAATTATGGCTGCCAGTAAAGCAAATGCATCCAACCAGTTATTAATATTCTCGTCTGGCCTGATCCTCTTCCTTTCTGTGCCCGGATCCCCGTAACGTGTCTGCCCCTCTGCGCACATGTTCCAGTAGAGTGAAAATATCTATGAATTCCCTCTTCCAGACTCTCTCTTTAACCTCCAGCGGGATATGCCATGCTTGCGAGCGTGCCCCGCTATGCCCCCCCGCCCATGACTGACTGGATTGTGTGGTGTTGGTATTGCTAGCTTGAGATGCAGTTGTCAAGGGAGCCTTCTCCGGTGCAATGGTGTCACTTTCAACCTGCCTCTTGGCTACCTTCTTCCCTGTCCCTTCTTGTACCCTATGATCCTTAGTACCCCCCTCCCAGACTTCTATTGGGGACCCATCCCGTGCTCCGCCCACCGTGATCCCTTTCTCGCCCCCTGATGTTTCAACATTGCTTTTCCCAATTCGCCCGTGCCAATGCCTGAACAGTCTCAGCATCACCTCAGAAAACTCACCCAGGGGACCGATGTCAGGTGCTATTGACCCCTCCTTGTTTGCCTGGTCTTTGTCCTCTCCCATTCCCCCACATGGCAGGGACGCCCGCAACACCGCTGTTGCTGCCTCCGAGTCCTCCCCCGTTACTGCCCTTCTTATGTCTTCCGGTGGCATCCTTGCCTTCTTCGGTCCTGTGACACCCCCGCCCCTCCCCCTCGCCTTCTTTTCCATACCCCGCTTCTCCCCATGTGTCGATGCGTAAGTATGGCCATTGGTTGTAAAAAGTTCCCCTTGCAACTCTTCCATGTCCTTGCATTGTCCACCACCTTCGGGGGCGGGTGCTTGCATTTGAGCCATTGCGAGCTCCCACCCCTCCCAATTCTTTGCTTTTGCTGTTGCCGCAAAGCGGGCCCAAAGCTGCTGTGCATCCTGGCCGCCGAAGTAACCAACTCCTGGGGCACCCCCGCTAGGTCCAGCCTCCTCATTCGCTGCAATATCCAGCGTAACACTGTGAGGTAGCCCTTCGTCTCCCATCATCCGGCCTGGCGTGTTCTGGAGCACTCCCCTTTTCGTGGCTGACCTAAAAGTGAAAATGGCGTTAGCCTTGCAGAACGGTGGCCGTGGTATGTGGCAAATTGGGGTCATGCTGATGTGGTACCTTTCTGTGTGTGATAGCTATTAAACCCAAACTTATGCCAATGTGCCCAGCCGCAGTGATCCATACGCTTGCTACGGCACCCCCCAGCATTGTCCTGGCGATGTTCCCTATACCTTGAAGCATGCCGCCCCTCCTGTTTTTCAGACTTGCCTTCTATTTCAGTCCCCCGACCCCTTATGCTTGTTCCTGCTTTGTTGCCCCAGTCCGTGACCTCCGCCACTACTGACACCAGTTTTTGCTCAGTTTACACAGCCCCTTCTCCGTCAGAACGTACTGCTTCCTTGCTTATTATCTAAAAGAGAAACAACATGTTAGCCTTCTTATTCGCACTACCTGCATCCAGACTTTGTCGCACCAGCCCCTGTGAACCGTACATGCAGGCATCCGACGTTGTCCACCTCCTGGCACCCACATAATGTCGTGCCCCAGCCGTGTCCATCGTTCGCAGTATGACTACCTACTATAACATACCTCTCCTTCCCTCTGGTCTTACTCCGTAGGCCAGGTGGGCCGTGCTTCTCTGTAAGTGCCCCTCCAAATGCTTTCTACTCCATACTGACTGTTTATCAAATCCCCCCGACCCCCGACCCATCCAGCATTGGTGGAGGCGTGCTGGGGAAGGGGGGGAAAGAAGGTGCTAGTAGCTCACTATACTCCCAACCCCACCCCAAACCCCCCCCCGGTGATGAGCCTTGTACCCCTCCCCTGAGGCCAGAGGGGCCGAATAGACCTCCTCCCTTTCCCCAGGACACTGTTGTACCGAAGCCCATGACTGGGACTTGACGCAGGACCCTTGGACTATAACTACGTGTTGCGACCCCCAAATAGCTGCACCCTTAGTTTGTGGCCTTGGGGCAATACTGCTATGCCACCGCCCTGTAGCTTAGTACCTCTGTTAATATACCTTGCTGTAAGAGGGACGATGCGTATGAACCATCACTTCCCCCATTCCTGCATGGCTGCCTTATCCCTTGACCTACCTGCATTAACACTATTGTAGCCCTACGAGCTCCATCCTCAGTAAAGATACTGGCCTAACCCCTTCCAGCCATTCTACGTTACATACTGACGGTGCCACCCTACCACCCCGCCCCCCCGACCCGTCTGGCATTGATGGAGGCGTGCTGGGGAGGGGGGAAGGAGGTGGTAGGAGCTCCCTTTCTCCCAACCGCCCCCCACACCAAACCCCCGGCGGCGTGCCTTACCACCAACCCCAAGGCCAGAGGGGCCAGAAACAGACACCCCCCTTCTCCCCCCCATAGTTCCGTGTCCTACTATAGTCAGGGAACCAGGCCTCGGCGCAGGCCCCTAGTACCATACTACTATTAATACTGCTCTGACGCCCTCCCCTAACCACTGCCCTATAAGTTTGCGGCCTTAGGGGAAAACGCTGGTAGGTGCCTGCACCGCCGCGTAATCCTTTCGCGGAAGTACTGTGCTCCCAGAGGGAGGCTGCGTATGCGAGCTGAATCACCGCTTCTCCTCTCACTGCACGCAGGCTGTTACTGCTTGACCTTCAGGCAGTGCCGCTATCCCTGGCATGCCCCCCCCCACCACTTACTTCCTCTATAATACGAATGGTGCCACACCCTGTAATCGCTGTGGTCGCAACTCCCCTGCCCCCGCCAGATGTGAGGGAACGCCGAATGGATCCCTGGCATGCCCCCACCCTGTCTTCCTTACCTTGAACCCCCCCCCCGAGCCGGCTCACCCCCCCCCTTAACTTGGCAATTAGACCCCCTGCAGCCTCTTGCTTATGCGCCTCTTTTCTACCCCATAACCCGACTCCGTATTAAGGCGCTTTCACCTGAGCACCTATTTCGTACCACCGGATAATATCCCTTTGTGGTACTAACATGAGATTAGACCGAGCGGGGATGCAGGGGCTATAAAAAGGGGTGAAAACACAGCAAAGCCTCCTTAACAAGTAAATGTGAAGTACTGTGGGTGGGGGGGGTGGGAAGGGGGGGTTGGCCGAAACTCCTTGAGCCTAATGTGCGTGCGCGTCTGCCTCATACTCCCCGTGCGTCCAAACCGCCGCCCGCCTCGAGCCCCCCCTCTCCCGAAGGCGACAGTCTGCTCTGCCCTCCCCCCCCCCACCCGCGCAAATTAGCCTCGGCCTTTTCACCTCGTTCACTGCATAAGCGCCCTTCGTGCCGCCAGACAGCGCCTCCCGCCCCCGTGGCCCCAAATGCTCATCCCATGATGGCGAAGTGTATCACTGAACCATGGTGCATATTTACCCACAGAACGCTGTCACGTAGATTTTTGGAGGGGCTAGATTATTAAGAGAATTAGCTATGGTAGAACAGTTGAGATTGTATTCCTTAGTTGGATTTGTCACCTCAACTTTTGTGATGCAAGCCGGGCACAAAAGTGGTAACAAATCTGTTCCCACAACCGTAAACTTACAAAGACCATATTTAGGAAAGCTTAAAGCGGGAATCAATGATCAATCATTTCTTACAAATGCCTCACACTTAAATTCTCCCTCTGGTGCCTGCTATCTTGCCATCAACCGCCCATGACTGCCACCCATCAATGGCAATATACATTTAATCTTAGACCAAGGGCCCCCAGTGTCCTCCATCAGTCTCCCAACACCCTAACAATCCCCTCTTGCACACACTCACCAATACATTTCAAAGTATGTTCTTCAATGCACCTTTAACATATTTATTGACACAGAAAAACAATGTTTTCATAACAAAATTAAAACGGATAAAGAAATGACGCACCCACTGCAAACAATGGCTGGAGCACCAAAACCTCACACCCAGCAGCTGCCGAATCACGGCGGTACCCCACCTGCAACCGCCACCCTGCAAGCCGGAAACGCCTCATCTGCGCCCCTCACATCAAGGCGCCATCCTGCTCATGCTGGTGCTCTGCTCAGCAAGACAGACGGCCCCCCCGTAGGTGTGCCCCGGCCTGCGCGAGCCCCAAACTGGGCCGCCCCCGCCATCAACCCCGCCGATCCCCGCAACTCCCGTGGCAGACAGAGCCCCAACGCCCCCGGCACTGACCTGAAGGTGTCATCGCGGAGCCCCCCCCATCCGCCTGCGCTCCCACCAGAACACACCCAGGGACGGCGCAGTCCACCACCAGGCGGGGTCCCCCCAACAACCTCCCCCACCGTGAACCAAGGGGGCAGGGAGGGGGAGACTGCATGCACCCCTGTGCGCGCCACCTCCGCACCGCTGAGCCACGTCACGACCCAAACTTCACCCCCCTGCTCCAACGTCGGCAGCTCCGAGCCCTGCCCTCCCTCCTTATCTCTTGCCCCTCACTGTCACACTTTTTTTAAATTTTTTGCGCAACCACTGTGCGATCCTGAGCCCTATTCCAAACCGCACGTTCCCAAACTGGGCCTTCTGCATCCCCCCCTCGCTGCTCCCATCTGCGCCCGCTCAGACGGCCCGCCCATCAACTGGACTCCGAAATTCCCACCGGACTCCACACTGAAGCCCTCCTCCCGACTCCTCCTGAAGCGCGTCACCCTCAGGCCAAACACAGCGTCTGTGGCAGTCGGAGGACACCAACCTATCTACCCAGGATCGCCGCACGGGAGCCGCTCTCGAGGCGGCCACTGTGCTCATAGGGCCACCTCGCCTCCCCCTTTGGTCCCGCCATTGCCCCAATGCTGCGTTTTTCGTTTCCAGTCATTTTGCCACCGCCACAATATTATTAATTTGTTGTGACCTAGCACGTTTCTTTTTGTGGAACAGTGTTACTGGTAACACTTAGGGGAAATATTAAAGAAATACACAATCAAAGACAGCCAGCCACCCATACACCAACATAAGTTTGCATGTTTAAACGTCTATGTCAGTCCTGGGTGTCTAGCGCTGAGCCCCTCCCCAGAGAGAGACCGAGAGAGCCTCTATGTGCTGCCCCGCCAGGTGAAGGCCGGGGAGCACCACCAACATGCCGCGGTGCCTGTTGCAGCAACTCCTCCCCCCACACAGCCCAGATTGAGGAACCGGCCCAGTCGCTGATAGCCAGCCCCTCCTCCCCCGTGTTCTCCTTATCTACAAATTCCTTCTCCTGGCCGGCCACGGCCCCCCCCGTCTCACCCCCCCCACTTGTAACCCAAACCTCAATGCTGCCCCTTCCCCCCGCTGTGGCGCTCTACGTCTCCCTCTAACCCTAGCCACCCGCACCCTCCCCTGTGAGCCTCCAGCCGTCCGAGAATCCGTCTCCCTTCTCAAGCGGCGGGACGGTGCTACTTCTACCCGACATAGGCACAGAGGAGGGCTGAACAAACACAACAAAGCCCCGGTCACTGGTAATAGGTCTTTACGAGGCCTGTTTAGTACTCAGTTGCAGCTGCCATACGACGGTCGCCAACCCAGTATTCTCTTAGCCCGGGCCACACCTTCGGGGGCAACGACATTCTATGCTAGGCCAGTCACTGCCTGCATTTTTTAACCCCCGCCCCCCACCCTAAATCAGCCATTAAGCCGCTCCTGCTCCCTTTTCCAGACCTTCGTCCCTTGGTGGCTTTGTCCCCAATGCGCCCATCCGTACCAATGCACGTCGAGGGGGAAAGCTACTCTTCAATGGGGACCTCCGCTAAATGAGCCACTGTGCGCCCTCGGTGCAAGGTGCGTTACAAGTTACACAAATACCCATAAATATAACAATTTCCCTTAACCCTTTATTAATACCCATAACCTTCTTACCTTTTATAACCATTTCCATTATACTCTTAACCCCGCCGGCTGCCCCACACTTCCCTCACACCCTCTCCCCTGTGCCAGGGCACCTCGTCCCTCACAAGGCCCACTGCTCCCCGCACCCCCCCAGCCCTCCCCCCTCACCTCACACTCTGGAGCAGCAGCACCTCTTCTCTTGAAAATTCCCAGGAGAAAAGAGGGCCCTGTGCCCGGCGCCTACGCTTAAGTACCCCCTTATCGACTAAATTCCTGAGGATAAATTTATGGCTGAGCTGACCCAGCGCTGCGATCTGCTGGTCCAGCTCCTTCCCTGCCTACCTTCCCTTGTCTCCGCCCAATACTGTCCGGGTTCTGCTCCCTGGGGGTGGCCTCCACTGGGACCCCCGCTCCAGCCACTCTCCCCCTCCCCCTTGGGGAGTGGGGGGGCCGAACCAAGGGGCAAAATAGTAATTCTGTTCATGTGTGCAGCACGAGTCTTTACAAAACATGGCACACTGGAGTGGATGCCTGCTTGTACCTTGGGGGGACCGTAGAGTGTGTACTAAAAACAGGAACACTCTAGTAGGTCCCTGATTATACCCTGGGGGGACCGTAGAGTGTGTGCTAAAAACAGGAACACTCTAGTAGGTCCCTGCTTGTACCCTGGGGGGACCGTAGAGTGTGTCCTGAAAACAGGAACACTCTCGTAGGTCCCTACTTGTACCCTGAGGGGACTGTAGAGTGTGTGCTAAAAATAGGAACACTCTCGTAGGTCCCTGCTAGTGCCCCAGGGGCACTGTATAAAGCACGCTGCGTGACCGGACTGCCGAAGACATGAATCGCCTGTAAATGGAACAGCATGGGCCAAACAACATACTCACTAAGTGAAATCGCCACAAGCACACAAGGGAGGGACAGTTGCTCAACACCACCAATAAAAAGCCTGCATTTAGCCTGCATTTCTGAATGGCAGAAGCAGCAGCCAATAGAAAAAACTTAAAATTTTAAACCATATAGAATACAATACAACAGGTCTTGCAGACAGCGCAAGCGCTGTCGAGGCTCAACCTAAAAACGAACTTGGATCCCACAGATTTGAAAATCTCTCTACTGTCTACTGCCTACTCCATCTAAAATCTTGGAGAAGCAGCTCCGCTTACAATTGGTGGCATATTTGAAAGAGCATGAATTGTTAGATCCCTCTCACTTTGGATTCAGAATCGACCTTTGGAAAGAAGCTGCTTTGGTGTCAGCTGTTGGTAACATCCGTTGTGTGGTTGATGCAGGGCAGGCTGCGACATTCATCCTCTCGGATCGATCCACAGCTATTGATTCCGTTTCTCCAGCCCTGCTTGCTGATCGGCTGTAGAATTTGGGGCTTTCTGGGTCAGCTTTAGATCTGTTAACATTTTTTCTGAAGGATAGATCACAGATGGTTGTTATGAACCAGTTTACTTTTGATCCCATCATTCTGCCATGTGGAGAGCCTCTGGGCTCCTCTCTGAGCCCGACTCCTTCAAATCTCTATGTCTCCCCACTGGCTCAGCTGATACGGTCCTTCGGATTATAGGCCCTAACCTATGTCGATGACTTGCAAATCAAAGTGTCATCTCTAAGGATACGGAGGCCAATGCTGCAGTATATGCTGCAATGTATGCAGGCAGTAGCTACCTGGATGGGCAGCAACTATCTCAGACTGAATGGGGACAAGACTGAGGCCTGATCTTTGGTAACCAACCCTCCATTTGAACAGTTCCTCGTGGCCAGACATTTCAGTGGCAATGCCCATTCCGGCAGACTCTGCCAAAAATCTGGGAGTGTTAGTAGATACCAAGCTATCATTCGACCTTCAGGTCAATCGTACGGTATCCATTTGTTTTTGAAATATTAGGACCATGAGGAAAGTGTTCCCTTATATCCCTCTAAAAGCTCGCAAGCGGGTAGTTCTTGCCGGGATTTCTTCTCGGCTTGACTATTGCAATGTACTTTATTTAGGGATCAATCAATCAGCAATAGCTAAGCTAGAGCTTGTACAGAATTCCTAAACATCAGTCGGTGTCAGCGGGGATCTCCTTCTGCATTGGCTGCTGGCAGGGCACAAGTCCTAAAAAAAGAAGTGGGGGGACGCCGTCCACCCGCGTGGTACCCCGACTCGAGCCCTGGCTGCTGGTGAGGAAACTCATCACCTTCAGAGTGCGGAGCAATATACCGGGTCCCGAGGCCTGAGAAGGATGTTCCAGAGGTATATCCCCTCGAGACAGCTTCGGTCTGCCAGTTACAATCTTGTAGTTGCTCCTAAATTCAGGAAGACCAGGTGGAGAGGTCGAGACTTTTCTGTGACCGCAGCAAAATCGTGGCATTCCCTCCCATGAACTATCAGTGATTTGCGGGAACACAATAGCTTTCGGAAAGCGTTGAAGACCCGGATTTTCACCCTTTAACTAATTGATAGCGATTCTACTTATCCGAAATGACAATTTGTCTCTCTGTCTTTTCCTGCGGAGCTCTCCTTCTTTTAGCGCCTTGGAAGTTGGAACCTTGTGGTAATGAGCGTTTCTATAAATCAGTCATTTCGGAAATACATATGTTATGGAAGTATCTGGGAAACCAGAGGCAGTCATGCTTTCGTCTTGCTGCTGTGTCAATATGTTTTTGGTGACCCCTTGGCACAATATTCCTCTGAAGCAAAGGCTCACTGTTTTCTTTGCAGAGACACAGACTGATGGAGTCAGAATAAAAAAAGGTTTGGTAAACAGCCTTTTCTCCCTTACACTTAGGATTAGGGGAAGGTGAGATGGAGAAGGGTAAGCACAGGCCTTGAAGACAGCACAGGAAGGGCTGAAACACATTGACCCTAATAGTTAACACCCCCTCCCCCCCCACCTCCTCAGCACTTTCTTTAACCTTGAATAGAACACATATGAGTTAATATAGTTCATCAAATACGGCTCTACTCCAGTTTCAACAGACTCCATCCCACAGCACTTAAACAACACTTTCTAAGGCGCAGGTGCAGGTGAAGGCGGCCTCCGTGATGAAGCATGTCACCCCCTGTGGGTGAGGGAACCATCCATTCTTATTTCAATCTGTTAGAAGGCAAATGTGACTGGTCTGTGGTTCCGGCGCGAGCCGCGTCTGGACCTTTCCCCCTCCGTGCCGAAGCGCGATGGACCCAGCATGGGCCCGCAACCTGCCGAGCCGAGCCGAGCCGAGCCGCGGGCCCTGATGGACATGGCACTGACTCCGGGGGCTACCGAAGGGGCCTGCACAGGACACTGCGGAGGAGGCTGGATTCCTGAAATACCCTGGCCTGCGAGCCCGGTGCAGGGGGCAGCAATCCCCGACATGAAGTCCTGCAAGGGGACTGGCTGACCAGCAAGTAGGCGCCAACAGCTGTGGGTTCCCCCCTCGCCCACTGAGATGAAGCCCGAAAAGGGCTCGATCAATAGTTCTCTCCCCTGCCGGTACCTCAAGTTGATCTAATAAGCACATGGCCTACCTGACCACCAGGCTCGGAGAGAGGGCGCAACAGGCCACATCTGCAGTGGCGAGGCTGATGTACCCATCACCTGTCCCTGTGGCGAGCCTGCTCTGTTCTCTGCTGTTCCTTTGCTTGGGGGGCACTGCCTTCCCCCTCCTCAAGCCCTGGAGTGCCACACGCCAGCACTGCCAGCATCAAAGTGGCATCTACCATCTCGGAAGGGGACTACTAGTCCCAGAGTGCAACGCTCCCTCTGCAGGTGTCGTCAGTGAGGGGGAGGCCACCCCTCTGTCATTTTATCTGTGACGTGTTGATGAACTTTTGTAACCAGTCAAGATTGCGCGCTCGTTGTCCACAAGGAGATCATTCTGCAATGCCTCCGGGGGCTCAGCATTTGCTACTTTAGCCCCCACCCCCGCCCTGCCGGACCTCCGGATTGCAGCCTCTTTGGCCAGCTTGCAAGAGCCCGGAGGAGGTTGGGCTGGGCCCTCCTCATTGGACTCACTTCCCAGGCAAGTGTGAACTTTTAGGACATCTCTTTATTAGGAACAACGTATAAGACTTTGTACTCCCAGGATATTGGGCAATCGGACAGGCGACAAAGTTACTAACTTTAATTATAAACGTGGGAAGGTTCTAGCAGCACGAGTCTATAGCATATGGTGTTTTTATACATTGTATGATCGAGTTTTAACTGAATTTAGGTGAATTGTTGCCAAAAATACTGGGGGTCATTTGCGGTAAAGCAAAGAGGATTTAGACGTTTTATAACTGGGCCAGGCTGGGGATTAATTGGGGAAAAGAAAGACTACAGCAAGTCATTCTGTGAAATCTCCTAGCAAGTCTAAGAAAACAAAACTACCTCACTGGGGCCGTCGGTGCCTTAGAAAAACAGATCACTTCAGCACAAGACACATTAAATATGGACCCATCAGGGTCAAAACCAATTGATAAAGTTCTATCCATGGCCGAAAGGGAGAGGGATGAAAATTACATTTTGGGTAGTACAAGTAATGAGCTACCAAAGAATGGTTGTATCCAGGTCATTTCAGATGACATCTCTATTAGCGACCTGGAAACAGAACCTTTACCTCCCCCTAAAAGACCCTGTAAACCTTTCAGAAGCCTGAGCCCTGATATACATGCGAACCCTCCTGAAGACAGTATGCCCAAGATTAACCCCAAAAAACAGCAGGGGAAAAAATGCAAACCTCAGTCCCAAAAAGGTACACACAACGTACTGCGACCAAAAAATAAAAGCAATATACCTTCTAGTGAGACTGGGAATCAAATTAATCTAATAACAGAGCTAACAAGGTTTGTTAAACAATGTATTACGACCTTGACTGCTAGGTTTGATAAGATTGAAGTAGGAATGGAGAAAGTTCTTGAAAATCAGAACTTGGCTATACAGAAGGGGTTTACTCATAACCGCTGTGCACCCACTGCGTCTCCTAAACCCCTGAGTGTGAGAACGAGTGATAAACCACTCGCACCCACAACTCGATCTGGGGAAAAGAACAAGGACAAAGGAATTGGGAATAACTTAAAATCACTAACAAATACTCATAGTACTCCGTCAACCAGGGGGGGAGTGATTAACGAAAGGGAGACAGGTGGGGCGGGAGCACACGGGTGAGAGACAAGTGCGTGATTTACCATCAAGAACCCACCTGACACAGTTTAGTCCAAGAGAAAATAGTATACGTAACTTAGACCTACCGCCGGAAGCCACCCCATGTACGGTAATACTGGCCAATGTTCCAGCTCTACCAATAGGGGAGAGCGAAACATGGGCCACATCACGGAATAAAGCCATACATTGTCTAGGCAGTAAAACAGGTTTGACCTGAGACATGTTTAATGATTTTAAAATGGTGAGGAGGATTGGATGGGTTGGAAACAGCAAGAAATTGTTACAGGGTGACTGCGTTGTTCTTTCATTTAGATCACCATCTCTGATAAGGGAAATCCTATTAAGAGCTGGGGACAAAAATGTTTCCCAAACTAGTATTAATGGTCTCCCCTTGAGTTTCTTTTACCAGCCCAAGTCTGCCATGTGGCAAAATGGAAACTATCCTACTATACAGTCCCTTAATTATCCGATCTATAACATCGAGGTATCGAACAGATATGGGCCCTTCCAATCATTAGATGAGAACGAATGACTATCTCCCCAACAAAATCAGTTGCAAATAACTACGGGCCTTGACACTCAGAGTACACGTAAACCTTGTATGACTAATTATAAAAATGTACCAAAAATGGATCTGAGGGATATTGAACATAATGGTGAATTAGGCTCCGGGGTACGCCCTATAATCAGTGCTGAACTGGAACTGGGGGAGACCGGAGCTTTGAGAAGGGCTGGGCAACTTATGACCGAATCCATCCGTCAGACTAAAGTTGATCTGGGCTCAATCCCATCTGAAAGTATTAGTGTCAGTGTTCTGTTTTGGAATATAGCTGGCATCCGCAATAAATTGAATAACAAAGAATGGGTGGACTTTATTGATAAATTTGACATCTTGTGTCTGCAAGAGACTTGGGCGATAGATGAAATGCATTTAAATGGTTTTAAGACATTCCACACTGCAGCAATTCAGTCAACACACGGGAGACCAAAGAGGGAATTTGTGTTTATGTCTCGAATTTGGTAGGAGCATTAAAGATTGAAATGATAAAATCGGAAATTTACTATCAAATGGTTCTGATTCGCATAGACGGCAAATGCACTTTGATTGTAATCAATTTTTACAATAATGCACAAAAAACCCAACTCGGGGCTATTTTGAAGATGCTTAGTAGTGATCGTGGCAAGTTAAGGGAAACCAGGGACGGGGAAGTGATTACCATTTGGGGAGGCGATTTCAATATTGGCCTATGCCCACTAGCGGGGCATGGCAAGTGTGGTCTAATGCGCGATGAAGACGATCCCCTGATTCATTTTGTTCATTCTGACAGGGGGGAGCTGTTTAACGAGATTTTATTTCATCATGACCTTGGTTTTGCCAACTGTATGTGCTCCCCTAGAGTGGATTTTGAGAACACGTTCATAGGCAGGGGCCTAGAATCTACAATAGACTTCATAATTGTCCCCAATTGTTATGCAAACTATATTACAAACTATAGAATACATAAAAACGTATTGAGCGATCACCTATCCTTAAGCATTAACGTCAAGTTTCCAACTATGATAGAGCGACAACCCAGCAATCAAATCGCCTGGACTCAGAACATTACACTGGGCAAATTGAATGGATACACTTTGCGTTGGGCAAGTCTTGATTCAGCTGAGTTAAACAAGCAAATTGTGACAAGGGCTTACAATCAAATTATAACGTGTCTAGAAGATTCTACCCCACACGAAAGTGTACTGATGGCTTATTCACAAATTACTTCGGCCATTCAAAACTTGCTCAGAGTGGAAAACAAGGGTACATGCTCCCATGACAAGGGGTGGTTTGATTCAAACTGCACTAAAGCATATACAAAATTAAAGGCGGCCCTACACAAAACAGTGAGAGACAAGGATGAAATTAGAGAGTGCAGGAAGACACATAACCAAGCAAGAAGAGCGCACAGGAAGGAGCTAAAATAAAGTGCGTGGGTTACTCTCCACAAAGCCTCTATGAGTAAGGACAGCTCTTCTTTTTGGCGGGCAGTGAATGCACCGTTTTTAGTAAGACTAATGACCCGTCAATTGAGGTGGCAATAGACGGGAAGACATGGGTTGACTTCTTCTCAAATGTTTATATGCTACAGGAGGTCAGTCAAAGCGTAACAGCTTGTGTGAATCAACAGGGGGGTGGTCTGCCTGTCTTTCTGTTTAGTGCTTGCACTTCAACACGCACTCTCTCTCATCATGGGGAACAGTACAAGTAAAAATGATTTAAATAGCAGTCAGCCAGCTCCCCCTAAAGATTCCCCAGCTTACATTGTGGCTATACGCCAAGGACTAAGTTCCATACTATTTATACACAAATGGCATGATCTGACAGCTAAAAGACCAGACTTACAATTCCTGTGTCAGGGGACTTACGACCTAAACAAGTTGTCATATCTTAGACAAATGTTGAAATTGAAAGGAAAAAAGATAAGGCCCACAGAATGGGAATCTTTTTATCAATGGGACTTGGTCTTGCGTGACATGCGTGCAACTAACAACGTGAAATCAAAGGTCCATAAAGAGTTAATAGATGTTAAGAACAGAATGTTAAATGAGATAGCAAAACAGAAAATAGAGGAGAACAGGAGGAAGACAGTAATGTATGTGGTTGGAGTGTACCCATGCATTTCTGTTACAAAGGAAAACAAAGCAAGTAAGGAGGGAGGGGGTGAAGAGGACTCACTACTTGAGGACCTTTTAATGGGACGAATGAGAGGTGCAGTACAAACACCCATCCCTAAAACAGACGATGACACTTCAGCCTCCCCTGCCATGCCATCACCCACTGAGCTAACTGATGCACAGCAGAAAGCTGCTATACTTTTAACACGCAAACTTCTCAACGAAAAAGCTGCCAAAATAGACTTGGACACTATCCAAGACATTACAGTCTTGGGACTAATGAGGAACGAAGCTGTACACGCTGCCAGCAAACATGCTGGAAAGAAAAGGCAGCTGCTTGCTCAATGCGCACAGAAAGCCATTACGCTGCCAAACCTAATAGACCGCACATGGCTACAACTGTTCGACGACAGGTCAACAGACGACGTCCTAACACTTAGCCAGTGGCACTCCCTAGTATGGGACGCTTGCACATACACGTTACAAACGATCCATGACATTACAACAATAGAACAGGCCCTCGAAGGAATTCAACCACCTCCGCTGCCGGCTAGGAGAGACAGTTTAGGTAAACCAAGGAGTGCTCCTTCATCCACACCCGGCTCACCCGCAGCACAAAAACGAATACTCAAATCAGACACAGTTAAATGCCAGGGGTTACTACAACAGATGGTGGAAGGAACACTAGCAGTAGACGCATTCACACAACGCTACAACAGACCATACTTAGAAAAAGTTCTGTCACTAGCGCGAGCACAGTTAATGGACAAAGGCCCCAAAGCCCACAATGCTTATGTCCAGCAAACAAAGGCAGCGGGTTCAGATACTACAGGTGCA
The DNA here is from genome assembly GCA_963921515.1 of Calotriton arnoldi. NCBI lineage: Eukaryota > Metazoa > Chordata > Amphibia > Caudata > Salamandridae > Calotriton > Calotriton arnoldi. The sequence continues at coordinate 371,119 of CAWUFW010004051.1, forward strand.
GCTCCACCACTGCCTGCACAATATGACTGGGATATAGCAAGGTTCAGCTTCACAGACTGGGACCTGCAAACACACAAAGAGGAAAACATGACAGACACACTACAATATGCGGTAGATAAACTGCAACAATGGAAGAACTTGGTACACACATTCGCGGTGCTAGAAGTAGTTCAGACGCTCGCCCCTTACACAGGGACACCAGCCCCCACAACAGCAGCACCCCCGGCACTGATTATGCCCCTACGAGAGGTACCACCTCCGCCAGGTGGTGAGGACAATGAATTGGCATATGTTCATGTCCCTTGGTCCCGACAAGACATTATGTGCTTTACTAAAGACTTCCCAAAGCTTAGAGAAGAACCAAGGAAGTGGTACACAGAATTGGAGAGAATGGCAGTGTTGGGAGGACTGTTATGGAGAGATTTTGACACTTTATTTAACATTATTGTGCCAAAGGATTTATGGGAAGGTTGTAAAACAAAAGTGGATTGGCCAAAAGGGGAGTCAATGAGGGGAAAAGGGGGAGTACCAGGAGATCAGGTTGAATCAAAGTACAAGGAGGTAGTACAATACTTAAAAGAGAAAATTCCGGAGGATAAGGTAGATTGGAATAAAATAACACATACAAAACAGGAGAATGACGAGAGTGTGAATACCTACTTTGACCGTCTTCTGCAAGTGTACCAGCAGAACAGCGGTCTAAGGAATCCTATGGGAGATGCAATGCCAGCATTTGTCACCACCTTTGTTCAAGGCCTGAAACAACCTATTAAGGCTCACCTACAAACTTCATTTGTCTGTTGGCAACAAGAGCCAATTGAAAAGGTGTTAGCAGCAGCAAGATACTGCGCTGATTATCAGGCAAATGCACAGACCATGGAGGTAGAAAAAATGAAGAAAGAAAAAGTTAGACTGATGGTAGCACAAGAGAGATTCTACTCAAACAACAGAGGCAGGGGAAGGGGAAGAGGGAAGGGTACAGGGAGACCACATAACGGCAGGTCAACATCCGCACCTCCACCAGGCACAGCTTGCTTTTACTGCAAAGACCCCAACCACTGGAAGGCAGACTGCCCAATATTAAAGAAGAAAAATGAGGAAAATGGGCGACCACAGAATAGGGGACAGGGCCAGCGCCAATACCAGCATAGCACCCAACACGCAGAATATAGGAATACTGAACAGCAAGGGTACCGGTCAAACAACATGCCTCCAGCACATCAGGACTGGACAGAGAGGGACGGGTGGGCACAGCGAGACAACGATTTCCCACCACCACCACAAGATTTATTCTAGGGATGCCTGAAAGTGGAAGACTGCCTAAGAATAGCTCCAGCAATAGCGGTGGATCAATCCGGCCCATATGTAGAGGGAACAGTTCTGGGCAATTTTTGATTGACACAGGAGCTCAAAGATCAATGCTGAAGGCGCGTACAATGCCTGAGGCACCACTTTCGGGAGTACAGGTAACGGCAGTCGGAATGACAGGACAACCAATAGATGAATATCTCACGCAGCCACTACAATTAGTGGTAGGTACCATAACTGTCAGCCATCAGTTTATCTTCAGCAGATTCTGCCCAGTGAATCTCCTGGGTAGGGACTTGCTCTGTAAATTACAATGCACCATACACTGCTCACCGACAGGTGTCTTTCTAGAAAGCAGGTCAAATGGTCTGATGTTACAAGCTTTCATGACCTGCACTGACCCCGTCATACCCCCAGAGTTACGCCACTGTGTACCACCTCAAGTCTGGGCCACCGGTGCTAATGATGTAGGACAGGTGCTCAATTATCCTCCGGTACAGATCAAATTGAAGCCAGGAGCTCGCCTCCCAAGGGTGCCACAGTACAAAATTTCCAAGGAGGGGGAGGAGGGCATCGCACCGGTAATACAAGACCTTCTGAAGCAGGGAATAATAAGGGAGATACACTCTAGCCAGTGCAACACACCAATACTCCCGGTAAAGAAAGCATCTAAGGGCCCGGACGGTGCCCCTGTATATCGTTTTACCCAAGACCTGAGAGAATTGAATAAAATAGTGGTGCCGTCCTTCCCAGTGGTTCCAAACCCAGCAACAATATTGTCCAATATCCCAGCCACAGCCACACATTTCACAGTGCTGGATCTGAGCTCCGCCTTCTGCACCATCCCCTTGCACCGAGACAGCCAGTATCTTTTCAATTTTAGTTATAAAGGTACAAGATTAACATGGTGTAGGCTTCCACAAGGCTTTACTGAATCCCCTTCCATCTTCACGAATGCACTAAAGACAGATCTAGACTCCCTATTGCTAAAGGAAGGGACCACACCAGGTACTTCTAACTACTGCTACAGCCGTCAAGTGCGAAGGGCTGACATCTTGGATACACAGCTCCCACACCAAGAAAGCAGCAGGGCCAGATGGCGGAGGACAAGCTCTGTTACCACCTCCAGGGGCATCTGAGACACCCCGCAGGTACAACCTTCGCTCCAGCAGACAGCAAAGGACAGAACAGGATTAAAGAAGAGGCAGTTCCCTGCTCGCTGCAGGCCAGGCCTCCAACGGACGACACAACATACCAGAGGCAGTTCCCTGCTGCGCACAGCAGGCCAGGCCCCCAGTATCATCCTTCCAAAGACGACGGTTTTCTTCACAAGTGCCAACTGTCATGTGCTAGTAACCTCTGACAGTACGCAACAAAGGCACCAACGGTTCAGTTCCATGGGTTGCTGGAGTCTGTATCAATACCAATAGCGGTACAGACCCTGCTAGGTAGTGTTGCTAGTTACTGTGCCATTGGAACAATAGGGGTACAGAACTCGCTAGTTAGCGTTGCTGGCATTGTTGTAATTTGGCAGCATTTAAGTTAAGCATTAGCTGAAGACAGCCTGTATTCAGAGGCTGAATTGTCCGCTTTGTGGAATCCATTTTGTATTTCTGGCAGCCATTTTGGCTGCCATGTGCTACCATGTGCTCGCCATGTGCTCTGTCCTACCTTCCTGTCAACTGCTCTTGAAATCTGCCTAGAGACAAGTTATATTTAGTTCCTCTTGCTTTGCACATGCTCAGTTGAGCTTGCAGCTGTTCCGAGTTTATAAATGTCAGGATGTGTCTACTAAAAGTAGAAACTGTTAGCTCCACCCACTTGTCGACTGTGCATTCTCTGTATGACCTTATATGTGCCTAAAACCAGCATTTGTGTTAGTACCGCCTTCATTTGAGCCCCTGTGTGGGTATAAAAGGACCAGGATCCTTCCATTCAGTGTGCTACTTCATGCATTACTGAAGGGTGATGTGCGAATGTTAGCTCCACCTCATGAGGTTTAATAAACTCTGTCTTTTATATTTCAGTTTCTATGCCAACTTCTTCCTAAGTGTCTGAGGACTCTGTGCAGAGAAGGGTGAACCCCTAAGCACTGGTAGGCCTTGCTGAGGCTCACTACTACAAATTGGCGCTTCCAACGTGGGACTCATCAGCGACTCGGATGCCCGAAGGACTGGTCGCGACGAAGGATTGGAATCTCGCTTTTGGACGCGATCGCTGCCTGAGGAGACCTGAGTCTTGGCACCCATGGCGTTTTTCCCTTCTTTCTGATCTGACCATCCCGGCGGCGCCGGTCCTTGACTGAGATCTCTTCTGTTGATTCGCCGTGCAGTGACCATTTGGTCGATTTGAGAACTTGGCAGTTGGAACCTGGACACCATTTGATTGATAAGAGCCGTTTTGCGGCACTTGCTGTTGGTTTGATGCCTTTGATTGGTAAGGTAGTTTTAGTAACACTTACTGTGGCTTTGTTTGTATGATTGGCCAATTTTGGAATCTGTTTTGTAATTATATATGTATTGCAATACATATAGGCAGGTAATGAGGAGAATTTTCTCTATTTAAAATTGTTTGAACAGCGCAACGTACGAAGAGTACCTTAAGCGCTACTTTGATTATAATACTGCATATTTTGCACTATTTTTTGGCATGCCTGTTTTCAGCACACTTCGTAGGATGTGTTGCTTTTGTAGTGGTACCAATTTGAGACTTGACGAAGCACAACCAGCCCCCCGGAGGGGACGCCTAATAGGGATATGTATATTAAGTATGGTATTTCTTCTATAATGTACTGCATGTTATGGAACAAATATACTAGTAAAGATCCTGAGTTGCGTTGGCCTATGTATGGGTCATTTGATTTGCGAAAGATTCAGTATGTGGAACAATGTATGTTTAAACACAAGACTAGGCAAGATATGTTTGATTGTGTGCGAATGTGGGAGAAAGAAGTGCGTGAGCGAATGAAGCGTGAACAAGCCTTGATTGACAAAGAACAGCGAAAGACCATTTATGCGAAAGCATTAGAGTTAAAAAACAAGGAGATGAGAGAAATTAAAGAGAGGGAAGATAGGGAACGCCATTTACAGGTAACTGGCCAATATGCTGTTAGGCAGCCCCTTTATCCTATCCTTAATAAACCGCAAGATGATTTCTTGTTATTAGATCGTTCTCCACCTCCGTATATTTTTTCTTCTGCTCCTCATGAGTCAGATGAGGACTCTTTTTCAGACCAGGACAAAGCTCGAGAAACTCGCTCCATGCTATCTGCTGAGCGTGCATCTGACATTAGATCTACTGCGCGTAAAGCCGTTCGTAGTACTACCACTGCCTCTGAACTTTTAGATAGTATAAAAGGATGGCAGGAAAGGGAGCAAATATATTTTACCGATACATTTGCTGCAGAGGTTATTGAACAATTTAGGAAGTATTCGGTAGAAATGGAGCCCGATGATGTAGCAACTGATTGTAAACAATTACGTGACGGTCTTTTTGTCTTCTCCCAGGTGGCTGACACGATCAGACGCTTGGTTAAACTGCGTGTTGAAGCAGCCCGTTTGCGAGAGGAGAAAAAGGCAGCAGAAACAGCTGCACTAGCATCTCAGATCAGCATGGCACAAACTTCTACTCCTGAAACAGATAAGAATGCTGTAATTCATGTGAAACCCATGCGGGAAGCCGCGCCTTTATATGTTCCTCCTAAAGGAACGGGTACAGAGGATGATAAGACTTCTCTTAATGCGAAAGGGTACTTTATTTATAATTGGGTTTACACTCCTTGGAATAGAGCAGATGTTATGGCCCTTAAAAATGCATTGCCTGACCCGCGAAAGAATCCAGCAGCCTTTTATGAGGAAGTTGAGGGTGCAATCAGCTCTTGTACTATGACTCTGTCTGATATTGATTTGTTTTTTGGATTAATATTACCGCCTGATATGTGGAGAACTGTGCGTAAAATAGATGATAATGCGACATTTGGAGCATTGTGGAAAGATTTAGAGCGGTTAGATGAAGATAGAGAACCTGCACAGAAACCGTGTCAGTTAATTTTAAATCTTCCGGCAGCTATATTAGTTAAGTTAAAGACGATCATTCCCCCTAAGAAGATAGATTGGACAGTGCTAGCGTCTTGCAAGCAAAAGGTAGATGAATCAGTTTCTGACTTCTTCACACGCTTTGAAGAAGCATTTCACGATTTTAGTGGCCAGTCTTTGACAGATGACACGGGTAGGCATCTGTTTGTCGATAAATATGTCGCAAACCTTTTGCCAGGAATAGCTAGTCGCTTAAAGGCCAGTGAGAGCTCATGGACTACATCTTCTCCGGTTTCCCTTTTAACTATGGCCCAGTATTATGAGCGGCAAGAATTAGAAGCCAAAGGTAATGAGGACAAAAAGTCTAAAGAGTTGAAAACAAAGGTTATGTTGGCTCAAGCTTATGGTCCGCCTTCTAGAGGTAATGATAGAGGTGGACGTGGATCTTATGGTTCGTCCTTTCCTTCCTCTGCTTGTTCGAATTTGTCTGTTGATCAGTGTGCGTACTGCAAAAAATTTGGACATTGGCTTTCTGATTGTCCAGTGCTGCGTGCTCAGCAGAATCTACGTGGTCGGGGACAAATGAGAAATCGTTCAGGATATCAAGGGCCTAGAGGAAGCGCGAATGATCGTGCTCGGTTTGATGCTAATACACGTGGGCAGAATGGGTTTAACACTTTTGATAGAAGGAACCAATATCAAATGTCTGACTATGTGCCTTCTGATTTTCAAGATTCTGCTTATGCATAGGATTGCCTAGGACGGGGTAAGGAATCAGTTGAAGTTCCAGTAGATCAGAGGGGTCCCTATGTTACAGCACATGTTTTGGGTTCTACTGATCAGTTTCTGGTTGATACAGGAGCTACTCGTAGCGCCTTGTCTAAACAATTGGTTCCAAGGGCTCCCCTGTCTGGCTTAACCATTACATCGATAGGTTTCGATGGAACACCTTCCCTTAGCCCATTGTCACAACCACTTGCATTTGATATTGATAAGTTTACTGCTCCATGTCCGTTTTTGCTTTCTCCAAACACACCAGACAATATTGTGGGTCTTGATATGCTTAAATATTTTAGGGCTACGATACGGTGTTCTCCGGAAGGAGTACGGGTTATTTTGAATGACAACTACCCTATGATTGAGAGATCTTGTATTGTTAAAGAGGACATTGCACTAGCCTCACTCCCTAGTACTTTGTGGGCTACTTCGGATACTGATGTAGGGCAAATGGTTATTCCACCAGTACATATTAGTGTCAAGGAGGGCGCTTTATTGCCAAGACTGCCTCAGTATAAAATTTCTCGAGAAGGAGAAGAAGCACTCACACGTATTGTACATGATTTAATTAAGGTGGGGGTTGTGGAAGAAGTTCCTTACAATATTTGCAATAGTCCGATTCTTCCCATTTTGAAAAAAGATACTGACACTAGGATTTATAGATTTATTATCGATTTGAGAGAAGTCAACAAGATTGTAGTACCACAGTACCCTGTAGTCTCTGACATAACGACATTGCTTACCCTGGTCCCTCCAACAGCAACTACATTTTCTGTAATTGATCTGAAGAACGCTTTCTTCTCGATTCCTATTCATCCTGATAGCCGATATTTGTTCGGTTTCACTTTGAATAATAGATCATACAGATTTTGTAGAGTTCCTCAAGGCTATACTGAGAGTCCTAGTATTTACAGTCAAGCATTGAAGAGACAGCTTGATTCCTTTACCTTGCCTAAAGGAGTGGCTCTCATACAATATGTCGATGACATCTTGTTGGCAGCCGATACACCTGAGCAGTGTGAGAAATGCACTTTGTCTTTGCTTTCTTTTCTTGCTACACACCACCATAAAGTATCACGAAAGAAATTGCAATATTGTAGACCGAAGGTGACCTATTTAGGACACCTTCTGTCTAAGGAGGGCCGTGCACTGACACCAGATCGCATTCAAGCAATTTTAGACACCCCAGTACCTTCCACGCAGAAAGATGTCCGTGCATTCATTGGTCTGACTTCGTTTTGCAGGCAATGGATATTGGGTTTTTCACACATTGTTAAACCCTTGCTAGCACTTTTGACTAAAAACACTCCGATCCCCCTTCCATGGACAGATGAATGTCAAAATGCTTTTTGTCAGTTGAGACAAGCTCTTTGCTCTGCACCAGTGTTAGGCACACCAGATTACACGAAGGCTTTTACACTCTATGTACATGAGAAAGAAGGATGTGCATTGTCAGTTTTAGTACAGACACACGGGGACAAACAGCGTCCTTGTGCATACCTTTCTGCAGTTCTTGACCCTGTTGCTCGTGCATTGCCTGGGTGTTTCCGTTCAGTTGCAGCGACGGCTGTGTCCATACGTCAGAGTGAAGGGATAGTTTTGTCACACAAACTGTTGGTGCTAGTACCCCATGCAGTAGATGCCCTTTTGAATCAGACTAAGACTCAGCACTTAACTAGTGCTCGTTTGACAGGATACGAATTGACACTGCTAGCACCTCATATTACCTTGAAAAGATGTGCAACACTGAACCCAGCCACTTTGTTGCCATATCCTGCGACTCAGTCTCAGTCAAAGGAGCCTCACGATTGTATATTCCTTACTGAGGAACAGACAAAGGGTCGCATCGATTTGCAAGATACGCCCCTTCCAGATGTAGATGGGGAACTGTGGGTTGATGGGTCCTGTCTGAAGTTACCAGATGGCACGACTTCAGCTGCTTATGCAATTACCACGCTTGAGACAGTAGTGGAAACAGCTCGCATACCTCAGAAGTCAGCTCAAGCAGCTGAACTAATAGCTTTGACACGAGCGTGTGAGCTTAGCACTGACTTGTGGGTGAACATTTACACGGATAGCCGCTATGCTTTTGGAGTGGTTCATGATTTTGGCCTACTCTGGAAGGAAAGAGGCTTTCTTACATCCCATGGGATGCAGATAATGCACGGAGAGTTAGTGCATAATCTCTTGACTGCACTTACATACCCAAAGAAAGTTGCTATTATGAAGTGTAGCGCACACAAGAAAGTGACTGACAAAATAGGACAAGGCAATGCCTTTGCAGACCGCGTAGCCCGTGAAACTGCGATGCAGCGAAGCACTACATCCATGTACGTAGTGAAATCACAAGCTGAGCGTTGGCATGATGCTAGAGAGGAAGTATTGGATATACAGAGATCTGCTTCTGTGGAAGAGCTTGAGCAATGGTCTAAAGAAGGAATATTAGATGATGAGGGTTGTTGGCGTAACAAAGACATGAATAAATGGAAATTGCCTGCGGCCTATTTACAACCTATGGTTCAAATGGCACATGGGCTGGCACATGTTGGAGCTCTAGCAATAACTAAATTGCTTACACAAGTTTGGGAGCATCCTGAAATTGCTAGCACAGCCAAAAGGGTAGTACAGTCCTGTTTGATCTGTTGGCAGTATAATCCTGGAAAAGGGACACGAACTCCTACAGGAGGGTTTGCTACACCAACTGCACCTTTTGAAGTTTTGCAGATGGATTACATCCAACTCGAACGCTGCAATAATCTGAAATATGTCCTAGTGGTGGTATGTGCCTTTAGCAAATGGATAGAGGCATACCCTACGAAGGATAATACTGCTCTCACCACAGCAAAGGTGCTTCTAAAGGAGTTTTTCCCTAGATACGGTGTTTGTAAACTTTTGTGGAGTGACAATGGACCTCATTTTATTGGGCAAGTTGTTGAGCATGTCCTGAAAGGATTAGGGATCAAACAGAAATTCCATACAGTTTTCCACCCGCAATCAGCAAGATTGGTGGAAAGGTATAACGCTACTCTAAAAACAAAGTTGGCGAAAATACTGGCTTCCACGTCTCTAAAGTGGCCAGATGCCCTACCTTTGGCATTGTTGTCCATAAGATCGGTGCCACATTCACGATCAGGTCTTACCCCCTATGAGGTGGTGTTTGGGAGACCAATGAACATTTGGGGAATTCCTAAGCCACGCCCCATACATGATGTTCCTTGTGTTCTGATGAATGATTATTTGGCACAGTTAACTGACAGTTTGATTTCTATTCATCAACAGGTTCGAGAAGCTCTTCCTGACAGATCTACAGGTGAGGCCCACGAACTCCGTCCTGGTGACCATGTAATGGTCAAGGTCTTTGACAGATCGAACAGCTTGGAGCCAAGGTGGCGAGGACCAGAGCAGGTGCTCCTTGCGACAAGGACAGCAGTTCGAGTGACAAACAGAAAGAATTGGATCCACAGCACACACTGCAAACGTGTGTCGCCTGCCTTGGTGGAACCTGCTGTGTTGACCGACCATCGAGAGATTCTGGAGACGGAGAAAGGCCAAGCTATCTCACCTGACGAATCTGCGGAAGTCTTCCCGGACCACACGATCACTGGAGTATCCAGATATCAATTGAGACCGAGGAAAGGATCTGCAGTTTTGAAAAAGACTGGTTGAGCTACCACCCTGGGTTAGTGAAACGGAGAGCCATTGGGGCAAGGGGAGGGGGATCAGCCCTGTATTAGTGTAGTGACACCCGCTTTGGCCCATGGTGAAGAAATCAGCGGCTGCCCAGGGAGAAGAGCTCCAACGACTGTTTTCAACAAGTTTTCAGAAAAATCAATCATTACTGCTGCTAAAATGACTAACAAAAGAGTCATTTGTGCTGTAGGGTTTGTTGTTGCTATGGTGGCTATGGCAGCAATTACGTGGTACATCGAGAAGGTGGCTCCTGTTCGACAGCTTTTTGTTGCCACTACGCCAGTACCCGTGGAACACCACTACTTTACTCTTCCTTACCATGAGCAAAAGCATCGACAATCTTACCTGAACAATACTTTTATCCAGATGTTGCACCATACTCACAATGCTACGAATACTACCAACTGTTGGGTGTGTGGGATGATACCTGCACATCAAAAGAAAGGAGGAACACCTTTTATTCCTCTTCCATTTTCTCACAATGGTTCTTGTCAAGCTTGGTATGCGCTCTTGTTTGCATATGGAAAGCCTTCAGTAGGTGGGATTATTTTTCAACTTAATAAAGTGTGTTATCAAAATAAAGAAGGTTATCCACAAGCCAAAGGGACTAAATGGGAATGGGAAGAGTATCAACCGGACAATATTTCAACACCATATGTTTTCACAAATGTGAGAATAATAAAGAACATTGGACCTTTTGTGATTTCTGTGACAAAAGCTAAAGCAGATTTGTGTATTTGTAGTGTTGGAAGAATTCCAGTGGGGAGGAGCGAGTGTACTGTAATCCTGACCATTGAAGGTGCCAATAAGAGCACTTTCACAGCCTCGCATAACACGTATTTTGTGTGCGGAAATAACGGATATTATCAATTACCTGTTGGGTGGTCAGGAATCTGCTATGTATCTTTTCTGTTGCCCCCTGTGTTTCTGGCACCTGCATTGTATCACCGTGATTTTAAACTGTACAATGACATTTCCACAAACAGAAATAAGAGGACAATAAGTATGGATGAAGTTGACCAAACCGACACTACCCTACAACAATATGTTGATTTCAAGTTGGGCTTATTTTTCTTTGTGGGTGCTGCATTAAATAGCAGGAAAATCCGACGACTGACTCGTGTTGTGGAAGCTGTTACTAATCAGACAGCTATGGCACTTGGGAACATTACAGAAGAACTACAGATTGCAAGGATTGTAGCACTCCAGAATAGGATGGTGCTAGACGTGAGTTTGGCTGATCGAGGTGGTGCATGTCGCATCATCGGTAGCAGCTGTTGTGTATTCATACCAGATCACTCACCTTCAGTATATGACGCAATATCAAAATTGCATAAGATTGCTGCAGAAATTCATCCAGAGACTGGAACTTGGACTCTTGCTGGATGGTTTTGGACTCTTGTTTCTGCTTGGGGCTGGAAGCTACTAACTATCCTGTGTGTAATAATTGTAATATTTTTTACATGCTGCGTATGTATCCAATGTGGTCCAATGCTTTGCTCCATTTGCATCTCTGCTTGTATACCTGCCAGAGGGAACATTGCTGAAACAAAGGCCCAACAAATGTTAAATAAAGAGGTGGCCGAAATAATGTTAATAGATGTACGGGATGAATATCTAGATTACCCCAGATAAACGAATGTCTTCAGCCAATGCTGAAAGGGTCGTCTGTTGTAATTTGGCAGCATTTAAGTTAAGCATTAGCTGAAGACAGCCTGTATTTAGAGGCTAAATTGTCCGCTTTGTGGAATCCATTTTGTATTTCTGTCAGCCATTTTGGCTGCCATGTGCTACCATGTGCTCGCCATGTGCTCTGTCCTACCTTCCTGTCAACTGCTCTTGAAATCTGCCTAGAGACAAGTTATATTTAGTTCCTCTTGCTTTGCACATGCTCAGTTGAGCTTGCAGCTGTTCCGAGTTTATAAATGTCAGGATGTGTCTACTAAAAGTAGAAACTGTTAGCTCCACCCACTTGTCGACTGTGCATTCTCTGTATGACCTTATATGTAACTAAAACCAGCATTTGTGTTAGTACCGCCTTCATTTGAGCCCCTGTGTGGGTATAAAAGGACCAGGATCCTTCCATTCAGTGTGCTACTTCATGCATTACTGAAGGGTGATGTGCGAATGTTAGCTCCACCTCATGAGGTTTAATAAACTCTGTCTTTTATATTTCAGTTTCTGTGCCAACTTCTTCCTAAGTGTCTGAGGACTCTGTGCAGAGAAGGGTGAACCCCTAAGCACTGGTAGGCCTTGCTGAGGCTCACTACTACAGCATCTGTACCAAAAGACACTTAGCGGTACAGAACCTGCTAGTTAGATACCATAAGACAACAGCTTCAGGTACAGCCCAAAGTGAACAGTGTCATAAGGACACTACTTGTCAGTAACACCAACGGGAGATTACACACAAACGTGAACTTTCAGGTCAATAACCATACAAGAAGAAGGACAACGGCTGCGAATAACAATAAGATCAGTGTTACAGGTATGGTCCACAGGAATAGAGATAACAGGTGTTCAAAGATTATCTGTGCCAAAACCCCCGCTGCTGAGTAACCTGAGACTTCTGATGCTGTACGTTATTGCATTTCCACACTTCGGAGATCAGCCATCAGCACTAGACACAGAGGAAACACGCCTTGACCTTTTACAGTTTGTGGTACATGCAATTGAGAACAGTGGAATAAGCATCATCAGAGATATCCAACTATAAACGGAACAGCCACCGGACGGATGGATAGAATATTGGGCCATACAATAAACAAAACGCCAGATAGAATTTATATACATATCACCTTCTTGGCCCCATGCGAAGAAGAACCTGAAATATTATCTAGCTCTTGGCCAAGGAACCCACTTCAAAGTAAAATTGCTTTTGCCTGCCTGGGCAACGCACTACAGTTCCCCGATTTCTCATCCCCCACAGGTGTGTATACGGGCCCGGACGCCGAAGGACTAAAAACGGGAATATACCTTGCCGTCCTCCGAGCAATAGGAGACGAGGTAGTAAGAGACCTGGACTCCAACAATTGGCATCAGTAAAGACAACGGGATAAGCACCATGCCACGCCCAAGGACAGAAGGACGGAAATGGCCAAGAGTGCTGCTGGCAATACTGTCACCAGTACCAGGAATAATAGTGACTGTATTGATAATAATATATGCAAAAGATCTTGAAATACCGTTCCTAAATGGCCAAGTTGGGGACGGGAGCGATACAAATGCAACATTTGATGACAGGATAATAAATGTTCCAGAACAAGACATTTTGGGGGAGGTTGACATTAGAGATGGAGGGGAACGGGTGTTGTGGGATGAATATAACGGAAATAGATACGTTGAAATGGTGAAGATGTATGTACGTATTATGAATATATCTGAATGTTATGTTTGCACACACCTGCCTACAGACACACAGAACTGCATGAGTTACAATGTCCTACCTGTCTTTAAATACGTGGGCTGCGTCCTGATGCGCGATATACTCTTCACTCAGCACAACATGTCCGCAGTAGTCGCACCTCCTGGGAGTAGCAAGGTTGCAACAGGACAGGGGACAATACCACCCAAAACGAACAGAGTGCCATGTATGCACATGCAACCAACAAAGAGAGACAAGGAGATGCTAGACACATTTGACAGAACACCCAGGAATGAGGGATGGAAAGGTAGGGCAGAGTGGGACAACATAGGAATAGAGAAAGAAGGAGAGTTGAAAATACCAAGATTTAGAATAGAGCAACTCCTTTCCGCCCCTTCCTGTATCCAGAATGACAAAGTAACACCGCCCAAAAGAATACCAAAATTACCACCGGAGGGGAAAAGCTGCTCCATACAAAAATTAATGCAGAAGGACGCCTGGAAGGAGTGTATTTCATTTGGGTGCACTATAGCGGAAATGGCACAGGGAGAACAGGGATTCACAGAATGTGAAGATAGGATAAACAAAATAAAGGGAATTCAAGGAGAAAAGGAAGTGGGAGCAATTTTCGTTGGCGAGAGTAACTGCACACACATAACAAGGTTATCACGGATTAGGAACAGTGGTAAACGGTCCTCACCTGGACTAGAAGGTTACAAGGGACTGTTCTTTGTCTGTGGCCAATGGGCCTACTTCTATCTGCCCCCGGGATGGTATGGCAGTTGCTACCTTGCCTCCATCCTGCCCCGAATGACCCACTTCACCGACCTAGTGCAAATAAAGAACAAAGGCCGCCAGCCAAAAAGACTTAGAAGGACACCAGAGTGGACAGAGAATATAATGACAGGACTCGGAGTTATGATCCCTGGTGCAGGTGTGGTATACACCTCTGCTAGGATCCACCAGTTAGCAAGGATGATTGAGGATCTCGCAGATTCAACAGCAGCAGCCTTAGGTAACGTCACTGAAGAACTCACCGCCATGAGGGCAGTTGTGATACAAAATAGGGTTGCGTTAGACATCATCCTGGCCAAAGAGGGCGGAGTCTGCCACGTCATCCATCAGCAGTGCTGTTCGTATATACCTGACAACAGTCAGAATATACACAAGGCCATAGACGAAATAGACAAGGTTCGGGACGAAGCACACGACATACATACCGGGGAGGTATGGGAAACGTTTATACTATGGCTACAAAGCTGGGGATCATGGATATTGGAGTTGATCATTATAATAATAACGGTATTGATCACGCTATGTATCATGATCAACGTTTGTCCAGCATGCTGTGCAGCCTTTATTGCTAGCTGCACCCGATGCATGCCAAAGAGTAGTGACATAAGACACCACACCCACGAGGATGAAGGGACAGAGATGGTACCGAGAAAGACTCCCATGTGTGATTTGGTATCAGATGGGGCAATGTAGAAACCAGCTTTGTTTTATGATACCAAATGCTTCAAAACCATTTCTCAGGCCCCACTATGTTATACACACACAGAAATCACGGCACAAGATGGCTGACCATCACCATTTTGTCTTAAGTAAAGCTGCTACTGTAACGCAAGGCTTGCACAACAAAGGACTGAAAATAGAAATGCTTAGTTACAGCTATCTTAGCATATTGCACGCTTCAGCATATTATATTGTGAAATGTTTCTAGTGCACAGGGTATGAAAAATGCCAACATAGCATATTGCATTACGGTGGAAAGTCCCATAAGCTGCCCAATTGGGACACGTGGTCAGCAACAGTAGTTTTCGGACCTTAATTGGTATGGCGCTGCTTAGGCCTTTGCTAACTGGTCAATTACAGTATGTTTAATTTGTGTTACGTATACTATGATGCTGCATCCTTTATGTTTTGGCCTATAAAAACTGTCAGACACGTCACATCTTTAGGCATTCAGTAATTTTGCTGTCTGTCTCTGTGCTGCACGTATTTGCATTGCTTGTTGGTCTCCAATAAATTGTGCCATCCTTTGTGCTGACAAGAGACTTGTATTTGTGGTATTATTTCTTATTCTTTATTTCAGTTTCCACACACTCATTGATTTCCAACTTACGCATGAGGAGGTCATTGGGGCCATAAACGCAAGCAAGAGTGGAAAGGCCCCAGGCCCAGACGGGTCCCAATTGATATGTTTAAATCGAATCCTCCACTTTGGACTCCGTTAATAACACGGGTACTTTAGGCCTGCTGCGCGAAAGGTTTTATTAAAACTTGGTCAAAATCAATAATTGTACCGATTTTTAAAAAAGGGGAACGGGGTAACCCTACTTGCTACCGTTCGATATCTGTACTGGATTCCTTGATGAAGGTAGCAGGTAGGATTGTTCTGGAACGGTTGCAAGTATGGGCAGAGGAAAATAATATTTTAAGCGATGTTCAATATGGCTTTAGACAGGAGCTAGGAACTAATGAACAGGTACTTAATCTCAGTATCCTAATTGGGAAGTATACCCAGGCAAAAGCAGGAAAACTTTAATTGGCGTTTGCAGACCAGCAGCTGCTTTTGACTGTGTTATACACAGTAAATTGTGGAATATCCTGATCAATCTAAAGGTCGATCCAGTGATGGTACAGTTCTTGCGACAACTTTATTCTGGGGCAACCGCCAAGGTTCGATATGGAACCAAAGGAGAATGCACTGCGTCGTTTGGAGTAGAGAGGGGTGCCAGGCAGGGCTGTGTCCTGGCGCCATTTCTGTTCACTCTTTATACTAACACCCTGGAACAGGAATTGGTGGGAAAGGCGAGGGACCCACCGTATATTAACAAGCGCCCGATAGTATCCCTTCTCTATGCAGACGACGCAGGGCTTATGGCCGTACACAGCTCGGTCTACAAAAAGCTCTTGCCTCTTACTCTATTTTTATGGATAACCTGGGATTAAAATTGAACGCTAAAAAAACTTTTGTTATGACCTGTGGGAGGGGAAAACAGAAACTGAGGACTCTGCCACTTGGGGAAAGTAGGGTGGAATCCACAAATACGTTCACGTACCTGGGTGTCCTATTTGATCGCACTGGTTCTTGGAATCAAGCGGTCAAGAGTCGAAGCCTCTTGTTTATGAAGTCGACCGCTGCCCTGGTCAACTTTTCAAACAAAAATGGGCAAAAGGCCCCCAGGGATTCTCCTCAAGATTTACCAGGCAAAATGTGCAAGTATTGCTACCTATGGGGCAGGAGTTTGGGGCTTTCATGATCCCGCCCCTATTCAATATGTCGAAAATGCATTTTTAAGGTTCATTTTAGCAGCGCCTGCCAGTTCCCCTGTGTTTAATTGTCATAGTGAGCTGGGTATGTTATTAAGGTGCAACCACTGTTACTTTGGCACAGGATTTGGACCTCCAGTAGCACTGGTCTCAATCGAGAAATAATTAAAGACTCTATGAGGTTGGACCATGCTGCCAAGATTCCTTGGTTGAATTATGTAAACACTTTTATGAATGATCTTTGTCACCCAGCTTATTATACCTGCCCAGAGTCAATGAATTCCATCTCCCGGAAAGAGTTTCAAGCTTTATGCATGTCTCAAGTAGAGACAATCCGACTTGCACTGGAGATGAAAAAACCTACAGTAATCCAGCATCAATTGATTTTATCAACCTATGACATGCAGCCATACCTTTTAAGATGTTTAGGGGGGTACGATAGGTATGTTTTAACTCGCTTCAGATTTGGGACTTTTTATCGATTAATTAGTTACCCAG
Source organism: Calotriton arnoldi (assembly GCA_963921515.1). Lineage (NCBI taxonomy): Eukaryota > Metazoa > Chordata > Amphibia > Caudata > Salamandridae > Calotriton > Calotriton arnoldi. The sequence goes on from CAWUFW010004051.1 coordinate 388,066, forward strand.
AGAGTAACAATTGGTCCAAAGAGTGATGCCGTTGCCCCTGTGATGATATGTCCCCGCAATCAAATATTCATGTAATTTTATTTTGTAAATTTTATGCTACTGAAAGATCAAGATGGATTCTGCCTCTGTTAAGGAGGGGGGGATGGAGACGATGTCGACCGGCTCTGCTATACTTGCAATTATTGGAAAGCGATTACTGCATTGGAGGTATGGTTGGCTATCTAAAGAGCATATTGAGAGCAAGGAAAAGCATTAATGTTCTACCCTCTTAGAAAACAGCTTAGCTTTTATTGTACAGGATTGTTCTGTATGTATGTAGTGTATATTTCTGTTTTTCTTTTTTCTTTCTTTTAAATGATGAATTCACTTACCAGCCTAGAACAAGTACACTCACAAATGAACAAGATATGGGAGTACAGCGCAATTGTACTTTTAGCTAGGAATATTTTAACATGTTTTTATCTGTTTTGCTGCTTTTGTGATTTTATACTCTAAAATCGAATAAAGGTTATTTTGATTTGATTGATTTGACTTCAGTAAGAGAGGCTATCTGCACAGGAAAAGGAAAGAAACAGAGGCAATGTCCCCGGCTACCGATACAAGGGAGCCTTCGAGCGTCTGTGGAGAGATTCCCTCCTTAGCCACCGTGAAGGGTTAATACCGACCTCTGTGAGGGAGTGTTGTGTAGATAGTCTCACCCTGCAGAGTGTCCTGCGCACCAGTGATGGACAGACGCATCCAGGAGCCAGTATTGTGTAGATAGTCTCACCCTGCAGAGTGTCCTGCGCACCAGTGATGGACAGACGCATCCAGGAGCCAGTATTGTGTAGATAGTCTCACCCTGCAGAGTGTCCTGCGCACCAGTGATGGACAGACGCATCCAGGAGCCAGTATTGTGTAGATAGTCTCACCCTGCAGAGTGTCCTGCGCACCAGTGATGGACAGACGCATCCAGGAGCCAGTATTGTGTAGATAGTCTCACCCTGCAGAGTGTCCTGCGCACCAGTGATGGACAGACGCATCCAGGAGCCAGTATTGTGTAGATAGTCTCACCCTGCAGAGTGTCCTGCGCACCAGTGATGGACAGACGCATCCAGGAGCCAGTATTGTGTAGATAGTCTCACCCTGCAGAGTGTCCTGCGCACCAGTGATGGACAGACGCATCCAGGAGCCAGTATTGTGTAGATAGTCTCACCCTGCAGAGTGTCCTGCACACCAGTGATGGACAGACGCATCCAGGAGCCAGTATTGTGTAGATAGTCTCACCCTGCAGAGTGTCCTGCGCACCAGTGATGGACAGACGCATCCAGGAGCCAGTATTGTGTAGATAGTCTCACCCTGCAGAGTGTCCTGCGCACCAGTGATGGACAGACGCATCCAGGAGCCAGTATTGTGTAGATAGTCTCACCCTGCAGAGGGTCCTGCGCACCAGTGATGGACAGACGCATCCAGGAGCCAGTATTGTGTAGATAGTCTCACCCTGCAGAGTGTCCTGCGCACCAGTGATGGACAGACGCATCCAGGAGCCAGTATTGTGTAGATAGTCTCACCCTGCAGAGTGTCCTGCGCACCAGTGATGGACAGACGCATCCAGGAGCCAGTATTGTGTAGATAGTCTCACCCTGCAGAGTGTCCTGCGCACCAGTGATGGACAGACGCATCCAGGAGCCAGTATTGTGTAGATAGTCTCACCCTGCAGAGTGTCCTGCGCACCAGTGATGGACAGACGCATCCAGGAGCCAGTATTGTGTAGATAGTCTCACCCTGCAGAGGGTCCTGCGCACCAGTGATGGACAGACGCATCCAGGAGCCAGTATTGTGTAGATAGTCTCACCCTGCAGAGTGTCCTGCGCACCAGTGATGGACAGACGCATCCAGGAGCCAGTATTGTGTAGATAGTCTCACCCTGCAGAGGGTCCTGCGCACCAGTGATGGACAGACGCATCCAGGAGCCAGTATTGTGTAGATAGTCTCACCCTGCAGAGTGTCCTGCGCACCAGTGATGGACAGACGCATCCAGGAGCCAGTATTGTGTAGATAGTCTCACCCTGCAGAGGGTCCTGCGCACCAGTGATGGACAGACGCATCCAGGAGCCAGTATTGTGTAGATAGTCTCACCCTGCAGAGTGTCCTGCACACCAGTGATGGACAGACGCATCCAGGAGCCAGTATTGTGTAGATAGTCTCACCCTGCAGAGTGTCCTGCGCACCAGTGATGGACAGACGCATCCTCAGGAGCTGAACCCACGCGGTGTCGCTGCTCTGCCTAGAGACTGTGTCTGCGTCTGTGGTGCCAAGTTGTCCCACAGGCCATAAAGGTTGAGCAGCTGTGGACAACATCTGAATCCTCCCAAGTGGAGTCAGTGTGTGAGAGTATCAATCGATCAATCGATCAATCGATCAATCGATCAATCGATCAATCAATCAAGAGTTTGTATAGTGCAGCTACTCACCCGTGAGGGTCTCAAGGCGCTGTATCTTCAAACTATATGGTGGTGGTTTTCATGGGTCTTCTACAAATAGGTGGGAAATGATTGCTATGAAGCAGACATTATTGATAAAGAAATCTAAAAGGTCATTCTATGTTCTCCCGCTCTGCGTCTCCTCTAGAAGTGTTATGGAGCGATGATGAATGCACAGAATGTGGATAACTTTTATTTGCACTGCTGTGTTAACGGTTAAACTGGATTTTTCAAAGTATTGTTGCTGCTGTAAAATCACAAATAAATAATAAAATAAGTAAAGTCTGGGATGCCGCGTGAAGGTCACTTGAGCAGAGACAGACGGAGGAGCTGCCTGCAAAGGAGCTCGACTGCACTTGCGAGACGTCGCACACCTGATTCACGTAAAACCCTGAGAAGGACCAGTGGACTGACAAATCCACATGGAGGACATCTGAAGCGCTGAGGTGGAGGGGCGCTGTGTGATCCTCAGCTCAGCTGGCCAGCAGAACACACACAACATCTGCAACATCTGGGTCATCAACAAGTTGTGAGTCTGACCCGCCGCTTATGGGATCTCAAACCTTGGTGCATGACTGCAGTATACAGAATGGTGTGTGAAAGCCTTGGGGATTGTGTGGGACGTGATGTCATTGGATATTTAGAGATGGATTCATGTCTACGTGAGCCGATATGAAACCTATCCATGGAGTCATTCTTTGCCTGTTACTTCACCATGCGACCTGCCCCTGTCGGTCCTTCCCTGAGCTACAACGAGCCAACTTTGGTTCCTCTTGTCCTCTTGCACAGATTTCACAGCTCTCCTCTGCTACGTAGTTCTTACATTGTGCCGGGGTGCCCCCAGCACCTCTCCTCAGCAGTCAGTGGTCTATTACACGGTGGTTCAGGCCACTCCTCAGCAGTCAGTCGCCTACTACAAGGTGGTTCAGGCCGCTCCTCAGCAGTCAGCGATCTAGTACAAGGTGGCTCAGGCAGTTCCTTAGCAGTCAGTGGCCTACTACGAGGTGGCTCAGGCTGCTCCTCAGCAGTCAGCGATCTAGTACAAGGTGGCTCAGGCAGTTCCTCAGCAGTCAGTGGCCTACTGCAAGGTGGCTCAGGCCGCTCCTCAGCAGTCAGTGGTCTACTACAAAGTGGCTCAGGCCGCTACTCAGCACTCTAATACAAGGTGGTTCACGCAGCTCCTCAGCAGTCAGAGGCCTGCTACAAGGTGGCTCAGGCCGCTCCTCAGCAGTCTAATACAAGGTGGCTCAGGCCGCTCCTCAGCAGTAGGTTGTTTACTACGAGGTGGTTCAGGCCGCACTTCAGCAGTCAGAGGCCTGACACAAGGTGGTTCAGGCTGCTCCTCAGCAGTCTGTTGTTTAGTACGAGGTGGTTCAGGCCGCACTTCAGCAGTCAGAGGCCTGACACAAGGTCGTTCAGGCCGCTCCTCAGCAGTCTGTTGTTTACTACAAGGTGGTTCAGACACTGACGAGCAAGGTGCCGACTTCTCCCGGGTATAAGAACCGCGAAGAACCGCGAAGATGGCGATTAACTCACCATACGTATACATTTCTTTCACATTGTTTGGATCGAATGCGATGGGCTTTTGGACTGCCCCCATATTGTGATTATTGGTATTCACACCGCAACGGAAGTGGCGACATCCCTTTCCCAGGGGCACCTTTGAATAGGTTGCCTCCCCTCCCCTGTCCTGAGGAAGACCCGCCAGCAGAGGACAAAAGTTACCCTCTAGGCTTTTAAGTCGGGTCGAAACGTCGACATTTACCCACGATTGGGCCTGTACCACATCCACCCTTATCCTCACCCTACCTACAGATGATACCTCTCTGCTTCTGTAAATTATCATGAATGTATATATGGAAAAATGATCTATGGTGGACAGGCTTTACCTAACTGGTTCTGTCATTTATAACCAGTTATTTTGTTTGAAGTATTGTACTTGTATTTTGAATTTCCTTAATTCTGTTTTTTCCTTTACTTCATCTATTTTGCACACACGAGCACAACTCTTCTCTCTGCCCGCCCCTTATCTTGGAGCAACCTCCCGACTATCATTGAATAAGGTAGTGCCTTCTACCAGTTCTTGAAGTATATCTATGAATAATAAATAGAAATTACTTTTACAAAGTCAACAGGTGCCTATGTCTTTTATATCTGGTGCACTTATGAGGAATTTGTTTGTATTTGATAATTCTTGCAGATTAGATGTATACATACAATTGGAAAAAACGTGAATTTTTTTAGACTTTATTGCTCGACAAATAAGTCCAGGACCAGATGTTTTTGTACCTCATGTTTTACATTCTGCAAAGACCCAGACATTATTCTTAAGTAGAAATGTACATGAAATCACCTTCAATATTTTTAATTAACAGTCAGAGGTCATTAGGGCAGCTGTAGGGCACAATATAATGTGTTTTTATCTTATATTTAATGTTTAAAGTATGTTGCTGATAAAGGAAAAAAATAACAGGTTTAGTTGATTTTTTTTGCACTGACAGCGACAGTAAAATACCGGTTATGCCGGAATAAAACATTCCAGGTGGCAATGTTAAGCAGAAAGTGATTGGTGAGCAGTATATATTGTTTAACCAATAGCGACATAGACACTATTGCCCTTGGAAAACCTTTTTATGCATACATTTATTAATAGAATAATAATTAACCTCTACCAGAAATTGATTGCATTCCCTGTAAAATTAGCTAATGTAGGCCTCGATTTTTGTCACAATGCTTAGTAGAGTTTGCAGCCATCTCTCAGTGTGTGCTCATTTGCATGTTTATGTGTCCCTCTGCACATAGCTGCCAGGCTTTCACCTCACTCATGTGTGACATTTGCATGGTTGCAATGTACTTAGGAGCTGAAACATCCTTTACCCCACAGTTTCAACAACGACCAGCTTTTGCAACGCAGTCACTACCCCGACTGCGACGCTACCATGCGTTACTTTAACCCGCAAGTCGTTCCAACGTGGGGGCGCGTTGTTGGGCTGGTGTTGGATTTTTAATTCCAACACCTTCCGTACTGTTGCGTAGAATGGAGTTGGAATATTCCAAAGTCCAGTGCCCCCTAAAGCAAGTCGTTGTAACATCTTGTGTGGTAAAGTAATGCGTGATGACATCATAGTCGGGGTAGTCACTGCGTTGTAAAGGCATGCGGGCATGAGGTCACTCATTTTCCTAGCCCGTATGAGCTATTGACTGGGGAAGAGGTATGGGAGTTCTTTTACAGCAGTTAGATGTTGGGTATTATAAAAGAGTGAGATTCAAGACCCTCCCTGGTCAGCAGTTTGGAGGAAAGTAGGTTCCGGTCTGTTTAATTTTTTTACCCTTTACAAAAGAATCCTGTTATGCCCAATATTTTTTGGAGCTCTCGCGTGAGTCGCTGGGAGGAGCGTGGCCCTTTCAGGTTGGGAGATTTTTATCGGGAGAATGAACTAATCCCGTTTGAGACCCTTTGGCTTAATTTCAATTTGAGGCACCATGAATTCTTTAAATACTTGTAGATCCGGGACTTCCTTCTGAAGAAAGGGGTGGGAGAGAATGGTGCTCTAGGATTGCATTGGTGGAAAGCATCCTGGCAACAAGAACCCCTATTGGGTCATTTTACCAGGTATTGAACGGCTTAATGTTTTGCCAATGTGCAACATTCCGTCCATCATCTTGTGTGTTTTATTGAACGGCTTACTGCCGGATGATATAGATAGGTATGATAGATGGTGGCAAGAGAAGGTGCCGGTAGGAAAAGATGTGTTTTCTGAATCTTGGGATCTAGCCTCGGCAAACCTCAAGTCCAGCATTTTCAAACTCGTTGTGAGTTATACTATGCCCTGGAAGAATTGCAAAAGGGGGCAGGTCTAAGAACGTGCCTTGCCCTCCTTGTCAACTAGATGGTGCTGGTTTGATACACATGTTCGCAGGATGCCCGGCCCTGGGGGGCTTGATAGGGGATATGACTGAATTTCTGGTAGAAAAGCTGGGTTTAAATGTTGAAATGACTCCTCAACTCGTATTATTAGGGGTTTATAAGGAAGTAGTTCCAAGACAGGCTCAGGCATTTATGTCTATTGCAATGATGGTTTTAAGATTGTGTGTGGCGACGTTTCATCAATGGCTAGCCCGCCTCATAGCTATGTACCATACAGAGATGGCAGTCTATGCACGGAGAGCTAAAGGTGCTCAGAAAAAAGGGATACGGATGTGGGCACCCTATACTGAAGGGACTTTATCCATGGTAGCGGGATAGGAGGGGGAAGAACTGGGAACTGGTGGCAGGCAAGTTTAAATCTTATGCACTTTACTGGGTGAATTGTCTTCTATTTACTATCTTATGTGAATTTATGTCATTCTTTGTAATTATTGGAATTTTATCTTTCTACAATCTGCTGGATTTGAATTGATTGTAACATGAATTGTCCTCTTGGGTCGGGAGGTTCATATTTAAAAATTAAAATTAAAATGATTTTTAAAAAAAGTAAAGGCTTGCTTGGGAAATGCATGCGGGGTTCCGTCATGCAACCACTTATGAGTGACATTCAAGTGCCAAATGTGTGACACTTGGAGTTATGTAAAACCAAACAACGAAATGCACGGAGAGAGAAACATAAATCTCAGAAATGACTCTCCTTTGAGCAATGAGAAACTCTAAACAAGCATTGACAAAGCCAATATGTCTCGCCTATTGGCAACCTTTTGCTGACTTTGGCAATCACAGAGGGGCGGGTGGGTAACACAACCGTTAAAGAACACTTAAAGAAAGAACTATTAAGTGGCCAAGAAAGTACTATGAAGCGGCAAAGAAAGCGCTATGAAGTGGCCAAGAAAGCGCCATGATTCGGCCAGTGGTGGCTGCCTCATAGTGTTTTTTTTTACTTTTGTCAGTGGAGGGAGAGAAGAAACACGGACAAGAGGGAGGGAGTTGGGAGAGAAAAAACAGGGATGGGAGGGTGGCTGGGAGGGAGGGTGTGAGAAGTCGGGTCAGTATATGGTGTTCACTTATGTAAGTGTAGCACCCTACACTAACCTGGGCGACCCTTACGGTGATTTTAGGGGTTTCGATAACCATAGAAAGCTCTCTAAGTGGTAGCTGTGGAGAGCTGCCTTCAGGCTTAATCTAGGAGGAGTACAAAGCAGCTCGGTTTACCAGCATCTAATCCTAAAGTATAGACTAACTGAAAAGGAACCACACAGTGTACTTATAAAAATAGATATTTATTACAATCACTCACTAACACGTTACAATATCTCCTACCCGGAGATATTTACAATGCACACAATACTTTGGACATAGAACAGCAAGTAGCACCAATACACAGTGGACCTCAGAGGGGATACCAGATCATATATGCATGAACCCTTCCCAGTGGGCCCCGAAGATACCCCGTGGAAGAAAGAAGGGTGAGGAGCCACCACACCTATGGATAACCCCAGAATCAGGATACCTACAACCACTGTCGAGCACAATCGAGGACTTCAGGATGCGGCCGCTGTTGCAGAAGGGAGAGAGAGTCGGTTGGAACCCAGACACCGGCATCTGTCGAACAGTACCTGAAAGCAGAGGGGACAGAGTCTATGCCACTCCACTCCTGGACGTCCAGGAGGCATGGAAGACGAAGGCCACTAGAGTTCAATGAAACATGTCAGATGATGAAGAGGCTTTAAGCACGGGTACACCGAATCGGTAGCTCTGATTGAACCACCGAGATGCTGAAGACAATAGAATCCGTCCGTCCAACCAACCGCATCAGCACGGGTCAATTATAGCGGGGACAGACTCGTCGACAGAACCTTTCGATGTGTCCGACTCATTGATACGTGTCGGTTGTGGTAACCGATGCAGTTACCGTGTGATGAGGCGATGCAGCGACACGGTGCACAGGGGTTTGGTTGTAGGGCGTTCTATGAGGGATGCTGGCCTCAACTTGACGAGAGGACATCTCAGGCCTTGAGGGAATGCAGAACCACCACCTGTGTTGCTGAGCCTTTTGGAGTCCGTTGGAGCCCAGGTTTGGCAGACCGGTCAATCGTGTCGCATGCCTGCGGATGCAGGGGAGTTACTCCTTCACTCCAAGGGAGATTGCTTTGGATGTCTTTAGATATCCACAGACCCAGGACGGAACCTGTATGGAGCAGACACTGATGGTGCAGCGGGTTTGCAGGACACGAGGTCAGGAGCGGACAGAGTCCTCTCAGTTGCAGTCTTGGTCCCGAAGCAAAGGACGATGTGATCAGTCTGGCAAGGTCAGCACGACTCGGCCAGGATGTCCAGATGGTGAAAGAAGAAGTGGAGTTGGATCTGAATTGAATCCCATGACGAATCTAGGGACCCACCCACAGGTAAGCCCTTAAGTACCCTACGGTGAGTGTTGCGATGATTCTGGGGCCCTCCCAGAGGAGGGGTCGGACAGTGGGGAGGACACCCCCATGTCCTTTGTCCAGTGTCGTGCCAGAGCGGGGAGCCAGCGGCTCCCTGATCTGGTTTGAGTTGGAGTATGCAAGGAAGGCACCATACGCGCCCTTCCAGCAGACTATGTGGCGCTGGCAAGCACCCCCACCCAGGCCTAATTCACTAAATCCTGTCTGGGCGGTGGTAACACCTCCCCGTGACAGGAAACCTATTGCCCTACCTTCCCCCGCTCGGGCTTGGCCCAGCAGCAGGAGGGCAGAATCGTGGCGGGGGTCGGCAGCAGCCCTAGGTTGCTGTCAGGATCAGTATGATCGGTCCCAGGAGCATGGAGGGCTCCCCGGAGGGGCCCTACCATGGGTGGAATCATACCTTCAACACCGGATACGGTGTTGGGGTATGATTCCAACATGTTTGATACCAAACATGCCCAGGTTCGCTCCAGCCAGTTTAGAGATGGTCATGCGTAATGACGCATGGCCTCTCTACATCGTAATGGCTGCTTCACTTACAAAGCCTGGAGAATAGACTCCGGGGTTTGTAGGGGTGGTCTGCTCACGCAGGGCCACCCTCACACTCGTAACCGAGCACCCTGCCTTTGGGACTGAAAGGCCTGCTAGCGGGGTGACTTATAGGTGCCAAGCGCAGTGATGTTAGATATAAGAACAATTTTATATTCCGTGAGAGGTGCATGCACCAATTCACAGGCTGCCAGGGCAGGCCTGTAGTTATAGTTTGGAGGGTCCCTAGTGGGTGGCATAATACATGCTGCAGCCCACAGGGGACCCCTGGGGTACCCATGCCCTAGGTACCTCAGCACCATATACTAGGAACTTACAAGGGTGCCCCAGTAGCCAAATAGAAATGTACCAGTTATTATTATTATTTATTATTTATGAGTTTTATATAGCGCTACCTGGACCCGAGGCCATCAGAGCGCTTTACAACAAGTGTCATATATGCAATCAAGCAGCACAGAGATCATAATAGGACATAGTGATTTGTGACGAGTAGAGTTCAAACAAAAGGAGTAGCAAATAGAAAGAAAAGAAACATGATGAGTACTGGTCACACAAAACGAGTAGCCGATAGGTTTTCTTATTCGGGGAGGAGGGAACGAGGTAGGGGACCGGGAGGTAAAGGAGGTCAAGGTCACAGGAAACAGGACACAGAGTCAAAGTCAAGTGGAGTGCCGGCTGAGGCACTTCAGTGGAACCTATCGGTTCACTAGGAAGCGATCGAGGAAGAGGACTTTGAGCAGACTTTTGAATTTTGCAAAAGAGGGGATCGTTCTGATGTGGGGGGGAATAGAGTTCCAGATTTTGGGCGCGTTACCAGCAAACAACCTGGCCGCGGTTTTTTGTTTGCGTGTTTTCAGCGGGATGAGAAGCAGAGTGTTGGAGCTCCTGAGGTTCCTGGTCTGGACAGCTTTTTTGAGTTTGGAAGCCAGGTATCCTGGCTTGCCTGTGTGTAGGGCTTTGTGCGTGAGGCAGGCTGTTCTGAAGCTGGTCTGCATTTCAATTGGGAGCCAATTTAGTTCTGTAAGTGCGGGCGAGATGTGGTCGAATTTCTTAGTTCCTGTGACCATTCTTGCTGCTGCATTGAGGGTTGTTTTGAGGGGGGCGAGGTGGGATTTTGCTGTACCAGAGAGGACTGCATTCCCGTAGTCTAGTCAGTTACACACCACAAGCAATTTAGGGAGGAAGCACAGTGACTGGGGTCCTGATTAGCAGGATCCCAGTCAGACTAGTCAGAAAACAGTTATGACACCAGCAAAAAGTGGGGGTAACCATGAAAGCAGATCCTACTGAGGGGAGGAGAAAGAGAATGGGGACAGGAGGGAGAGAAGAAACAGGATGGGGTGGGTAGGGAAAAGTAAAAAAAACACTATTATGCGGCCAGTGTTGAAAAACAATTGTACCAATATCATAGAGCGAAAGGAAGTGACGCATGGCAAGCGCTGCCCAATTAGAAGACAGCACAGAAGAGTGACAATGCTGCAGACGAATGGTAAGCAATGACCGGGTTCCAGGCCCATAATAGAGCACAATAGTCTTGCACAGGAGAGCGCATGCGCTAGTGCATGCTCATACAGGCAGGACCTAAAAATGACTTTAAGCAACAGTTTGAGGCAACAAGAAGGTGCACTCCTGTGCCTTCCATCGACCAGTCAGCCCAAGTGGGAGGCTTATTAATCTACCTATGTATGAACGCGAGATGCAACCCCCCCCCCCCTTGCTGGTCCAGAAGGTGCACTGCAGTCACCTCTGTTGTGGCAGTATGTGCATGAACCCACTGAGCAGGTGAGCGGGCACACTGGGTTCGGCCCTCTGCAGTGTTGTGCATTGTTCAGCACTTGCAATTATACAGCAGAGGAAGGTCAAATTGTGTGAAAGCGTTGACTAAACTATGCATTGAGAAAAGGCACATTATTCGGCATAATGCAGCACATTTTCTGTTTACATTGCTTCGTTATTTTGTGTTTTTTTACACATGGTAACACTGTCTGGAATGAGCAAAGGTTTACCTCATCAGTACCAGTTTAATAACCAAATACAGTGATAAACACCCGAAAGGTGACCACATAACCGTCATGAGTGCCTTCCACTGTGCGGGAACACGTGCTGCCACGTTTTTAGTAACTTTTGATCCGATTGTGCTGGACACATTTTTTTTATTTAAAATCTGCAGATTATGCGGCAGACGATGGATTAAGTGTCAAACGCTGCAAATGCGGAGTTATGCAAAAAATGCCGCAGCCGCAGGATTGCAAGATTCCAGGGCCCTGCCCTTAATTGTCAGACATTTCTATCACCCAAGAGCAGCCCTTTACGCTGCACAGATCCTACAGGTTCAGACATTAGCACTAAACACATCTCACAGGATATGGAGAGCATCAGACAAGAGCTACCCCACAGGTTACACTTCTCTGACAGGCTCGTGCTTACAGAGCACGAGCATCCCTTAATTTACACACATATCACAAGCGCAGCCATTTTACGATACGAAGCACATGACAGAAAGTCCAATGCCTTTTACAGGCTCATGAACCTGAGGCCATGATGTGAGCCGCGCTGCTCGTGCCTCGCAGGGGTACCCGTAGATATCTCTTTTAGTTCACAGACATCCACAGGCTGAAGCATCTGCCAGTTGCACAGATCTTACAGGATGAGGTCTCAGATAGAGTAACTACCAATCAGGTTAGAAAGGTTTCCCACCCCAGACTTTTTAAAGGGAGGCTACACATTAGCTATAGGACGTAACTTAAAGGACCAGTCATCTGACCCCAAAGCTATCGCTGTGATTACAGAACACTTACAGGTTCAAGTCCATGACAGCAGAGGAGGCTTGAAATGTGTGAGTGTCTGCAGGATTCAAAGTACTCTTCTGTAAACCTCAGTGAAACCCTGAAAGTTATCAATCTGTACATAACCAACTGCAAAGACTTCAGTAGCACAATGAAATTATTAACTATCAGACACTCTGGGCTTGAGTCTTGAAAAAACGCTAACAGCATTTACTTAGGACTGTCAGAAGGTGACTTGAGGCGCCTTCAGCTACTCCAGAATGTGGCGGCAAGGATAACGTGTACGGCTCCCTTAAGAGGACACACCCATACATTATTAAGGCAACTTCATTGACTCCCAGGGGTATATGTACAAGCCCCTATCGCCACGGGAACGTCACTTTTAGTGACATTGTGGTGGCGATAGGGGCTTCGCCTTGTTTACAAGGCAGCGATAAGCCACTTAACGTGGCTTAACGCTGCCTTGTAAATAAGGCCCCCTTTCACGCTGTACTTAGCGTGAAGAATATATGACGTTGCAATGCATGCGTTTACAACGCATGCCTTTACAACACAGTCAGTACAATGACCGCGTTGTTACCACGCGTACCATTACAACGACTTGCTGTAGGGGGCGCTGGAGTTTAGTATAATTTACTATTCCAACTCCAGTCTGTGCAACAGTAGGGAAGGTGTTGGATTGCAAATCCAACAACTTAAGCCCCTACAGCAAGTCGTTGTAATGGTATGTGTGGTAACAACGCGGTCGTTGTACTGACCGCGTTGTAATGGCATTGCATTGTACCAACAGCGTTTTAAACGCTGTTTCCCAGCATGAAAGGGGCAGGCAATGGGTGTTGCGGTGAGCGTTCCACCACAACACCAATTGATTCTGACGCTGTCCCTTATGTACAAGGGTGGCGTAAATAGGAGACAGCGCCAAAATTAAGACCAGGGAAATCCTGGTCTTAAACAGGCTAAACGAGGAGAAATGCTTTAATTCTCCTCGTTTTTGCTGTTTCCATGTGTGCTGCATTTCTGATGTGTTTTGGTATGTGCAGCAACTAATATAGAAGTCGTTAAGTATCATCATGTCTTGCCCTTAGCCCCACCCCTAGCCCCGCCCCCTCACTACACCTCTAGCTCATTTTAATGAGTACCTGCACTTATTTTTTCCCATTTAAAGCACTGGATAAGTCTAGTGTGGACTAAGAAGGAATACATTATTTTTTTACACCCACGGTTGTTTGCTAGACCCTAGCCCAGTTTTAAATGACTTTCAAAATTGGGGTGACGTCAGGTTTGACTGACATAAGTACTGCTTCTACATTCCAACTATTTCAAAATGTAGCCAAGTACAACCTTAACGAAGATACAACCCCCTGTGCGTGATTATTATGCGGAAGGGGAGGGGGGAGAAGAGGTTAGAGTAAAACTAAAAAGCGCATGGGAATCAAAACCTAATCTATCAATCGACTTATGGACAGTGTTTACCAATATCTTCCTATTAATTATTGTCACCAAGCGCGCCCAAGTATTCAGACCTGTGACGTCACAGGCGGTGTAAGTTCAATAATAGTACTTACAGGGGGGAATGTCCATATCCCAGAAGTCCGTTGCTGCCAATACGTTGCAATATCCGGTGGAACAGGGCATTACCGATACTAGGGCCATGTGTAAGGCTACTTCGGAGCACGCGCTGCCATTTACACGTCAGAGGCATCCACAAAGCCTTACTGAATAAAACAAGCATTTGCAATGCAATAGGTCTCGCATTTACCCCAGTTTGAGCTATTGACATTGTAAATGACAATGCCTTTTATTTTTGTCTTCGTTTTTAAAACATAAATAAAAGGCATTGTCATTTACAATGCCAATAGCTTAAACTCTTGTATATCGAAAACGTAGGTATTCTATATGTCTGCAGTGATAGTGATCTCATACCTATATCTGCAGTGATGGTGATCTGACACCTATATCTGCAGTGATAGTGATCTCACACCTATATCTGCAGTGATAGTGATCTCACACTTATATCTGAAGTAATGGTGTTCTCACACCTATATATCTGCAGTGATAGTGATCTCACACCTATATCGGCAGTGATGGTGATCTCACACCTATATTTGCAGTGATAGTGATCTCACACCTATATCTGCAGCGATGGTGATCTCACACCTATATCTGCAGCGATGGTGATTTCACACCTATATCTGCAGTGATAGTGATCTCACACCTATATCTGCAGCGATGGTGATCTCACACCTATATCTGCAGCGATGGTGATTTCACACCTATATCTGCAGTGATAGTGATCTCACACCTACATCTGAAGTAATGGTGATCTCACACTTATATCTGCAGTGATATTGATCACACACCTATATTTGCAGTGATAGTGATCTCAAACCTATATCTGCAGTGATAGTGATCTCACACCTATATCTGAAGTAATAGTGATCCCACACCTATATTTGCAGTGATAGTGATCTCACACCTATATCTGCAGTAATAGTGATCTCACACCTATATTTGCAGTGATAGTGATCTTAACACCTATATCAGCAGCGATGGTGATCTCATACCTATATCTGCAGTGATGGTGATCTGACGCCTATATTTGCAGTGATAGTGATCTCAAACCTATATCTGCAGCGATGGTGATTTTACACCTATATCTGCAGTAATAGTGATTTCACACCTATATCTGCAGTGATAGTGATCTCACATCTATATCTGAAGTAATGGTGATCTCACACTTATATTTGCAGTGATATTGATCTCACACCTATATTTGAAGTGATCGTGATCTCACACCTATATCTGCAGCGATGGTGATCTCACACCTATATCTGCAGTGATATTGATCTCACACCTATATCTGCAGTGATAGTGATCTCACACCTATATCTGAAGTAATAGTGATCTCACACCTATATTTGCAGTGATAGTGATCTCACACCTACATCTGCAGTAAAAGTGATTTCACACCTATATTTGCAGTGATAGTGATCTCAAACCTATATCTGCAGTGATAGTGATCTCACACCTATATCTGAAGTAATAGTGATCTCACACCTATATTTGCAGTGATAGTGATCTCACACCTATATCTGCAGCGATGGTGATCTCACACCTATATCTGTAGTAATAGTGATTTCACACCTATATCTGCAGTGATAGTGACCTCACACGTATATTTGCAGTGATAGTGATCTCACACCTATATCTGCAGTAAGAGTGATCTCACACCTATATTTGCAGTGATAGTGATCTCACATCTATATCTGCAGCGATGGTGATCTCATACCTATATCTGCAGTGATGGTGATATGACACCTATATTTGCAGTGATAGTGATCTCAAACCTATATCTGCAGCGATGGTGATCTCACACCTATAACTGCAGTAATAGTGATTTCAAACCTATATCTGCAGTGATAGTGAATTCACACCTATATCTGAAGTAATGGTGATCTCACACTTATATCTGCAGTGATAGTGATCTCACACCTATATCTGCAGCGATGGTGATCTCATACCTATAACTGCAGTAATAGTGATTTCAAACCTATATCTGCAGTGATAGTGAATTCACACCTATATCTGAAGTAATGGTGATCTCACACTTATATCTGCAGTGATAGTGATCTCACACCTATATCTGCAGTGATGGTGATCTGACACCTATATCTGCAGTGATAGTGATCTCACACCTATATCTGCAGTGATAGTGATCTCACACTTATATCTGAAGTAATGGTGTTCTCACACCTATATATCTGCAGTGATAGTGATCTCACACCTATATCGGCAGTGATGGTGATCTCACACCTATATTTGCAGTGATAGTGATCTCACACCTATATCTGCAGCGATGGTGATCTCACACCTATATCTGCAGCGATGGTGATTTCACACCTATATCTGCAGTGATAGTGATCTCACACCTATATCTGCAGCGATGGTGATCTCACACCTATATCTGCAGCGATGGTGATTTCACACCTATATCTGCAGTGATAGTGATCTCACACCTACATCTGAAGTAATGGTGATCTCACACTTATATCTGCAGTGATATTGATCACACACCTATATTTGCAGTGATAGTGATCTCAAACCTATATCTGCAGTGATAGTGATCTCACACCTATATCTGAAGTAATAGTGATCCCACACCTATATTTGCAGTGATAGTGATCTCACACCTATATCTGCAGTAATAGTGATCTCACACCTATATTTGCAGTGATAGTGATCTTAACACCTATATCAGCAGCGATGGTGATCTCATACCTATATCTGCAGTGATGGTGATCTGACGCCTATATTTGCAGTGATAGTGATCTCAAACCTATATCTGCAGCGATGGTGATTTTACACCTATATCTGCAGTAATAGTGATTTCACACCTATATCTGCAGTGATAGTGATCTCACATCTATATCTGAAGTAATGGTGATCTCACACTTATATTTGCAGTGATATTGATCTCACACCTATATTTGAAGTGATCGTGATCTCACACCTATATCTGCAGCGATGGTGATCTCACACCTATATCTGCAGTGATATTGATCTCACACCTATATCTGCAGTGATAGTGATCTCACACCTATATCTGAAGTAATAGTGATCTCACACCTATATTTGCAGTGATAGTGATCTCACACCTACATCTGCAGTAAAAGTGATTTCACACCTATATTTGCAGTGATAGTGATCTCAAACCTATATCTGCAGTGATAGTGATCTCACACCTATATCTGAAGTAATAGTGATCTCACACCTATATTTGCAGTGATAGTGATCTCACACCTATATCTGCAGCGATGGTGATCTCACACCTATATCTGTAGTAATAGTGATTTCACACCTATATCTGCAGTGATAGTGACCTCACACGTATATTTGCAGTGATAGTGATCTCACACCTATATCTGCAGTAAGAGTGATCTCACACCTATA
Organism: Calotriton arnoldi; assembly: GCA_963921515.1. Taxonomy (NCBI): domain Eukaryota; kingdom Metazoa; phylum Chordata; class Amphibia; order Caudata; family Salamandridae; genus Calotriton; species Calotriton arnoldi. The sequence goes on from CAWUFW010004051.1 coordinate 405,188, forward strand.
TTTGCAGTGATAGTGATCTCACATCTATATCTGCAGCGATGGTGATCTCATACCTATATCTGCAGTGATGGTGATATGACACCTATATTTGCAGTGATAGTGATCTCAAACCTATATCTGCAGCGATGGTGATCTCACACCTATAACTGCAGTAATAGTGATTTCAAACCTATATCTGCAGTGATAGTGAATTCACACCTATATCTGAAGTAATGGTGATCTCACACTTATATCTGCAGTGATAGTGATCTCACACCTATATCTGCAGCGATGGTGATCTCATACCTATAACTGCAGTAATAGTGATTTCAAACCTATATCTGCAGTGATAGTGAATTCACACCTATATCTGAAGTAATGGTGATCTCACACTTATATCTGCAGTGATAGTGATCTCACACCTATATCTGCAGCGATGGTGATCTCATACCTATACCTGCAGTGATAGTGATCTCACACCTATATCTGCAGCGATGGTGATCTCATACCTATATCTGAAGTAATGGTGATCTCACACCACAATGTGCCAGGCTTTATACTGTGAAGGTAGATGAACTCCCAGAAGGCTGAATTTTTGACATGCCAGTTTCCTGGTAGGGTAAAACGCTGGGCCCTAAAAGCAGCCGGATTACACAGAGGTTATATTAAATTGTAAACACGTCGCTTTCATAAAAGTTTTTTGAGAGAACACTGAACCTACATCCCACATAGAACAAAATGGGGGCCTGATTAAGTTGTTTTTTTTTTTTTGCAAATAAATCGTAAAAGTGCATCTCTAAAAAGACAGAGTATTAACATTAAATTGCCAACTAATATTTACGGGTTACCACTGTCCTGGTACTGGAAGCCTTCCCTTTAAGTAAATGCGACACAGGCTCCAGTTGCACTTCACCCGTGATTCGGCTTCAAGCATTTGAAGACCGTTCCCTTAACGTGAGGTTAGCTGATGAGTAAGCAAAGTGAAGTGCTCAGATACCCGATCAATACTTACGGGATACTAACGTTTTGGTACTGTAAGCCTTCGCTTATCGTTGAAAAGTGCCATAGGATAAAGAAGCCATAAAAATGAAAGTAAAGCGTATGCGTTTTAAAACCGCATTGTTCCCGTGAGGTTTGTTGTTTAGTAACAAACCGAACAGCATTTATAGCCGACAAATATTAACGGGGTACCAAAGTGAAACAACAATGCCTCCCGTGTAAGTGAACAGTGGCACTGGCTAAACATTCCCTACAAACAGGATTATAACGGGTCGCCCTCTTTGGCCTGCTGCCCGGACCGCGGTGGGGATCTGGACGAACTGCGAGCCGTCACAGGCGGTAAGTGCCATCCTACCTTGCCCCCCACCCCGCCGGGCATGCTGCGGAGCCGAGGTCCTGGCGGCCGCCGGTGGGCTTCGGTCTGCGTGGGGGAGGGGGGCTCAGGCCTGCTGCCTCCCGGCCCTGTCGCCAGCGTATCGGGCTCGAGCTGCGAGCCCTCCTGAGCGGGATTGCCATCTCCCCTTGCTCCCACCCGCCTCTTGGACTCTGCGGGGACGAGGGCCCGGCAGCCGCCCATTGGCCTCGGTTGGCGCAGGGGAGGGGGTCTCGGGCCTGCAGCCTCCCGGCCCTGCCGCTAGGGTATCTGCCACGAGGCGAGCACTCCTGGGTGGTGTTTTCTATCCCCCCTTGCCCCCACAACCAAATTGGCACTCGGCGGTGCCGGGGGCTCGGCGGCCTCCCGGCCTGGATTTTCCCGCCACGCGGAGGCTTGTCCCGGGGCCCCGGGTCGGCACTGGGGGGGGGGGTGGGTGGGACTGGGGGTCCGACACGCACCTTCGCACGCCGGCCGCCGGGGCACTCGGGGCGCTAGGGGTGCCGGGTGGGCCTCTGGCCAACCACGGGGGCCTCGGGCACGGCTGTCCGCGGTCCCTGTTGGGGCGTGCCGGTCTGACGGTGATCCCGCGCTCCCTCCTCCGTCCCCTCTGTGGGGGCTGACAGACGTCGGAGGCGAGGGCGGAGTGAGCGCGACTCCCCTTTCACCCGTGCTGCGCCGGCACACGTGTGGTAGTCTCGGCCACGGTCTTGCATGGGGGACCCGCGGGCATGCTTGGCGGTGGGGGCAGTTGTACCGCGTACCGGGTTTGTTCTGCGGTTTCCGCAGTGGTCTCGTTCTCCTCAGGCAGCGGGGCGCTTGCTTTGTAGGTGCGCACTGGGAACCATACTCCTCATTTGGTGTTGCTTTTCCGGTGGGGAAGCGCCCTGAAACCTGGGTAGTCCGCGCTAGTTTAAGGGGCAAAATTAGATAGATGGAGCAAGGCTTTCGCGGGGGAGGAAGGTGAGCGCCTGGCGCCCCCGCCCCGTGCATCCCTTTACCCAGGGGGATTTTTCCCCGTGTAGCAGCCGGGGCGCCAGGGGTTTACCCGACAGAGGGGCGGGAGAGGGGATACCAGGTAATGCTACTGGGGAGGACGGTGGGCGCTTGGCTCCCCCTCCCACTGGGCACGTGGCATTGCGCTCAGGGACCCGGAGGTATTCAGGAGCCCCACGCAGCATGTTGCAGCATTATCTCTCCCTCCCGGCATGCCAGTTCGCAGGTTGCTGGCGGGCGGTTGGTAGCGGTGCTCGGCACCCGGTCTGTGGGGGGGGGGCCTATCTCTCGTGGCCCGGGGGCCAATGGTGCTGGGTGGTTCTCAGAGGGGCAGCACTAAGTCTAAGGGGAGAGTGAAGTTGAAGTAGGACCTCCCGGGGAAATAGCAAGTAGGGGGGACTGTTTCAGGCAATTTAAACCACCACCCATGCAGCAAGCCTGCAGCAACCCCATTGTTCGTCAGCTGGTTTTTCATTTATGTTCTCTCTTCCAGAAGGCGATGGGTTCTCCAAGGCTACCACATGCCTAGCGGGCTGGCCTGCAGTGGCTCGGACCTGGTCACGGGAAGGGCACACTGGGGTCAGTGTGCGGGGATCTGGGTCAGCATGTTTAGCAATGGAAAATAACACTATTTTCTACTTTCAGGAACAATCGGATCAAGCACGCAGGCACCACTCAAAAAAGGGCAGGCTGGGAACAGGAGCAGGTATGGCCAAGGCGGGGGCCAGGGGAGGCGAAGCGCGCGTCCACGTATGCTAATGGGAGTGCAGGGTTTGGGGGATCCTGGGAGGGGGCGCACGACGCGCTTGGGGGCATTGCTAACCTTTTCCTTTTCCTCCTCACACGCAGAAAGACTCACAGTATCGACACTCGAACGTACGCATACAAGTCGACACCTTTCTGAGTAAGTAAGTACTAGGTTTGGGGAGGGGGGCAGAGCAGCTGGAGGTCCAGAATCGCTGACCCACACAGACTCAGCGTGCATTTTAGTGTATTTTCTTACACAATCATTTGTCTCCGTAGATTGAGTGACCGAGGGACCGTCATTTCAGCATGGATGGCCAGGGCTCCTCCCCCCCTTTTCTCGCAGACATCTCAAGTGGAGGACTCGTTGCCGGACGCCTCCCAAGACGCGCAGTGGGCGGCATTCATACAGATGGCCAAGACCAAGGGCCTGGCATGGGCCACGGGGATCTTGAAAGTCGCAGATCCGGAGGACTCGGGTGTCGCCAGCGGGCCTCCCGCCCCAGAGCAGGACAATAGCGCAGAGGCAGGGCCTTCGAGGCCCAAGCGGATCCGCAAGCCCACGGTGAAAGACTTCCCAGCAGACCCGATGCCCGCTAAATCCAGGACGCTGCCCGCACCCAAGGAGGCGGGGTCCCAGTTGGTCCCTCCTCAGTCCCTCGGGATGGCGACCCCTTCAGACAGTATAACGTCCGCGGCAATTTACGCAACGCGGGAAGATCTGGGTAAGCTCATGGACACGCTGAGGAACTTTATGGCAGAGCTCAGGGCCGGTCAGACAAGCACCCGCCCCCCGCAGTGGGGCAACGTAACATCCACGGGAGAGGGAGGGGCGCTCATGGCTGCGGTGGTGTGGGGAAGCCAGGGGGGCACACAGCAAGCACAGATAGGGGCCCCTGCCTCAGCCAGCCCCATGGGGGCCAAGGAGGGAGCATCCACGCCAGGGTCAGGCAAGTCTCCCAAGGCCTCGGGGGAGGCTTCACTGTCAGCGACACCCGCGATCCTCCCCCCGTCAACCACTCCTAGCCCGGGGACAGTAGCAGACACAGCGTCCGTGGGGTCAGGGTCTCCGACATTATCCAGCGTGGTGAGTGTGAGTTCCTCAGCCAGCTCTGGCGATCCCCCGCCAGGGCCTCCAGCCATCCCCCCGCCCGCAGTTGTTACTCCACCACAGCTGAGCATGCTTCCCGCGCCTACCCGACTCGTTGCAGCGGCCCCGCTGCTGTCAGGCCATTGCTCCCTAGCCTGGCAGGTACCCTTTGCAGCCAAGGAGGCTATTTGGAGGCGAGAAATGATAGATATTTTCTCCCTGCTCTTGCTGGGGCAGGAGGGCTTAGATGCCAGAAAAGCTGGAGTGAAGGAGGAGGACAAGAAAGTTAAGTTTCAGGCTTGGCCCGAGAAGAGTATCAAGAACTGGCTGGAGGCCTTCTCTATATTGTCCGGAGTCATCTTGGAAAAACAACCAGAGCTGGGTCAGGGGCTCTTGCAATATGGCCGGTTGATTCACAAGGAGGCTTTGAAGTGGGGGGGGGGCAGGGCTGGTTGGATTACGACAGGGAATTCAGGAAGAAAATGTCTATTTGTCCTGAAATGCGGTGAGACCAGAAGGAGGTTCAGCTATGGTTGGACCACATGGGATCGCGCACACTACAAGGCGCAGGGGCGCAGTCTAAAGTTCAGGCCAGCAGGGCACCTAGCAATAGCTCCGTCCACACAGACATGCGCGGGGCCAGGCAGTTTTTTCGGGGAGGGAACAGAGGGGGATGGGGCCATAAGGGGGGCTTCAGAAGGTCTCCCCCAGGGACCTGCCGCTTGTTTAACTCGGGGTCATGCTCATGGGGGAAAACATGCATGTTTTTGCACGCATGCAACAGATGTGGGGGGCCTCACCCAGCAGTCTCTTGCCACACTCAGCAGGGGGGCGCCGCCAAAGGAAAGCAGGAGAACTGAGGTTGGGTTGGGCACATCTACACCACATGACACCCCCTTCCTCTTCACAAGCGCAGCGAATTCCTTGTCCCAGCAATTGCACCAGGCATCACATCTTGCACCCTCCCCCGCCGTGGGCCAGGCCCCGGACCACTTGCGCGCAATGAAGGGCCCGTCGCCAGTTTGCCTGACCAACCTATTGCCTCTCCTCAGACAGTACCCGAACAAACGTGACAGTCGGCTGCTGCTAGACGGTTTTAGCGAAGGTTTTGTGATCCCTTATGTAGGACCCCAAGGGAGCAGGGATGCCGATAACCTAAAGTCAGCTAGGGAACTCCCGGGTGTAGTCGGGGCCAAGGTTGAGAAAGAGAGGGCCTTAGGCAGGGTGGGGGGCCCCTTCCTGCGGCCGCCGTTGGAAAACTTGGTTGTCTCCCCTTTGGGGGTGGTGCCCAAGAAGGAGCCAGGGGCGTTCCGCTTAATTCACCACCTGTCTTACCCGGAGGGTAGCTCGGTCAACCATGGGCTGGAGGAGGGATCCTACTCTGTGTCGTATTGTACCCTGGACGTGGCTTTGGACTTAGTCAGGAGGGCGGGCAAGGGGGCCTGGTTAGCGAAAGCAGACATCGAATCGGCTTTTCGCTTGCTGCCGGTTCACCCAAGCAGCCAACACCTGCTCGGTTTCAAGCTGCACGGCAGGTACTTTTACGACAGATGCATGCCCATGGGTTGCGCGGTGTCCTGCGCCTACTTCGAGGCTTTCAGCAGTTTCCTTCAGTGGGCCCTTCAAACAGGCTATGGGGTCGTAGGGGTGACACATTACCTGGACGACTTCCTCTTCATCGGGGGAGAGGGCACGCAGGACTGCAGGAAGGCCCTTGGGGACTTTGAAAAGCTGGCCAGTCATTTGGGGGTCCATCCGGCGCCAGGGAAGACAGAAGGTCCGGCGCAGGTGTTAACATTTTTGGGGATTGAACTTGACACCTTAGCAGGTGAATCCAGGCTGCCAGCAGACAAGGTCCAGGACCTTGCACGTCAGATGCAGTCAGCCTTAGGCCAAGAGAAAGTCACCCTAGGTTTCCTACAGAGCCTCCTAGGAAAACTGAATTTTGCAGCCAGAGTAATACCAGCAGGGAGGGTGTTTGCGCGCAGGATAGCCAGGGCAACGGCAAAGGTCAAGAGGAAGCATTACCTGGTGAGGTTAAGCAAGGGGATGAAGGAAGACCTGAGCATGTGGGCTAGCTTCTTGGAGAGCTTTAATGGCACAGTTTTATGGAGGGCGCCCTGTGTAGGGACTCCGGAGCTGGCATTGTTCACCGATGCGTCTGGAAGAGAAGGCTTCGGGGTGATCCTAGACAAGGAATGGTGCGCGCAGAGATGGCCCAAGGTGTGGCACAGGAAGAAGGTCACGGTCAACATCACAGTTCTGGAATTGTTCCCGATAGTGATAGCTTTTCACCTGTGGCCCGCGAGACTGGCAGCAAAAAGGGTCCTGTTCTGGTCCGACAACCTAGCAGTTGTGCAGGCTATCAATTCGCAGACGGCGTCTTGTCCCCTAGTCCTGTGTCTTTTGAGGGAACTGGTGCGGGTGTGCCTTTTTAATAATATTGAATGCAGGGCGCGACACATTCAAGGGGTGCAGAACACAGCGGCTGACGCTCTCTCTCGTTTTCAGTGGCACAGGTTCCGGGAGACGTGGCTGAGAGCGAGAGAGGAGATGACCCCGTTCCCACCGCACCTATGGTTCCTTCTGAAACTGAAAGGCGTTTGAGGGGGCTGGGCGAGCTGTCCCTAGCACCTAGGACCAGCAAGCGATACAAAGCATGTGTGGCCAAGTTTTGTGCAGTAACTGGCGCCTGGGAAGAAGGGAGGTTATCTCTGGAGAACAGGATTCACGACTTCATTATATGGGCTAAAGATCAAGGGAAAAGCCACCCATGGATTGTGGGCCACATGTCGGCAATCAGTCACCACGCCAGATTAAGGGGGCAGAACGATCCTACCAAAATGTTCCTGATCAGGGCGACGCTCAAAGGGTGGGCCAGGAGTGAGCCACAGGCGCCAGATAACAGGTCTCCAATAGATTTTGAGACTCTACAGGGCATGCTTGACTGGGTGCACAGGGCGACCCATTCAGCCTATGAAGCGGCCCTCTTTTCGGCCACCTTTAGCCTGGCCTTCTTCGGGGCGCTCAGAATTGGGGAACTGGTAGCCAGATCTAAGCAGGACACAACGGGGGTGGCGTTGAATAAACGGGATGCAGTGTTGTCTGGGGATGCCCTCGATATATGTGTAAGAAGATCTAAAACCGACCAAGCAGGGGAGGGTGAGCTCGCTGATCAAGCTGGATATCGCCAAGTATTGCCCAGTTTGCCTTGTCATGAAAGACCTGACTTTGCGCCCAGCAACAGAAGGTTACCTGCTGGTACATGCAGACAGCATGCCCCTCACTAAGTTCCAAGTGCAGCGCATAATGGAAGTTTGCTTGGAGTTGTCAGGCAACAAGGTCCAGGGCAAACGCTTCTGCAGCCATTCATTCCGGATAGGGGCAGCGACCACAGCGTTTAGGGCAGGCTTGCCAGCGGAGCGCATCAAACAACTGGGGCGGTGGGAGTCCCAGTGCTACAAGAGATACATACGGTCCTGAGGGTACATGGTAAGCCAAGGGGTCGATGTAGAGTGGGGATTGCAGAACTAGGATCGTGAAGGGAAATGTTGCGGCACCAGAGGCCGGTGGTTGCAGTGGAGTGTAATGAAGTACTTTGTTTTAGTTGTTGTGATGGTACTCTGTTTTCAATAAACGATTTGGCAAACCTTCATCTCTTTATGTACCAGGAACAAAGGTCTGGGTGATTGGCCATTCGGGCGTCCTGAGGGTGTCACAGTGGGCGGAAAGCAGGAAATGGAGGCACGGCTTCACTGCCACAAACATCATTTGGCTGGGATTCCCAGACATGCGTTGGAATCTTTTGATGAAGAAACTTCGACAGAGACTGGGGGGGGGGGGGGACTCCCCACCCAATGTGTTGGTGATTCACCTGGGAGGGAACGACCTGGTTTCTCTGGGTAGAAGGGCGCTGCTGCAGGAGATGAGGGCCTCGATGTGTGAGTTGAGCAACAAACTGGGGACCTGTGAATTATGGTGGTCTGAAATAACCCCCCGGCAGGTGTGGCAGGGGGCGCGCTCAGGGGAAGCCATGGAGACCTCACGCAGGAGGGTTAACAGCGCCATGCGTAAATTCACTGAACAAAGGGGGTTTGGTTTCATCCGGCATGGTTTACTGCATGCCAAGTCCACAGGGTGTTTTGACGAAGATGGGATACACTTGTCCAGAGTGGGAATGGACCTGTTCTTGCTGGATCTGGGGGAGGCCTTGGAATCAGCAGGGTGCAGGTAACTAGGCCTATGGTGGTGGGGGGGCCCTGGGGTGACGGTGGCCAATTCCAGTGCTGTGGCGGAGTTAGAGGGCGATCCAGAAGCAGTAAGGTACAGAGGGGTACCCTCTGCACGAACACCACAAGAGTGCGAAGGCCAAATATCCCCAGGGAGGTCCTCGCGTTGGACCCTGGAGGAGCGACGGCGCCCCGTTAGTCCTACGGGCGGTTGTGGACCTGAGCAACCGGGGGTTGCCTGCAATGCTCTGCCCCCCTTTCTGGGGGGGCGTGAGTAAGGGGGTGGACTGGTGGTCCACCGGAGGGAGGGGCTATCCCCTCCCCCGAATCTGGCAAACACTGGTTGGCTAGGGCCACAGTGTCATTTGGCTCATCAGGTGGGCAGGCGGCGAGGGGCTGCCTGCCCTGGGATCGCCCGTAAGATAACCCACTGTGTTGGCATACTTGTTATGCAAATAAACCTGCAGCAAATTTTCTCCACAAAGAATGTGTCTTGTCTGATTATTTCTCCAGGATATTGCTGTGGGAGGGATGGGGAGTGTTGCCGATATTGGCACTATGCAGGGCTGCCCCGGGCCCACGAAGGGGGCCCTCCTAAGAGGGCGGCCCCCCTTAGTGCCACATGATGGCACACGAGCCGGCTGTCCAGTGTTTTGGGACCCGCAAGGGTCCCGATGGCCACGTCACTTCCGGGCAGGAGAGGGGGGGGCAAGGTACTTATACCTCTCCCGCCCACGGGTCGCCCTCTTTGGCCAGCTGCCTTGACGCTGTTTCCCTCCCCACCGCGTACCCGGCGTACAGGCAGGGGGGGGTGTGTTATCTAACATATTATTCTGTGTTGCAGGCGGAGTTACAGGGCGATCCAGAAGCGGTAAGGTACAGAGGGATACCCTCTGCACGAGCACCACAAGAGTGCGAAGGCCAAATATCCCCAGGGAGGTCCTCGCGTTGGACCCTGGAGGAGCGATGGCGCCCCGTTAGTCCTACGGGCGGTTGTGGACCTGAGCAACCGGGGGTTGCCTGCAATGCTCCGCCCCCCTTTCTGGGGGGGTGTGAGTAAGGGGGTGGACTGGCTGTCCACCGGAGGGAGGGGCTATCCCCTCCCCCGAATCTGGCAAACACCGGTTGGCTAGGGCCACGGTGTCATTTGGCTCATCAGGTGGGCAGGCGGCGAGGGGCTGCCTGGCCTGGGATCGCCCGTAAGATAACCCACTGTGTTGGCATACTTGTTATGCAAATAAACCTGCAGCAAATTTTCTCCACAAAGAATGTGTCCTGTCTGATTATTTCTCCAGGATATTGCTGTGGGAGGAATAGGGAGTGTTGCCGATATTGGCACTAAGTAAGGGAGCCTAAAAGTCTGCAGTAGTGTTAGAATTCTCCATATCCCCTACAGTCGTGAAAGGAAACCAAGACGAGTGAATTGTGAGGCAATATGGCTCCTAGTTGTAAAGATCCAAATCTTTTCTTCAGCAGCATGTGTGAAATGCAGATAAGTAACTTGAGAGAAACAAACAGCAGGATGCCTAAGTTGCGAAACCAACTGTAGGTTACAGGTGAAACTTAAAAAATAAAAGCAAAGAAACAGAACGCACAGTTACAAGTATTTCAAAGTTTACAATAGGCCGTGAAGTATGAGAGTGTAACATTTGTGTATAAAATGTGTGTTAAAATGTTAACAAACAGCAATTGGTGGTTGAGTGTACTTATGCGCAGGTACACGAACAGTTTTGAAATTATAATTAAAATTAGAGACAGGAATGTGGGTTACAAGATGGCAGCTTAGCATTTTGTCCGGCAAAAGTACACCTGGTTTTTTTTGTGCACTATTTTTGTGGTATTTGCTATACGAAGGGAATAAATGAGTAACTTAAAGCTTTAAAATAATTTCAGTTACGGTACTTAATTTGTTTCAAAAGTAAACACGAATAGGGCGTTTGTGACCACGCACATTTACAGTTTTCCGTGTATCCAAAGGCATAAAACTTTGATAATGTATAAAAAAACAATTAATCTATGTTATCCGTTTAAAACTAATATATGGATGGGCGTGGCCAAGATGGCGGAGAGCTAAGACGTGTGTTGTCTTTGCTCCTCCACCCGCCGACTTCCAGCACCGGCCTACGGCCTTCATAAGCGCGCGGATCGGCAGTAGAACTCTCTCCCGCACCCAGGAGTGTCTGTAGCCCTACCGGGTGGTTCCCGGGTTCCTGCGCTCAGCTCCACGGCCCCTGAGCTCACCTGGGGCCTCGGCGGTGGTGCGGGCGGCGAGTGCCGTGCAGCGTGGGCCGAGACCGCGGCCCGGGTTCCCAGCCACGAGAGACCTGCGCCCTGCCTGTGACGCCCGCGGGGGCCGAGCCGCCCCGCCCGCTCCAATTTACGGACCCGAGAGACGGCCCTGGCGGGCTCCGATGACACTTGCGCCTCCTGTGCGGCCGCACCGCCGCCGCTGGATGAGACTGTGCATGGAGAGATCACCGGGGATCCGACTCTGCGGGACGGCTCGCCGGAGCCTAGACAGTGAGCCCTGCGACCCTCCCACCTCTAGCAGAACGTCTCCCACGCAGCACCCGGGGGCTCGGGCCCCGTTGAAAGCCTCCTCGGCTCCTGCACATCCGGCCCCTGCCTGCGCCTGGCTCCTGGGTTCCGGCCACCTTTGACATCGCAGTGAGAGGGGTGTAAGGACTGCGCACTGGGCACCATCTTGGGGCCTCTCATCGCGCCGGCCCCACTGCGACGCCAGCTCTTCCTCCCGGCGGCCTTCCCGGGTGTGCCACACGACTGCCTTGCGACTCCTGGGTCAGGCCATCCCAGACCCCCTGCTTGCTGCCACATTCGTCCCTGCGGGGGATGACCATGGTAGCCACCCGCGCCCAGCAACATGAGGTCTCCCCTGCGGTGGGCTCTTCGGGGAGCACGAGTCGGCTCCGGTGCGGTCCTGCAGCTACAGGGCCTGGCTTGGGTGATCGCTGATCCCTACCTTCGCCATTAGCCTGGGCCCCAATCCTCCGCCAGGACAGCACTTTACCTCCCTCTTGCTTCTGCCCGGGGGGGCTCTCGTTGGGTGGCGACGGAGTGGACATCTGGCCGTTTTGCAGACATCCTCCTTGGCTTTCCCGGACCAGCCGTAGCTCCGGCCAGCGACGGCGCCCCCCCCGCCCACTGGCCCTCTGACATAGTAGAGTGGCGGGGACCCTGGCCATGACATCAGCCAAGGGATGGAAAGATAAGTCGGCTACCAGGGAAAAGAACGCGCTGAAGGACCTGTTCGCCAAAGCGCAGAGCGGGGGCCCGAAAACTCGGATCGACTGAGCTCAACTTCGCTGATGGCGGACTCATCAGAGGCCCCAGTGACGCGGGCATTTCTGGAATCGCTCTTCGCCACGCTACGCGAGGACCTCCAAAGTGTGAAGCGCGACCTCACCGCAGAGCTTAAAGAGGTTCGCAAAGACGTGGACGACATAGGGGAAAGAGTGGCGTCTTTAGAAGATAAAAGCGATTCCCGAGACACGGAGATGGCGGTTTTGCAACAAGAGGTCCTCCGCATCCATGAACAACAAGTGGACGTGCAATCTCATCTCGAGGACTTAGAGAACCGCTCCCATAACATCAGGATCCGGGGGGTTGGCACTAATGAGGAGGCCGGGGACATTTTCGCCTATGTACGAGAACTGTTAAACCACATTCTGGGCAACCCCCTAGACTCTCTGCTGAAGCTGGATCGTGCCCATAGGGTTGGCCCCCCAGAGCAGCAATGGCGCCCCCCGCTGACATACTGGTCTGCGTCCAGGACTTTCTTACTAAAGAAGAGATCTTGCGCAAAGCCCGCGCTCTCAAGCAAATCTCTTTTCACAACCAGACGCCCACCCTGTATCAGGATCTTGCAGCTATCACCCTCCAGAAACGCCGATCTTTCCGTCCCATCACGGAGGTCCTCTGTCAACGCAACATCTCCTACTCCTGGGGGCACCCGTTCCGCCTGGTGTTCCGACAGGACGGCAGGCTGTTCCAATTGCGCTCCTTATCTGAGGCCAGCAGGCTCCTGGGGATCACTCTTCCGGAGGACACGGACGATGGGGCTCGTTTAGAACAGTGGTCCGGCGAAGACGGATCACGGTGGAAACAGCAGTGGCGGCGTCGACGTGACCGCTGGCCGGATCCTGCGGCGATCAAGAAGGAGCAGCAGGTGGCCCTGGAGGCCCTGCCGGGGGCCCTGGCACAGGCCTCTCCTGACTGACCACTCCTGGTTATTTAGGATATATCCTTTTGCTGATAGGTTGGGGGTGGAGGGGGGTGGTGGAAGATCTGACAAATGGCCACACGACCACCCGTTAGACATTCTTCCTGCTCATCCCCGGATGACGGACAATGTTCACATATTGAACTGTTTTCGGCGCTTGTTGCGCCTTATGGGGTTTTTGTTTTGATATTTTTGTTGTTGGGGATTCTTTTTCTCTTAGGCACTCTCTATTTTTTTCCCTTCCCCCTCTGCTCCTTAGTTAGGGGCTCTTTCTTCCATGCCTTCTCCTTTGCCTTCCTAGCATGGGGCTGTCTGGGCCTTGCGGGACGCCTTCTCCCTCCCACTACTTGGTGGTTACTGTGTGCGGACTGCCTGAGGCTGTGCATGAGCCCTGCCCCTCCTGGGACTCCCCAGTGGCGTGCCCCCCCCTCTTGCTCTGAATGCCACCCCCCTCTCTTAGAATCCTCACTTTGAACGTGAGGGGCCTCAACAACCCGATTAAACGGAGGGCACTCCTTTCTTACCTTGAGGGTACAGGGGCGGACATCTGTCTTCTCCAGGAGACGCATCTTCTTCCCAAAGATTGTCCCAGGCTCCGGTCCCGCTCCTTTCCCACTCAATTTTATTCTTCCCGGACCCGCCAAGAGGGCTGGGGTTGCCATCTTGGTTTCGAAAAACTTCCAGGGACGAGTGGCACAAAACGTGGCTGAGATACGGGGTAGGCTCCTCACATATCAGTTCCTAGTCGGGGGGCACTCGTTCGTAGTGGGCTCCATATACGCACCAAATGAAGGCCAGGAGCGTTTCCTGAGTGAAGCACTGATGGAGGTGATGGCCTTCCAGGCTCGTCAGATACTGATCGGGGGGGACCTCAACTTAGTGTTAGATAATGTCAAGGACCGCTCTGCACAACACACTGGTCAGGTGGGTTCCCTTTCCCCGACCAGACATGCCAACTTACACGACCTGGGTCTCACGGACTTATGGCGACATCTTCACCCTGACGTGAGGGACTTTTCCTTTTATTCGAACGCACACAAAACGTATGCCAGATTAGACTATTTCTTGGGCACCAAACCCATTCTGGACGTCACACTCTCCGCCGACATACTAGTGGCCACTCTTTCTGATCACTCCCCAGTGGTACTCACCCTAGCCTTCCCACAGGCACACCCCCCGGCCAGAGGCTGGCGCTTTAGAGACACGCTCCTCCAATGCCCAGACACGGTCACACGCATACAGCAGACGATCACTGACTACTTGTTGCACAACAATGATAACCCAGACACTGCCCTCTCCACTAGATGGGCTGCACTTAAAGCGGTCGTCAGAGGCGAAGTGATCACCATATCCACAGCCGACAACAAGGAGCGCCAGAGAAAGAGGGAGGAGTTGTCTCTTAGGGTTCGGGAGTTGGAGCTGATGCACCAACGTACTGGAGCCCCACGGGCGTGGAAACAGTTAAAGGCGGCTAGAGAGCAGCTCACGGCCCTGGATAGGGATAAGGCGGAATACGCTGCGATGCGCTTGCATCACTCCTTTTACATGGGAGGGGACAAGTGTTACTCGCACATAAGCTTCGGGAGGCCCGACTCAGGGATGGACTGCGAGAGATCAGGTCAGGGGTCCCACTGGAACGCTATATACGGATGACTCGGCCATTGCAGAGATGTTCCGTGAATTTTACGCACAACTCTACGCCGAGCAGCCCTTGGAGGCATCGGACATTGATTCTTATTTGTGTCAGTGTAGGGTTTTTTAGTATTGACAGGAAGAATGGGGCTCAAGCTAATTCGCGCAGTGTCTTTCTATATGCTTGGAGTATGTACGGTGCAGGCCAGGTCGGGGGATATGCCCTTAAACCCCCGTGATAGTATGGATTGAAATCCACACAAGTAAAGTAGATACGGTCCTGGGCACACGTAATGAGGGTATAATGCTAGTTGAAACTCAGCCCTGAAGAGTCACGGGTTACTACCCCTTTGTGATGAAACACGTGTCGGCTGGTTGCTTTTTCTTTGTTGCTATATTAAAAACTTATGATTATCATTCTGGTGTAGACCTTCTACATTTCAACAAGACGAGACATTTCAACTAGCATTATACCCTCATTACGTGTGCCCAGGACCGTATCTATTGATTCTTATTTGGCACAGGCCCGACTGCCTTGCCTTTCGCCTGACCAGGCGATCCACATAGAGAGGGAGATTAGAGTCGAGGAGGTCATAGCCGCCATAGCCCGCTTGAAGTTAGGTAAATCGCCTGGGCCCGACGGCTACACTGCAGCCTTTTATAAACAGTTTTGCACCACGCTGGCCCCCCTTCTCACCCGGCTTTTTAACTCCTTCACCGAACCTGGAGCGATCCCGGCGTCCATGTTGGAGGCAGCTGTAGTTGTTATCCCGAAGCCGGGGAAGGATACAACCTTATGTGGGTCCTATCGACCCATTTCACTGTTAAACGTTGACCTGAAACTATACACTGGGATTCTCGCCGCCCGCTTAAGCCCTCATATGCCGGTACTAGTGGACCCGGATCAGGCCGGTTTCATACCCCAGCGCCAGACGAGCGATAACACCAAGAGAGTCTCCCACCTGATTGAAAAGGCTGCCCGCATTCCCGGAGAATACCTCCTCTTGACGGTGGATGCGGAGAAGGCGTTTGACCTCGTCCACTGGCAATATTTAGAGCAGACCCTGATCCGTGCTGGCCTCGGTGAGAAGATGCGAACACACATTTTGAATTGCTACCGTTTTCCAAACGCCACAGTCCGAGTGAATGGCTACACCTCCACACCGTTCCCCATCAGTAGGGGCACTAGACAGGGGTGCCCTTTGTCGCCCCTGCTCTTTGCACTCTACATGGAGCCTTTCGCTCAGAGGGTCAGGGACCATTCCCAGATCACTGGTATCCGCTTTGGTGGCGATACCCATACGGTAAGCCTATATGCGGATGATGTGCTGGCCACCTTCACACAGCCTGAGACCGCTTTAGGCAGCTTCTTGGGTGAGCTGGAGACTTTCGGGAGAGCCTCAGGCTTTAAAATCAACCTCACGAAATCGGTAGCGCTCGGTCTGTCCCTGCCCCAGACGGTACTGGCGGACCTCCAGGTCCGTTATCCTCTGCAATGGTCAAACGATTCAATCCCTTACCTCGGCATACAGCTGGCTCCGAATTTACAAACTATGAGACAAATCAATTATTCCCTCCTGCACACTCACATCCGGGCCGCGTTGCTAAAATGGAAACGATACCCAATATCATGGCTGGGGCGCATCGCGGCCATCAAAATGACCATCCTCCCCAAGATATTGTACCTTTTTCAGACTCTGCCCCTCCCACCCCCCACCGGTTGGTTGCAAAGAGTCCAGTCTGACCTTTCCTCCTTTATATGGCAGGGGCGCAAACCTCGAATGAAGAGGTTGGTGAGCTTTCTTCCTCCGCACGAAGGAGGCCTTGGAGTCCCGGATTTAGCACTCTATTATTATGCCACTCAGCTGCGGTACCTGGTTGAGTGGAGCCGGGCGGAATCTGAGAAGCATTGGCTTTTTCAGGATTGGGCTGCTGCGGGTACGTCACTAATGAAGATCCCTTTCATGCCCAAGCGCCATCGCCCGCCTAACCTATACGCTTCTCATGTAACAGGCTCCACACTTAGGGTATGGGACCGGGTCAATACACGGTTTGCCCTTGCTACATTCCAGTCCCCACTCACCTCTTTTTTGGATCACCGAGATTTTGAACCCGGCGTTTGCCCTCAGGCCTTTGTTCGGTGGAGAGAGGCGGGCTGTCGCGCGCTGGGCCAATTGTTCCATAGAGGGGACGTGATATCTTTTCCGCAGATTCGGGCTGACTATAGTCTCCCGGAAGCGGAGCGTATGCACTACTTACAGGTCCGACACTGGGCCCTCCACCCTGATAATTGGGCACAAGCATTGCGGCTCCTCACATACTACGAGCGTTGGCTCATCACTCGAACTTCTGATAGGAAACTTATCTCCGACCTTTACAAAATGCTCTTATCCAGATACACTCACACTTACCATGCTGGGCGGGCAAGATGGGAACGAGACATAGGACGTGACCTTAGCCCCCGGGAATGGGAAGGAGCATGTTATAGGGCCCGCCATACGGCTACGCACACAGGCCTGACTGAAACCTTTACTAAACTCGTATACCACTGGTATTACACCCCAGAGAGGCTACACCAAGCTGACCCCGCCTACAGCCCCGACTGTTGGAGGGGATGCGGACAGATGGGCTCTTTGGTACATCTCCTTTGGGACTGCCCACACATCCAACCTTACTGGACACATGTATTAGACGAGATCGATAAACACTTAGATACGGAACTCCCCAGGTTCCCCGGCTGGGAGTGCCCAATCCCGTCACTTACCCCTTGAGGTCCTGCAGGGGAAAGCAAATAGCCATCGCCCTGGGTACGGCAACGCAGAACATACTGGTACACTGGAAAACAGCTCAGGTGCCCACACACGCCGGGTGGTATCACCGTCTCTGGCATGTGCTGGGTATGGAAAAGATCTCCCTCACTCTGGCCGGCAAGGGCTCTTCTTTTGGCGAGCTTTGGCGACCATTTCTGGCTCTGTTAGCCCCAGAATTTAGAGAACTGTATTGCCCCAAATACCTATGTCTCCTGTACCTCACTACTCCGGACCCCCATGCATGACTCATTTCCACCCCCCTGGGACATTATGGACTAAGCCGTGCTATGTGGAAACAGAGAACTCTGGGAGGGTGAAGCGTGGTTCCCTCTCCCTCTCCTGTTTCCCTACACCTTCCTTTTTTTCCCACCCACTTTTGTGCCTTGTTGGGAGGGGTGGGGGGATAATGTGTTTCCTTTTATTTTGTAAACCGTGCATTCTTTGTGCATCTCTATTTGAACTGCCGAGCCCTGTGTGGCTCGTTTCATATGCCCTTTTTCCCTTTGTGTGGCTACATTTCAATAAAAAGATTTAAACCTAAAACTAAAGCATAGTGTGAAAAATGTTTGGACTTGTATTTTGGACACAGATTTAAAAAGTAAAACACGGAGGTACAGCTAAAAATGTAAGCCAGTAGTTTTAGTGGTTGAGCACTACCACATAATAATTATCACAAAAGCTGTAGCTGTGCTCCCGAGCATTTTTTTTGTTAGGCATTTTAAAAAATATAACCAAGTGTCCAAAAGTAGATATTTAGAAGCAACAAAAAAATCATTGTTTTTACGCTACATTAGGTAACTGAGGGGATGGAAATACGTGGAAAATGTGGCCCATTCCCCGGACCACTGAAAAATCGTTTTTTACAGGACTATACTTTGATGTTAGAGTCAAATCTTATAGTTACATTTCCTCAATAAAAGCTATGCTATGTTGGGATAAAATGAAGGCACTGGTTTTGCCTTTAATTAATCTTATTTTCAATAATACACTGGGGGCCTTATCCTCAAGAACGGCGATAACATTATCGCCGCTTTAGCGGCAGGAAACTGCTATTCTTGAGAATATGGCCCTTAATTAGCAAGAAAGCGTTTTCAGACCGTTGTTCATAATTTTTATACCGCATCATGAGAACAGAAATAAAAAAGAAAAATGCACTTGTAAACCCCATATCCACGTAAGGTTTATTGATCATTATTTGCACAACGCCTCGAGTGAAAACAAATGAAATCAAATTATTATTAAAAAAAGGATTGTCGACAAAGCATTTGCAGAAGCATTTTCAAAACCAATTTGTAACGTGACGTTTGTTGTTCAGTATTTCCACAAGCATCAATATTTCTCACGTGAGGTTTATAAACACACCCAGGCCCCAATGCTCACCGTCCGCCACCTGCGCGTAGACAGGAGGTCTCACCACGTGCCGCTGCAAGCCACAAGCCCGGGGCCCGGGGACATGGCACCCTCCACATCATGCAGCCCCACTCCGCAGGCCACCAGGTTTCACGTTTGGTGCTGGGTCTTGATTACTCCATGGCAGAGGACATACCAGTGCACCAGGCACCATCGCAAGCTGCACACCCGCTCAGCCCAATGGGTGCCACCAACACTGGGATCCCGGAAGCGTCGCCACGTGGCGGTAGGCCCGCGCTGCCCGCTGGCTCTGGCCTACACTGCGGTCCAGCAGGGCACACAAAACCTGAGCTGTCCGGACCGCCGGGACGGGGCACCATCGCAGGCTGCACACCCGCTCAGCAGCTCACGGTGCCACTAACACAGTGCGCCCCAAGTCACCGTCCTGTGGCGGGGTGCCTGTGCTGTCCACAAGGCCCCGGGTGCCACTAACCATGTGCAACCACAGTCTGCGCCACGTGGTGGTAGGCCCGTGCCTCACTCAAGGCCTCGTGTGCCACTAACTCTGTGCAACCCCAGTCTGCGCCACGTGGTGGTAGGCCCGTGCCTCACTCAAGGCCTCGGATGCCACTAACCCTGTGCGCAACAACTCATAGGCCCTACATGTGTGAGAACCGTGGAGCGGCCGTCATCCAGTCACCACCGGAAGAGGAGAATGTGACGTCGCCGGCCCCTTACATTGGCGCAGTCACATGGCCTGTGACGCCTGTGTCGGATGGGTGTGGTGTGTGTGGAAACCTGCCCTCAGGGAGTGGCTGTGACATTCTGACAACTAGACCAGTGACCTGCACACCACCAGCGAGTACAGCTGCGACAGGTAGCAATGAGGGCCCCCCTCGGGGCGTTAGCGGAGTGGTCTGGCCTGCCGTACGCCCGACCAGCGCAGGGCTTGCAACAATGACTCGTGGGCTCTGGGCGTGGTCCAGTCCATGTCCGGACAAGGAAGTGACTGATGCGTGTGTCCCTGCTGTAGTGTTCACGGAACCCACTACACAAAATGCAATGTCGCACCCTCTTACTGGCATCCCACAGGATGAATATCAATGACGCAAGGGAAGGCACTGTCCCCACATTCATCCACACATCCACACAGGAATGACGTAAGACATCACACAGCAGTGCGTTACTGGATGTTTATTTGCACATCCAGTGCAGTCATGCAGCTGGAGCGGCACAGGGCAATGCCGAGCACACCACACAATATGGGCCCGTGGAGGGCCAGCCAGTGTCCATCCCGGGATGAGCTGTACTGCGGAAGAGGAAGGGTACAGTCCGCAGTCTGTCCGCCGTGTCATTGGTCGTCAAACAGGATGTGGCAGTCCACGTCGCGTTCCAAGGTGAGTGCCTCGGAGTGTATCAGGGGTCAGTGGTAGGTCTTGAGGCCATGTGCAGCACCAAGCAGAAACAGGCAAGGTGGCGGAAATGGATGCTAGTGCCTGGCCCTCCTGACCACAGTCCCATCCACGTCCTCGTCCCCGGGTGTGTGTCCTGCCCCACCTGTGGGTGTCACAGTGCCGGCTGCGGCACTGTGTGCCGCTGACACATCAGGGGTCGGAGGAGGATTGTCGGCCGCACTGTGTGGCAGTGACGCATCAGTTGCTGGAGTAGATACGCCTGCCGCACTGGGAGGCACTGACACACCAGGGGGCGGAGATGTGGATGGTGTGGGGGCAGCAGCATTCATCATCACCACGCCTTGTGGCAGCAATGCCATGACGAGGACATGCAGGACTCGGTAGATCCCAGCTACATTTCGCTGATGTGCAGTGGCGGCTGCCATCCTTTCCGCCTCCATCCGCACCATGTCCCCCATGAGCCTCCGCATGTTTGCCAGCTCACGGCTGGCATCGCTGGGGCCACTCTGAGCGGACAGGTATTCTTCCCTCCGCGTCATGACTCCAGAGATGTCAGTCAGGGCTCGCTGGAGACCATGGGGTGGACATAGACACCCAAGGATGGCGTCCAGTTTGTTAGCCATGAGCTCGAACCCCACCCCCACCTGCTCGGCCGTCTCCCTCTGGCCCTCCAGCATACGGCGTTGGAAGGCCATTTGTTGTTCCTGGTGGTCTTGGGAGGGTGCCGGGGCTGTGGGAGCCTCCTGCTGGGTGGTTTGGGTGGTGGGTGGGGTCTCATGGATGTAGCTGGGCTGCCCTGATCCTGGAGGTGAGTTGCGGATGAGGTCAATGAGGTCTTGGATGGTTTGGGTGTCGATGCTGGTGTTCTCCTCGTCATCAGTGAAGAGTGACTGTGACTGCTCTGCAGGAGGTGTTGATGATGCCCCTGCGATGTGAAGGGGAGATGGTGTATTACAATGTGTCCACATGTATGTAGCCGCATGGTGCAGGTTGCATGGTGCAGGTTGACATTCAGACAGCATGGCATTGTACATTGTGACAGTCTGCGGGTGTGTTCAAGGACCGAGGGTCATTGTGGGTGTGCACTGTGCCCTGCTTGCTTATGCACGTGTACCATTGTGGCCATCTCCCCCCGTCCCCCCAGTACCTGGTGGTCACTCACCCTGTTGCGGTTGTGTTGTGTCGAGCAGTGTCCGGTCCCCCGACTCCGGCCACAGTCTCCACACTGATGACTGTCGACACCAGCTCCTCCATGTCATCCAGCTCCAGCTGTGGCGCTGGGCCCCCACCTCCGGTCTGTGTTGCTGCCTTCAGGTTGGCGCTGAGTTTCTCCTTGGTCTTCCGCTTGATGTCATTCCATCGCCTCTTGACCTCGTCCATTGTCTGCTTGTGCTCTCCGACGGCATTCACCTTGTCGACAATGTCCCGCCATATTCCAGTTTTGGTGCCCAATGACACGTTGGAGGTGACGAAGAGTTGTTGATGGTGTTCCATCACCTCCGTGACTATGATCCTGTTCGCCTGCGGACTGAACTTGGTCTTCTTGTCCTTGCCCTTCCCTGTCCCCGAGGTCCCAGGCTGGTCGTCCGGGGTGCTTGTGGGGTTGCGCTCGTCCTCTGCGCCTGCTCCGGCTGCCTCCATGGTGCTTGTGTGTTGGTCAGTTTGTGTGTGGGTGTTTTTTTCTGCTTTTATGGAGGTTTTTGATGCCTGCCAGGTGTGTGTTGCAGGCCTGGCGCTGCTTGTCGCTGGTTTCCTCATCGCGCTTTGGCCCATTGCGTGTCTTTTGGTGTTGTGGTTTGTGTTTTTATCTCCATCGTGGTGGTTGTATCGCGGACTTTGTCCGCGGTTTCGGCAGACTATCGCATGGTACCGCCTTGTTGTGAATTCCACGTTGACACGGGGTTATTTTCCCGAGATGGGCTGAGATATTGAAAGTTGTGTTGCACTACTCTTGCGGTAGTTATCACACGTTCTTGTGAATATACCCCTAAACTGTTAGTATAGCAATACAGCCTGATTGCTACAAATGTATCTAAAAATAATTTCGCAACTTAACAATTGTTATAGTTTTAGATACCAGTTGGAACAATATTGCGTGGCTTTAAATAGGATGTATAAGTGGAGATGATATTTTCACAATATTGAAGCACTGTTACTTTTACACTTTCCATGTAAAAGCACTGGCAAATCAAGACTAGGTTATACTATACTCATAACATATGGTACCACCATTTGACAATACTGTTTCTATGCAGGCGCAAGCGCATGTCACCTGTGTTGTAATAACACTTTGCAATGTTGCCGAAAAAAAGAGAAAAGTTACAAGCAGAGACAGGTTACTCCGTGAATGTGCAGCCTTGGGGATGGGCTGCCCACCCACCGCAGGGAGGCGTTATAGAGGCAGGAAGGCTTAATTCACAATTAACCTAGACAAGGACGGAATATGAAAACCTATAAACCAGATGGAAGGTATGAAATGGGCTCACATTGACATGGCCACTTTTTGTATGCTTAAATGGACAGTGCTTTAGAGAGCTGTAAATGGGTGGGAGCGGCAACCTGCAAACAGGCAGGAAATCCAAGGAGGGCGGCTGGGGTGGTGCAAAGGATGGAAGTCTCACTTTAAACCACTGGTAGGAGAAAAGCGAGTAAGCAAGAAAAGTTGTTTCAAATTAAAACACATTTTTTATCCCATAAAAGGGTTCGTACAAATGTAAATGGTTTGTCAAAAAATGAAAGACACACGGAGAAGCAAAGCACCCTGGGGCTTATTTACAAGCCCCTTGCGCCACTTTTGCGTCACTTTTCCCATGTTAAAAGTGACGCAAAAGTGGCGCAAGGGGCTTGTAAATCTGCAACTCTGTTCGCAGCAGCTCCGTACAAAGCACAACAGCTGGTCTTTTCCATCTACACCTATTAAGAAAATTAAACTTAAAATAAGCAGAGTGAAAGCACAACATTTAATGCAAATTTCTCTGCATTCCAAGCGGAGCCTGGGAGCTGCCTACAGTTGTTTAATCAACACTAAACATTTCTGAGCGATTTCATGCTGTTTGTTAGGCAAAGGAAATAACAGTGCACCTTAAAACTGCAAAATAATATGATTCGCTGCACTTATTTATCCAGTTTGCCATTCTCCATGCCAAAAGTAGCATGTTTACTATAGTTAGGCAGTGCAACAAAGGATTTTAAGACCGCATCGGGAGTTAGCGCAAAAGCATTTACAAACCGCATTTTTGACGTGAAGTTTATTGTTCAGTATTTGCACACCGCATCGGGAGAACTCGAATCAAATCTAATTGTTTTAAAAAACCGAAAAAACATTTTCACACCGCATCAAGGGATCGAGGGTTAACGCAAAAGCATTTCAAATAAGCAAGCACCCATTTTCAGACCGCATCGGGGGTTAGCGCATTTCACACGTGAAGTTTGGAAAAAGCATTCAGCAACAAGGGTTAGCGCTGAAGCATTTAAAATAAGCAAGCACCCAAAATGGAAAGTTCAAAAACGAATACTTCATACCAATAGGAGCATGTTTACTCTACTTACGCAGTGCAACAAAGCATTTTGAGACCGCATAGGGGTTTGACGCTTTTTTCACATGAAGTTGATTGTTCTAAATTTTAACACCGCATCAAGAGAACAGAAATTAAACCCAATTTTTTTTTACAGACCGCATCAAGGGATCGAGGGCTAACACTGGAACATTGAAAACAAGCACCCATTTTCAGAACGCAACGGGGGGGGTAGCGCTTTTGTCACGTTAAGTTAATTGTTCTACATTTTAGCACCGCTTCAGGAGAACAGAAATAAAAACGATATAGTATTTTCACACCACATCAAGGAATCAGGTGTTAGCGCAGAAGCATTTGATAAAAAGTAAGCACCCAAAAAGAAAAAAGTTCCACAACGAATACTTCATCCCAATAGGAGCATGTTTACTGTAGTTAGGCGGTGCTGCATAGGCGTTCCCAAACTAGGAAAGGAGGAACAAAGACACAAATTAACCAGTCACAGCAAACAAATTTAAGATAACAGCCGTACAAACCAATAAAAGCAAAGAGGAGCCAAGAGGTGGAGTTTCAACACATAAACTAATTACTAGATGTCTCGTAGAGACAGCGCATGCGCTGCCTAGGCGAGACCTAAAAACATCAACAGAGGCATAATAAGTCGAGCAGCACCTGGAGACATGTTCTTCAGCCCCTCCACACCGCACTTAACACTAATACGGTGTTTAGGATGAGTCTAAACATCCCAGGGCCTGCTGCCAAGGTCAACTGCGTGAGGACCCCAATTGTGAGATGCCTGACAGCAAATGACCACCCAGGGCAGGCAGAAGGGTGGGGGGGGTGCGGCAGCAACAATCCTGTCAAAAATTCCCCCCGGTGCTGCTGGCGAACATGAGAGCGCAGCAGTGCAAGAGGGGTTCGGTTACACGTGCTCGAGACCTGGAAACAGGCGACCATTAACGCCACCACAATGTGTAATCCTGGGCAGTCAGTACCGGCCACTACGCATGCGCAAGGCGCGGGAGGCAACGTAACACGACTGCTCCTGGGAGTAAAATGGAAGAGATGCTTTATCCATCAACTCTATACTATACCCAAAGGTTTCAGATTGCTTGCTTGTGTGTGACACTTTGGTGGTTTCAGTGTGCATATAAGTGGCATTCACTACCTAACCAGTGACACTTTCTTGCAAGTAAATCTAAGCAGTAACTAGTATTTTTGTGCTTTTCTATGAATTTTCGATTATTGTGCATGGTAAACACCCAGCTTCTGTAGTTAACAGTCAAGGCCAGACAAATGGAAACCTTGCAATACAAACAACTCCTCAACATGTCCCAGATGACAAGTACATGAAGATGTAACAAAGACAGGCATGTGCCCCTACATTTGCTGTACCTGAAAGAGCCTTCTTGTACAATGCCCCTAAGTTACATCATTTCATCACTAGAAAAACCCAGAAGTTCCTCCGACTTTCAAATAACTAAAGGGTTCTGCTGAAAACAAAACTGCCCACCCGACCGACCGGCTGAGAGGCGCGAGCGCGGATCTCAGCTGCTACTATTACTTAATAAAGATTAAAAACCATCTGAAGTTTGGTAAAGCTCCTCAATCGATCCTAATGGCGCATACAAAGTACCACTATCAACACCCTATCAATCATGCACCCAAAGCGCGCCGAGAAACCTCGCTGTGAGTAGAAGCGCTATATAATGGACGAACACGAAGGGGCACTTATGTACTCAACAATTCAAAAGTGGCCCAGGTCTATCATATGGAACATGCTACATAAATACTAACACAGTACTTAAAAAAAAACCCTATTAACATCTGCTCCACGTGTTACCTCTTTAATAGGCCGACCAGCCTGTGACCTTGTGCAGATGTTTGAAATCCTGCCGGATCTTTCAGTGACAAGCTGCCCTCTTCTCTTTTAATTTTTCCCCCTTTACTGCCCCTCCCTCGGACCCTACTTTCGCAATTATATGATGCTGCTTAGAACATCACTTCAGAGCCTCTCTGTCTCAGGTGGAGCCCGGCCCAATTCCAAACAGGATGTGAGGCCCCAACAACACTCTTCATTCTCACTGGTGCCTAGTGTTGGCAGGTGGGGCAGCAGAAAAAAAAATTCAAAGAGATTGCCAGCCTTTGCCTACTTACTGAGCAGGGCCCCTCCCTGTCGGAATCAATCAGGAGAGCATCAGGATTGCAGGGCCTCTCTCTGTCCAGGTGGGACCGGGTCCAACAGGAAGGATGTGCGAGGCCCCAACGTGAAGAAGTTACAGACCGATGCAGGCTTCTCGGCTGCCGAAGTGTCAGAGTCTCAGCTGGCTCGCACCATTTATTAGTCTCACAAGCGGACTGAGGCCGGCGCAGCATTCTCACATCCAACAACGTCGACTGCTAGTACTGTCAGACACTAGCTTTTGAATTATCCCCGGATCTTTCGAGAAATAAACCGGAAAGATATTAAGGGGGCCAGAAACCCACAGTTGTTCGGAGCCCGGCAGACGTTGTGAGTGAGCTACAGCAAGTTCTGTAACACGGCCGGGCACCCACTGACTGCAGACAGTTGCCCAAGGGAATTATTTGTATAATGTACATAATTCAACACACACACACACATACTCCGTTGGCTGCAATGCACCCCTCTGTCTCTCTTACTCATTTACTCTAAATATTATCAGGCAAGCGTTAAAAAGAACATTTGACACTCTGGTCTCACACTTACTTGCAAGGAGAGCACGGAATTCCGGTTACTCCCCAGAGTCTAGTCGCAACTTTTCACTCGTCTCCATTGGGAATGGCAAACGTGCGCGCACCCACGGCGAT
Source organism: Calotriton arnoldi (assembly GCA_963921515.1). NCBI lineage: Eukaryota > Metazoa > Chordata > Amphibia > Caudata > Salamandridae > Calotriton > Calotriton arnoldi. Next base: position 431,386 of record CAWUFW010004051.1, read on the forward strand.
CCCCATCAGACTCACTCAGGCTCACAGCAGGCGCAGCTCCGAGAGGGTCACTCAGACTCACAGCAGGCGCAGCTCCGAGAGGGTCACTCAGACTCACAGCAGGCGCAGCTCCGAGAGGGTCACTCAGGCTCACAGCAGGCGCAGCTCCGAGAGGGTCACTCAGGCTCACAGCAGGCGCAGCTCCGAGAGGGTCACTCAGGCTCACAGCAGTCACAGCTCCGAGAGGGTCACTCAGGCTCACATCAGTGGCAGCTCCGAGAGGGTCCCTCAGGCTCACAGCAGTGGCAGCTCCGAGAGGGTCACTCAGGCTCACAGCAGGCACAGCTCCGAGAGGGTCACTCAGGCTCACAGCAGGCGCAGCTCCGAGAGGGTCACTCAGACTCACAGCAGGCGCAGCTCCGAGAGGGTCACTCAGGCTCACAGCAGGCGCAGCTCCGAGAGGGTCACTCAGGCTCACAGCAGGCGCAACTCCGAGAGGGTCACTCAGGCTCACAGCAGGTGCAGCTCCCGAGAGGGTCACTCAGGCTCACAGCAGTCACAGCTCCGAGAGGGTCACTCAGGCTCACAGCAGTGGCAGCTCCGAGAGGGTCACTCAGGCTCACAGCAGGCGCAGCTCCGAGAGGGTCACTCAGGCTCACAGCAGGGGCAGCTCCGGGAGGGTCACTCAGGCTCACAGCAGTGGCAGCTCCGAGAGGGTCACTCAGACTCACAGCAGGCGCAGCTCCGAGAGGGTCCCTCAGGCTCACAGCAGGCGCAGCTCCGAGAGGGTCACTCAGGCTCACAGCAGGCGCAGCTCCGAGAGGGTCACTCAGACTCACAGCAGGTGCAGCTCCGAGAGGGTCACTCAGGCTCACAGCAGGTGCAGCTCCGAGAGGGTCACTCAGGCTCACAGCAGGCGCAGCTCCGAGAGGGTCACTCAGACTCACAGCAGGCGCAGCTCCGAGAGGGTCACTCAGGCTCACAGCAGTCACAGCTCCGAGAGGGTCACTCAGGCTCACAGCAGTGGCAGCTCCGAGAGGGTCACTCAGGCTCACAGCAGGCGCAGCTCCGAGAGGGTCACTCAGGCTCACAGCAGGGGCAGCTCCGGGAGGGTCACTCAGGCTCACAGCAGTGGCAGCTCCGAGAGGGTCACTCAGACTCACAGCAGGCGCAGCTCCGAGAGGGTCCCTCAGGCTCACAGCAGGCGCAGCTCCGAGAGGGTCACTCAGGCTCACAGCAGGCGCAGCTCCGAGAGGGTCACTCAGACTCACAGCAGGTGCAGCTCCGAGAGGGTCACTCAGGCTCACAGCAGGCGCAGCTCCGAGAGGGTCACTCAGGCTCACAGCAGGCGCAGCTCCGAGAGGGTCACTCAGACTCACAGCAGGCGCAGCTCCGAGAGGGTCACTCAGGCTCACAGCAGGCACAGCTCCGAGAGGGTCACTCAGACTCACAGCAGGCGCAGCTCCGAGAGGGTCACTCAGGCGGCGCAGCTCCGAGAGGGTCCCTCAGGCTCACAGCAGTGGCAGCTCCGAGAGGGTCACTCAGGCTCACAGCAGGCACAGCTCCGAGAGGGTCACTCAGACTCACAGCAGGCGCAGCTCCGAGAGGGTCACTCAGGCTCACAGCAGGCGCAGCTCCGAGAGGGTCACTCAGGCTCACAGCAGGCGCAACTCCGAGAGGGTCACTCAGGCTCACAGCAGGCGCAGCTCCGAGAGGGTCACTCAGGCTCACAGCAGTCACAGCTCCGAGAGGGTCACTCAGGCTCACAGCAGTGGCAGCTCCGAGAGGGTCACTCAGGCTCACAGCAGGCGCAGCTCCGAGAGGGTCACTCAGGCTCACAGCAGGGGCAGCTCCGGGAGGGTCACTCAGGCTCACAGCAGTGGCAGCTCCGAGAGGGTCACTCAGACTCACAGCAGGCGCAGCTCCGAGAGGGTCCCTCAGGCTCACAGCAGGCGCAGCTCCGAGAGGGTCACTCAGGCTCACAGCAGGCGCAGCTCCGAGAGGGTCACTCAGACTCTCAGCAGGTGCAGCTCCGAGAGGGTCACTCAGGCTCACAGCAGGTGCAGCTCCGAGAGGGTCACTCAGGCTCACAGCAGGCGCAGCTCCGAGAGGGTCACTCAGACTCACAGCAGGCGCAGCTCCGAGAGGGTCACTCAGGCTCACAGCAGGCACAGCTCCGAGAGGGTCACTCAGGCTCACAGCAGTCACAGCTCCGAGAGGGTCACTCAGGCTCACATCAGTGGCAGCTCCGAGAGGGTCCCTCAGGCTCACAGCAGTGGCAGCTCCGAGAGGGTCACTCAGGCTCACAGCAGGCACAGCTCCGAGAGGGTCACTCAGGCTCACAGCAGGCGCAGCTCCGAGAGGGTCACTCAGGCTCACAGCAGACGCAGCTCCGAGAGGGTCACTCAGGCTCACAGCAGGCGCAGCTCCGAGAGGGTCACTCAGGCTCACAGCAGTGGCAGCTCCGAGAGGGTCACACAGGCTCACAGCAGGCGCAGCTCCGAGAGGGTCACTCAGGCTCACAGCAGGCGCAGCTCCGAGAGGGTCACTCAGGCTCACAGCAGGCGCAGCTCCGAGAGGGTCACTCAGGCTCACAGCAGGCGCAGCTCCGAGAAGGTCACTCATTATTGATTTAAATTTACCACCGCGGGGCGGTGCGAGCAGCGCTATCACGCAGCCGAGCCAACCTCTCAAACTTTTAATTGTGGAGCCAGTAATATGCAACCACACTGCTGAAGGCAGGCCCCGCCCCGGGTCTCGGTATGAGTCAGCGCAGAGCCGCCGGCGGGCGGGAATTTCAAGCCAGCAGGACTAAAAGATACATTGTAGCACTAAGCAGGCAGCAGTGCACAAGATGGTTAACCGTTCACTGAGCCTGCTGGCAAGTCTGCGGGGAGCAGCAGAGCCGGCGCACAGGTGTCACAGTCGCCGGCGCTGGCGCTAGCAGCCTGGCATAGCCAGTTCAGCGCTGGTATGGCAGAGTGAGAGTGGCATTAAAATGCGTGACAATGCATTTCAGTGCGGTGATGCGGAACACCACACTGAAATGCGTTAGAGTCACACCTGATGCGTGATACTTGGCAGGCATGTATACCCCCCCACACACACACGCGCACTCACACACAGCTTCTGCCTTTGTGAAGGAGTCCCAGAGAGCACTTGAGGCAATTGGGCAGGTGCAGAGAACCTGTACCTTTGACTACCAGCATTTTTCAGTGGAAAACAGGCGTCTTGGAAAAGTGAGTCGCTGCTCTTTCATACTGCGACGTCGAGAACTGCTGCCACCTTGTATTGTATTGTAATTGCATTTATATAGCGCTTACTACCCCTGACGAGGCATCAAAGCGCTTTTGGCCGACATGCTAATTCTTAAACTTTACTCCTTTGATGGACAGTATTTTATTTTTGAAGGAAGGTCAACACATACAGCTGTTGTCCGGACCCCACCCTACTTGCGACCCCTCGCTTGTTATGAGCAACAGAATCGAGAATACTGTCCTGCTACTGGGGTGTGGCCAAGGTGCGCATCCGGGTTGTGAAGTAAAGATAAAACGCCACGCCATTAGCCCAATATGCGCTGAGATTTTGCACCACAGACCATCTAGGTTTAGATCTGCAGTATTCTGTCAGCCCCTCTCAGGCCGACAGTCTGAAGGCCAAATTTGGCCTCGATGTGGGTTAGACCTCAGCATCCCGGGACTACGAGACCCAGAATGCAAAGAATAATCATAAACTGGAGCAGCGAGTTATACGCGGAATTTGGATACCAGGACAGCATCTGTAAAGTTAATTGGCTAGATTTTAGGTTACCTTTTTGGTGTGGGGCTAAAAGTCCCAGCATGCTTGAATGCGGACTGAAAATACAATAGCGCCGACAGAAGCGCCCTCACGAAGTGGGATCTTTTAATGGCAATATGCGCAAGTTCATGTTACTTACCAGAGGCGGGGCCAATGATTTGCACGCTTCTGTGGACCGCCCACCCTCCCCCACCCGATGTGTCCACAGAAGGCACCAGTCTGATCGAAGATCTGCAATGCAGTTCAGACTTTAACACACACTATAGCAGTTGTGCTAGGTTGTTGTGATGTGTCCCGCTAGTGGAACCAAAGCAGCCCCGACGATCACACCAGCCCCCACTAGCCACATCTCCCACCAAAACACTCAGGTTTCAACCCATTTCTCTCGCCGCCCGCTTCTCAAACACAAAAAACCCAAGCACAACTAAAGCATGAAACTGTTCGAACAGTGAAATATATACAACATCGGGACAAAAAGATCCCACAAAACAAAAATAGAAAAAAAAATTGCTGTACTAATGTACCTAACGCCCATCGCAGGTGTGTGATATCTTCCACGTTGAGAAGTATTTTGAAAACTCTGAGAGCGGATAAAACTTTAAACGGGCGTTTGTATTCCATTTACGCATATATATATAGTAGTTGCACATAAACTAGATGCGTTTTGAGTTAGAGGAGCTACGCTATGCAAAATGTAAATATCTCATACTATGCCCATGTTCACGGCACTGTGCCCCTCAGCCAAAACCCTTTCAAACGCTAATTTACTTACAGCAGTTGACCAGGAAGGGTCACACATTAGGAAACAATACGTATCTGACTGTAAACAAGATAGCCTCTAGGTGGCGCCAGAACGCAATATATTTCCCACAAACTAATATACTAGTCAATCAGATACAGCAACGAGTAGTACAAGCGCTCGCAGCCACTTGTTTATCTTTGCATTGCACTTTCACTTTCAGTGAAAGCGCTATGATGCCGTGATGCTGCTTATTCTAAACAGATGGCCCCCTAATGAAGATAAGAAAATGCTTTGTGACAGCCGCAAAGCAGACGAGACAGTCCGGATGGGCCGGACAAAAAGGCGAAAGGGCAGTGGCTACAAAACCCCATTTCCAATGGCAGGCCACCGATTAGCATAAACGGTGACGCCAGCCAATGGAAATGAGGGGCGGGGCTTCAAGCCCGCTTCTGAAATCCCTCTCTCACAATATCTCTCGCCAGCGAGCAGCGCATGCGCTACAACGCTAGGCGAGACCTAAAAATGGGGGGGTGGAGTCCAAGGGGTGGAGATATGGTGCTATTCAGCTCTCTTCCTGCGCTGGCACACTTGTGGCTGTCTATTGCCAATGCAGTTACCCTCCCACCATACTGCAAGAGTGTCTGCGTTATGGGCAGGATTAGTTTTGTGCAGGAAGCGATGCCTTCCTGCATAAAAACAACCGAACGGGTATTGTTTATCGAAAGGTGCGATATTACCGCATCTCAGGAGTTATGAGAGGGTTCAGACATCTTTCACAATGGCTGTTGTTCTTATCCCATCTCAGCACAGCCTCCTTGCTCAGGTAGAGCAAAGTCTGGCTTAGATTGTCATTAAAATGTAAGGTCATCCCCACCAGTATTAACTGTGATGCCATGCTGTTAGTCATTATTTGCAGTAATAATTTTAAAAGTTGCCTGTTTAATTTTTATAATAATGAATTTTCTTACGCCGTGAATAATAACTTCCCGAGATGTGATTATTTATAAGGATTTTAAAGCAATTTATCCTGTGATGGCTAGTGTTCCAATCTTAGAGCCACAAGCTTGGTCATTTTATTCTGGGGACTGACCTGTTTAACGTGCACAAACATGACGGATCAAAGAGCTTACAGGTACCTACCTTTTTTGGGAGAGGGTGATCGCCCACTATCGATTATGTACTTATGACTTGATCAATGCACAACCTCATGTTAAAGAGTAAAATTCATAACCTATGTTTTGGGGGCCATAATCCTTTCACTATATCCATCACTCTCCCTTCCTCTGGGTCTTTCAGTCGGCCCAGAAGGCTACACCCCAAGAATGGTGTTTTGCGTTTGGGGTGGAAACCCCCTAACCCAAATTAGTTTCTTGTGTCTTTGGTTAAGGCAAAAATGGATATGGTTTCTTAGCTATATAAAAGTGGAGGCTTTCTCGATGTAGTGACCGGCTGACCACATTCTAGTGTTTCCTTATAATGTGTTCCCACCAGCCACTCCTAGAGGGCTTGCTTCCACACTCACCCCACGCCCATCCACCACAGGTGTCACAGGATATGTGACCCTGGCAATAAAAGGTGCCGGGCGCACATGCCCTGGACCAGTTCCAGATACCGTAACAATGTGTCTGTGTGATTATTATTAAGGTATGGGGCCCTAGGGCCCCGACACTTTATATTTGCGACGAGTGGGTCGGCCTCCATGTGCAGCAGCCCTGTGAATTGGGGAGGGGGTGAAGTATAGCCAGGGTAGACGGCTCCCCTGCCAACACGCTGCACCAAGGAAGAGGGTGGCCTCAGTTTAAGGCAGTCCTGGATGCACGCTGCACCGGCAGAAGAAATTAATGGGGCACGCCGTGGTGAGGAAGCCGGCAGGAAGCATGTAAAAATGGCAGAGTATAGTGCTGTGCATCGCGATGTGACAGATGAAAGGCGGTCCCCCAGAGAAATAAGGGGTGGAGTGACCGTTCAGTCATTGGACGTGAGGTGAGCCCCAGCAATGACAGTGAGCAAGGCGACCTTACTTGAGTTCAGTATGACTGTTCCTTCGGTTGTTCCTTCGGTGTTCCTCTCACCTGCAGCTATGGGAGTATTTGCTTGTTCTTGCTCTGCCAACGGCGCCACGACGACAGTGAGCAAGGCGAGAGGGAACGGACTGTATATGCTGCATCCAGAATGTGAAATATGCCCCGCAGTGAGATGTGATTGAGCCTGTCCCAGTGTGGGGGAAGCCTGTACAGTCGACCGGGGGCAGCCTGTGGTCCCACTAAGTGAAGAGGGCAGAGAGAGTAGTAGGCGTTTCAAGCACCAGGCCCGGCTGTACCCGTGAACCCTGCAGAGTGAGTGAAGCTGCAGAGGCTCTGAAGAGTGAACAGGGAGGGACTCATTTCCAAAAAGTGTTGCATCGCTGCGTGAAAACATCAACAATGACGCAACACTTTTAGAGTGCGCCCTCCATTCGACACCATGGACGCGTCGTATTTACTGCATGGTGCTCCATGTCGCAAGGATTTGCAGATACGTCAGCATTCCTGATGTATCTGTAGGTGCAAAAGTGGCGCATTGCTGGGGTGTTTCTGAAAACAGATGCAACTCCAGCAATGTGTCCGTTCACATGGGGCAAGCATCATGTGAAAGGGCCTGTGTCTTTTGACGCAGTGATGTCCTAGAAGTGTTGCAGTGAAATCTCATAGATTTCACTGCAACACTTCTGCGACCATTTTCGGCACCGGAACGCCCACCCTGCATACATTATACCTGTCGCAGGTATAATGTAGAGCAGGGGTGTAGTGACGCATCTTCCTAGATGCGTCACTTTGTAAATATGGCGCTCTTTGGTGCATTTTTTACACCGCCGCAGCGTCATAAAAAATGATGCAACGGCAGCGTAATTGCCTCATAAATAAGGCCCTGAGTGCCCACCTACCTGAGGATTACGAAGCACTGTGGGCGAAGAGGTGCTGCCGCTCCGTGAGAGTGCACCACAGCACGTGCATCAGAGCGCTGAATTGGCCCAGTGAAGGCATTTAGTTGCGGGCCGGTGAAGGGTGTCCCGCGAATTGAGCCTGCTGCGGCAGATGGGTCTTCCGCAGGTGGAAGGTGCCGAGCTAGACGAGGCCAAGCGAGCACAGTGTGAGGCAGAGCGAGCACAGTGTGAGGCCTCGCACGGCCCGTAGTGACGAGAGACTGCTGCTTGAGTGCGGGGACAGGAACTTGCATAGAAACCCTGCTGCACCTGCTGTAGCAGCCACACGCTGCATAGATTGCTTCCCAAAGGAAAAAAAAAGTAGAAGAAATGAGGACGCCGGCCGGGGTGTGGCGAAGGGCAGCACTGCGGGCTTACCTGGCTGCTGAGGTGCTGGAGGTAAGCAGGTGGGGCCACTGCAGAGCACAGTGCAGCACGAGCACCCCCCCCGGAGAAAGGCATCGCTAGGAGTGGAGTAGCGTCAGGTATCTCCAGCCCCACGAGGCCTGAAAACGGAGGAAGTGAGGCTGTGGCCTAGGAGGAGAGGCGGTCACAGCGCCACCTGGAGGTCGCAAGGGGTGCCACGTCTTGCAGAGACAATTGAATAGGGCCCAGCTGTGGAGGACTGTAAATGGTGCTCCAGTACCACCTAATGCCATAGGTGGTTACTGCAAGGAAGCAAAACAGAAACTATAGTGAGGGAAGTCCTGCAACGCGAAGAAGGAGAGGTGGGCCTGAACTGCAAAGGTCAGCATCAAGAGGGCATAAACTGGCCAAGATACTGGGCAAGAGTGTACCCTATGCCGCCCAAGTGAGGAGACGGTCATAGGCAGAGATGAGACTGGGTATGGACAGTGGAAAAGTGAGGTAATGTAAATCCCAGCAAGCAACGCCAAAGACTGGTTACCCTGGGAGAAGGCTGGAAGGGTGTTGGCTGGAGAAAAGAAGCCTCAGACCAGCAAAAAGCATTTATGAGAAGAAGATGGGCGATGAGTGCCCCATGCTGTCGTATATCACCACCGCATTCAGGAGGAGAGCAATGACTGTGACCCCAGTGATGAAAGGATGCCACCGCAAGAGGAGGAACAGGGTTTGCAAGGCACCAGCAGAAGGAAAACCCTCAAGTGAAGGACAGAGGGCGTAAAGTCAGAAGTGCACCGAAGACCGCACCAGAGAAACTGACAGTACAGGCATGAGCTCTGGAACGAAGAGGGCCCATGTCGTAACAGGGTGTGCCTGACCCAGCGAAGCCTGTCTGAGTGGAGGCAGAAGAGAGTGCCACATCAGTGTAGCCTTGGGGCGCAAGGAGTGCATCTTCAAGTGACGAAGAGACCTGTGAGAGGTCGATGAAGAAGAAGACCTGTGAGAAGTCGATGGAGAAGAAGACCTGTGAGAGGTTGATGGAAAAGAAGACCTGTGAGAGGTCGATGGAGAAGAAGACCTGTGAGAGGTCGATGGAGAAGAAGACCTGTGAGAGGTCGATGGAGAAGAAGACATGTGAGAGGTTGATGGAGAAGAAGACCTGTGAGAGGTCGATGGAGAAGAAGACCTGTGAGAGGTCGATGGAGAAGAGGACCTGTGAGAGGTCGATGGAGAAGAAGACCTGTGAGAGGTCGATGGAGAAGAAGACATGTGAGAGGTCGATGGAGAAGAAGACATGTGAGAGGTCGATGGAGAAGAGGACCTGTGAGAGATCGATGGAGAAGAAGACATGTGAGAGGTCGATGGAGAAGAGGACCTGTGAGAGGTCGATGGAGAAGAGGACCTGTGAGAGGTCGATGGAGAAGAAGACCTGTGAGAGGTCGACGGAGAAGAAGACATGTGAGAGGTCGATGGAGAAGAGGACCTGTGAGAGATCGATGGAGAAGAAGACATGTGAGAGATCGATGGAGAAGAGGACCTGTGAGAGGTCGATGGAGAAGAAGACCTGTGAGAGGTCGATGGAGAAGAAGACATGCGAGAGGTCGATGGAGAAGAAGACCTGTGAGAGGTCAATGGAGAAGAGGATCTGTGAGAGGTCGATGGAGAAGAAGACATGTGAGAGGTCGATGGAGAAGAGGACCTGTGAGAGGTTGATGGAGAAGAAGACCTGTGAGAGGCTGATGGAGAAGAAGACCTGTGACAGGTCGATGGAGAAGAAGACCTGTGACAGGTTGATGGAGAAGAAGACCTGTGAGAGGTCGATGGAAAAGAAGACCTGTGAGAGGTCGATGGAGAAGAAGACATGTGAGATGTCGATGGAGAAGAAGACCTGTGAGAGGTCGATGGAGAAGAGGACCTGTGAGAGGTTGATGGAGAAGAAGACATGTGAGAAGTCGATGGAGAAGAGGACTTGTGAGAGGTCGATGGAGAAGAAGACCTATGAGAAGTCGATGGAGAAGAAGACATGTGAGAGGTCGATGGAGAAGAAGACCTGTGAGAGGTCGTTGGAGAAGAAGACCTGTGAGAGGTCGATGGAAAAGAAGAACTGTGAGAGGTCGATGGAGAAGAAGACATGTGAGAGGTCGATGGAGAAGAAGACCTGTGAGAGGTCGATGGAGAAGAAGACCTGTGAGAGGTCGATGGAGAAGAAGACATGTGAGAGGTCGATGGAGAAGAGTACCTGTGAGAGGTCTATGGAGAAGAAGACCTGTGAAAGGTCGATGGAGAAGAAGACCTGTGAGAGGCTGATGGAGAAGAAGACCTGTGAGAGGCTGATGGAGAAGAAGACCTGTGACAGGTCGATGGAGAAGAAGACCTGTGACAGGTTGATGGAGAAGAAGACCCGTGAGAGGTTGATGGAAAAGAAGACCTGTGAGAGGTCGATGGAGAAGAAGACCTGTGAGAGGTCGTTGGAGAAGAAGACCTGTGAGAGGTCGATGGAAAAGAAGAACTGTGAGAGGTCGATGGAGAAGAAGACATGTGAGAGGTCGATGGAGAAGAAGACCTGTGAGAGGTCGATGGAGAAGAAGACATGTGAGAGGTCGATGGAGAAGAGGACCTGTGAAAGGTCGATGGAGAAGAAGACCTGTGAGAGGTCTATGGAGAAGAAGACCTGTGAAAGGTCGATGGAGAAGAAGACCTGTGAAAGGTCGATGGAGAAGAAGACCTGTGAGAAGTCGATAGAGAAGAAGACCTGTGAGAGGCTGATGGAGAAGAAGACCTGTGACAGGTCGATGGAGAAGAAGACCTGTGAGAGGTCGTGAAAAGAAGAAGATCACGATGAGAGGTCTGGTCAGTGGATGAGGAGAAAGCTCAGTCCTAGGGGTAGGACATGGCCAGGGAGACCCATGTGAAGTGCACGTCACATGGAGAGGCCTGATCAGAAGAAAGAAGAGTAATACAAGATGGTGTCAGACCGCGTCTTGAAGAGGATGAAGATGAAAGGGAAGACGTGCGGCACGAGGCCACAGCACTGGAGCCCGAAGAAAGAAGAAGAGAAGGGTGTGTAATAGACATCTGGCACACCTCAAAGTAAAGAATATGACTGTGAGTGTGATCGCAATCAAACATCTTAGGAGCTGTGGATATCTAGAGTGAAGCACTGTACCCATGAAACACCCTGAGGTCAGTGAGACATCTTTGGAACCATGAGAGGCTGGCATCCCAGAAATCCTTAGCTAGACCAAGCGAACCTGAAGCCTGCGGAAGAGAGCCAGCTGGACCATTTGTAACATCCACCTTTGGGGTTGCACGTGAGACTGGTTTGTGGTCCTGTTTGGACGTCCTGAGTGACCTCTGTCGTGGGGCCTAGGAGAGGATCTGGACAACCCACACTGGTCCGTGGCAATCCACGGGCAAGGGCCTCAGGGATAACCGGTGAGTGAGGACTCCCAACATGAGAGATGCATCTGCAGCAGCTCCCCAGCAGGTACCAGGAAGCACGAAGATTCCTGTTGGAGTATGGCTACCCCAAGAATTGTCCTGTCAATGCCGGTGCACCAGAGTCAGGATGGCAGGAGTAACCCGACCTGGAAACAACTACCCTCGAGGCAGAGTGACTTGAAGGTGGGACTCGTAGGGATTCCTCTGTGGGGCTATAGTATGGCTGTAGGACTTGGCCTTTTTGGCTAAAGTTCCCTAAATGTTTTGCTTTCCCCCTAGACCGTTTTCCTGACATAGAGTAGCCAATTTAGATGCTGTGGGTACTTTGCCACTGCTGATCAGTGTCAAAGTACAAGTGTTCCCTGTTTAAATGGTAATGGTAATTGGTTGTCCATGATTGGTATATTTGCCTTACTAGTAAAGTCCCTAGTAATGTGCACTGTGTGTGCCAGGGCTAGTAATGCAAAGGTGCGCAGAGAAGGGAACTCAGGCCTACAGTGTAGGGCCTGCGCGCATTTTGCTAAGTTAGCATGTGTCCTGACAAGTGCAACCACTTGTCAGGCCTTACTTTCCCTTTTTCATACACAGGAGGCACCCCTATGGTAGGACCAGGGTAACCCCTGGGCAGGGTGCAGTGTAGGTGAAAGGCAGGACAGGTACTGAGGTGTGTGCTGTGTCCTGACAGTGAAAAACACTCCATTTCGTTTTTCCCTGGTGAAAGGCCATCCTGCACATAGGACAGAATGGGGGAGGCTGGGTATTGTGTTTGTTAGCCTAGTTTCCCATCAGTTTGAAATGGAAAGGTGACGTTTGGTATGTATGAACTCACAGTGTCATAATACATCTTTCTATGAAAGTTGTTTTGGCCTTGTGTGTTCAGAAGCCACTCTTTTAGAAAGTGGCTGAATGTTGTGCTTTTAGCATTTCTGTGTGTCTATGCTGAATGTGGATTGACCGTCTGGATCTGAAAGGTGAGAGGAGCTGGGGGAGGTCTTGACCCAAGGGAGTGGTTGAGATGCCACCAAGCTGACATGCATCTGGAGAGCAGGGGGAGGAGAAGCCCGGGAGGTGAAGGGGCCTGGGCTGGTGCTATAAACCAATTGACCCATCTCCAGCTGAGTGATTAAGGATCCAGACCCCCGGTATCAAAGGGAAAAAGGTGACACTGGGAGGGAGACACCCAGAACTGATTTAGGCAGGGGTCAGGGACCCCTGAGCACAAAGAAATTCAAAGACATGAAGGGGTATAACTAAGAGAACTGAAACCCCTAGAATTTGGTGTCGTTTTGAATGGCGAAATGGACAGGTCGAGTCTCTGGCGGCTCTGATCTGTTGCATGGTCAAGAAGAACCTCTGCCTGGAAGAAGTTGCTGAAGAGACTGCTGGATAGGACTGACCCTTGCTTCGTGATCTGGACTGCAGTTTCTAACTTTTTGCTAAGGAAGAGACTGAAGGGACATTGCAGTGGGTGGTGTCCCCCCCTTCTTGAACAGGACTGTGCTTTGTGCTGTGTCCTGAACCCCAAGGGCCCGAGGTGAGCTGGCTCCCTGTTTGGAAACACAGGAACATAAAAGTTCCCGGAGACGTCCCAAGCAACGCGGTGTGCGCGTGCTTTTTGCAGCTTGAGACCCTCGGAAGTTGTGCCTGGTGATCTGGGGCACACTGAAGTAAACGGAATCTCTGACGCGCAGGGTGCGTGTCGTGGTGCAAGGCAGGCGTTGGTGAAGGGCGCCTGGTCGTGGCATGCACCGGGAGAGGACGTGAGACTCAGACGCGCAGGGTGTGTGTTGTGGTGCAAGGTAGGCGTTGGTGAAGAGCGTGTGGTCGTGTGTGCACCGAGCGGAGAAGTGAGTCTCTGACGCGCAGGGTGCGTGTCGTGGTACAAGGCAGGCGTTGGTGAAGAGCGCCTGGTCGTGTGTGCACCGAGCGGAGAAGTGAGTCTCTGATGTGCAGGGTGCGTGTCGTGGTGCAAGGCAGGCGGTGAAGAGCGCCTGGTCATCTTGGGCACCGGAGGAAGAGGTGAGACTCGGACGCCCAGGGTGCATGTCGAGGTGCAAGTCGAGGCGTTGGTGAAGTACGCCTGGTCATCGTGTGCACCAGAGAAGAGGCGAGACTCGGACGCGCAGGGTGCGTGTCGAGTTGCAATCCGAGGCGTTGGTGAAGTGCGCCTGGTCATCGTGTGCACCAGAGGAGAGGCGAGTCTCGGACACGCAGAGTGCGTTTCGGGGTGCAAACAGAGGCGCTGGTGAGGAGTGCCTGGAAGGGTGTGCACCGAAATTGAAGTAATTCCCAAAAGTGCTGAGGGCGGGTCTCGGTGTCCACTGAGTCCGCCGGAAGGAGGGCCAAGTCATTCAGCCCTCGGAGTTAAGCAGTAGCGGCACGGACCGGCTGCCCCGGAGGAGCTGAGCCGCTGGCCCGAGCTCGCAATGCCCATTAACGGAGTTCTGGATCAAGGCCCAAGTCACTGACGGAGGAGAGGAGAGTGGGGTCACGCTCCCCAGGTAACGTGGATCACCATCTGGGGTGGGGTGCGGGCTCGGAGGGACACTCTCTCGGCCTCTCGCTTCAGTCAGCTGCGCGAGCCTGTTGCTTCGGATCGCGGCCCGTGCTGGCCCAAGGAGGGGCAGTACTGGGGCCGGAGTGAGAAGCGGTACTTTTGTGTCATCATTGATCCGTGTTGGGGGCAACGGTTAACGGAGCACCTAAACTGTCGTATTACACTTTGCATTATTGCTGCTAACGAACTATCGAACTGTCGTATGACGCCTGACATTATTTGTGCCTAACGAACTACATGCTTGATGTGCTACGCACTGCGTTATTTTTCCCTTGCAGAGTAAGATTGTAACGTGGCGCATTGCATTAGTTCTTCATTGCACTGTACGTGATTGTAGCGTGACGTATTGCATTATTTCTTCATTGCACAGTATGTGATTGTAGCGTGACGCATTGCTCTATTTCTTCCTTGCACAGGGCATGCTGGTGGTGATACGCATTGCATTATTCCTTCTATTGCAAAGTACATGACTGTGGCTACGCATTGCATTGTTTCTCTATTGCACAGTACAGGAGTCTATCGTTACGCATTGCAGTGTTTCTCTCATTTTGCAACGTGTGTGATTTTAGCAATACGACCTACCTAACCTTTTGGAAATGGTTAGAAGTCAGCCTAACTGTTGGTTGGAAGCGGTGGTCGGAATTTGAACCTATCAACCCACCGGAAAGAATACTACCCATTCTTATATGTTTGTTGTTGTATCGTGTGATCATATCGTATATCTTTTAAAATAAAGTATACTCGTTTTATAAAACTCGTGTGGAGTCTATTTGTGGTGACATCATTGGGTTGCTGTGAGTGTGGCTGCACATACTGTACACTCGTGCCTTGGAGATAGGCCTGGCTGCCCGTGCCAAGCTACTAAGGGGGTGAGCAGGGCTATCTCCGACAATGTCCTTACTTAGCCTAACGTTGAAACGAGGGGTCCGAAATTCGCACTTGGTGACAGTGGGGTGGGACGGAGGCTCCCAATACCAGCATTAAGTGGCAGCGGTGTGAGATAAGGTCCCCCACGTCCAACAATGGTTTTGGAGCGACACAGCGTAGTCCACACAGTCCCCTGGAAGCCTGGTGAAAAGGACCTCAGGGGACTCCCGAATCCTGGTATGAGAGGGGAATCCTGGTGAGAGAAGGATGTCAGGAATTGCTCCACCATCGGGCAGCTGGAAGCACTGCGGCATCTGAGAAAGACTTGTTAACAGTAACCAGGTTGTCATCAGCCTTTGGAGGTTATCTGTACATGGAGCCGGGGCGTCTTTGAAAATGTATCAGCCACAGACTTCACTTTTGCCCCACATGCACCCTCACAGGAAGCATTGTATATAGACTTCCACGTAGTGAGTCCAGGTGTGACAGCACCCACAGTGCCCAGCTGAACTGTGACAATTCGAACTGGTGAGCGAGTAATCCAAAGTTCAGCTACACTGGCATTCGTGCCCTGAGCAGTCTGGTTAAAACAGCAGAGGCGTGCCGTGATGCCTGATGATCCCAGCTGCACTTGTCCACATATCCTTTCCTGCTAGCAGCTTTAATGAACTCAGTGGAGTTGTTGTTTTGTTATTTTGTTCTCTCCCACAGGTTGGACTTGTCCCATTTTTTTATAAAGGTTGGGAGGGATGTAGTGACTGGCTGGTCATATTCTAGTGTTTCCTAATAATGTGTTTCCACCAGCCACTCCTAGAGGGCTGGTTTCCACACTCACCCCACACCCATCCATCACAGGTGTCACAGGACATGTGACCCTGGTAATTAAAGGGGCCGGGCGCACATGTTGTGGTCCAGTTCCAGAAACCCTAACACTGTGTCTGTGATTATTTTTAGGGTATGGGTGCCTATGGCCCCGACACTTTACACTCGGCGCTGTGTGCCACAGCTAAATCTCTGCTCATGAAACCAATCTTTCCCTGCTCCGAATAACCTCCCAAATGGTTAAATGCTGTGTGTTCTCTAGCAAATAGACGCCCAGGACATCTCCTTGCTAAGGTCTCCAGGGTCAAAGCAGAGGTGGTCCATCTCAGTCTCATTTATAAACTTACCATTAGAGCTAGGAAAAGGGAGATTAGGTCAAACAATCTGTGTCCTTATTGAAGCCCACAAGAATAAATGCCCAATGGTGTTTTGGCATGTGGTTCGTAAGGTCTGCAGCCGGGAGAGTATCCTGCCCTCTGTTACTTCTCATATCAACGCCGACCAGTGTTAGACCCATTTGTCTAATATTTATCACATGAGCGATCAATCAGTATGCTACCCCTCAAGTACTGACTTTAATATATGGGGTTCCTATCTTAGAATGGAGCTGGGGAGGTTGTCGAGGCCTTTCGGACACCTGGACCAGATGTGGTCCCCATTTATGTGTGCGCCGGGCTCCTTACTAATGTTTTTAAAAATTGTAACTCCAATAAAATTCCGCCTTCATGGTCGACTTCCCGGATTAGCCCAACTTTAAAAAGGGAAGCATTGGGATCCTCGATGTTATAAGCCAGTTTCCTTCACTGACTCATCAGCCAACGTTTTGAGCAGATTAGTATTTAGTACAATTAGGGCATGAGACAAAGACGGAAACATTCTTAGGCCTCGGCAGTATGGAGCAGTGCCTGAACCCCCATTTTGTTATTGGGTAATATGTTGTTGTTAAACGATGCTGTTAGACCTGACAGCCTTCAGAGTGGTCTTCCTTCAAAGTTTTTGCCATCTCCCCTCCTGTTTGCTGAAATTTGTTTTTGCTGGCTTTAGGACTCTGTGCACTTTACTACAACAAACCAGTGCTAGAGTGCTTGTGCTCACTCCTCTAACCATTTTAAAATTGATTTACACCTAATTGGCACATTTAATTTACTTATAAGTGCCTAGTGAAGTGGTCCAGCATAAACCCCAGGTTTGAGAATGGAATGCTAGAAGCAGCACCCTCATTGGCAGGTCAGCCAGGCTCCAGCTTGTGTATACACCAGCGTGCAGTACCACGGATCGTCACTAGAGGTCCCAGTCCAGTCACACTAGCACTGCACACGAACAACTAAAGCCTCCTAATACATGACAACTGTGACGTCACCGCCCCTGTGTTTTCATGAGCACACATTCACAAATTCAAATAGGAATTTATCACACTTTTTGCTCCTCTGGTTAGCGTTTAAATGCACAAAAAGTGTCATCTGTTTGAACAAAGGACAGTCCTGATGCACAATATCAGGGTGTGAGCGCAGATGGTATTTGATAGTGTGGACAATCGACAAGCATCGCCAGCTTCCTGCAGCTCTTATAAAATAGCTCAAACTATCACTAATGCGCGACCTGTTGCATTTGGAAATGCTTGTTTCCTTGAGCAGCGCTTTTATGATAGCACTTCCTCTGCCACGTGACAGCCTCTGTACGCACATCCGGCTGTTAGGATAGCACTTCCTGTGCCGCGGCCCGGCCTCCGAGCGCACATCCGGCTGCCCATAATGCACTGCAAATACGGCAAACCCTTCTCCCCAAACACGATAAACGACACTTTGCATTCATTAGACTTTAATTTGGTGATTGATGCTGCGTGACGTGCCCGCGTGCGTCCGCACTCATGAGCGTGTGTCTGCACGTGCAGTCGGCGTAACATTGAAAGCAGACGCAATCCAACGCTCAAAATCTACGTGGAATACATTGCAACATTTTTAAACTGCTCTTTTCTTGAAGTCAGCTGGACTGCGCGTGCCGCTGATGGAAAAGAACGTTGCAATTTTTGGAAGATCTTTCAAAACAGAAAGGTCCGCTCTCTCGGTTTAATGAAGTTTAAATCTCTCTCTTTCTCGGAGTGATTTTATGTAAAGGACTTGAAGGTTGAGATTAGAAAATGTTTCAGGTTAGAAGGTGCCTGGTGCCTGCCCCCCCAACGCTCAGAGGGCTTCCCAGGCTCATACAGACAGTTTATGAGCTGCTGTGGGCTGGCTGCTCTGGCGTCCCCCCTAGACAGCTTCCCAGGCACACACAGACAGTTTATGAGCAGCTGTGGGTTGGCTGGTCTGGCGTCCCCCTCAGACAGCTTCCCAGGCACACACAGACAGTTTATGAGCTGCTGTGGGTTGGCTGGTCTGGCGTCCCCCCTCCAGACAGCTTCCCAGGCACACACAGACAGTTTATGAGCTGTTGTTGGCTGGCTGGTCTGGCGTGTCCCCCCCAGACAGCTTCCCAGGCACACACAGACAGTTTATGAGCTGCTGTGGGCTGGCTGCTCTGGCGTCCCTCCCACCCCCCCCCAGACAGCTTCCCAGGCACACACAGACAGTTTATGAGCTGCTGTGGGCTGGCTGCTCTGGCGTCCCTCCCACCGCCCCAGACAGCTTCCCAGGCACACACAGACAGTTTATGAGCAGCTGTGGGTTGCCAGCTCAGGCGTCCCCTCAGACAGCTTCCCAGGCACACATAGACAGTTTATGAGCTGCTGTGGGTTGGCTGGTCTGGCGTCCCCCCTCCAGACAGCTTCCCACGCACACACAGACAGTTTATGAGCTGTTGTTGGCTGGCTGGTCTGGCGTGTCCCCCCCAGACAGCTTCCCAGGCACACACAGACAGTTTATGAGCTGCTGTGGGCTGGCTGCTCTGGCGTCCCTCCCACCCCCCCCAGACAGCTTCCCAGGCACACACAGACAGTTTATGAGCAGCTGTGGGCTGGCTGGTCTGGCGTGTCCCCCCCAGACAGCTTCCCAGGCACACACAGTTTATGAGCTGCTGTGGGCTGGCTGGTCTGGCGTCCCCCCCCCCAGACAGCTTCCCAGGCACACACAGACAGTTTATGAGCTGCTGTGGGCTGCAGGCACACACAGACAGTTTATGAGCTGCTGTGGGCTGGCTGGTCTGGCGTCCCCCCTCCAGACAGCTTCCCAGGGACACACAGACAGTTTATGAGCTGCTGTGGGTTGGCCGGTCTGGCGTCCCCCCCCAGACAGCTTCCCAGGCACACACAGACACTTTATGAGCTGCTGTGGGCTGGATGGTCTGGCGTCCCCCCACCCCCTCCAGACAGCTTCCCAGGCACACACAGACAGTTTATGAGCTGCTGTGGGCTGGCTGGTCTGGCGTCCCCCCTCCAGACAGCTTCACAGGCACACACAGACAGTTTATGAGCTGCTGGGGGTTGGCTGGTCTGGCATCCCCACCCAACCCCCCCAGCTTCCCAGGCACACACAGACAGTGTATGAGCTGCTGTGGGCTGGCGTCCCCCGTCCCCCCACACAGACAGCTTCCCAGGCACACACAGACAGATTATGAGCTGCTGTGGGCTGGCTGGTCTGCCCCCCCCCCAAGACAGCTTCCCAGGCACACACAGACAGTTTGTGAGCCGCTGTGGGAAGGCGTTCTCCCCAGACAGCTTCCCAGGCACACACAGACAGTTTATGAGCTGCTGTGGGCTAGGCGTCCCCCCAGACAGCTTCCCAGGCACACACAGACAGTTTATGAGCTGCTGTGGGCTGGCGTCCCCCCAGACAGCTTCCCAGGCACACACAGTCAGTTTATGAGCTGCTGTGGGCTGGCTGGTCTGGCACCCCCCCCCCAGACAGCTTCCCAGGCGCACACAGACAGTTTATGAGCAGCTGTGGGTTGGCTGGTCTGGCGTCCCCCTCAGACAGCTTCCCAGGCACACACAGACAGTTTATGAGCTGCTGTGGGTTGGCTGGTCTGGCGTCCCCCCTCCAGACAGCTTCCCAGGCACACACAGACAGTTTATGAGCTGTTGTTGGCTGGCTGGTCTGGCGTGTCCCCCCCCGACAGCTTCCCAGGCACACACAGACAGTTTATGAGCTGCTGTGGGCTGGCTGCTCTGGCGTCCCTCCCACCCCCCCCAGACAGCTTCCCAGGCACACACAGACAGTTTATGAGCAGCTGTGGGCTGGCTGGTCTGGCGTGTCCCCCCCAGACAGCTTCCCAGGCACACACAGTTTATGAGCTGCTGTGGGCTGGCTGGTCTGGCGTCCCCCCCCCAGACAGCTTCCCAGGCACACACAGACAGTTTATGAGCTGCTGTGGGCTGCAGGCACACACAGACAGTTTATGAGCTGCTGTGGGCTGGCTGGTCTGGCGTCCCCCCTCCAGACAGCTTCCCAGGGACACACATACAGTTTATGAGCTGCTGTGGGTTGGCCGGTCTGGCGTCCCCCCCCCAGACAGCTTCCCAGGCACACACAGACACTTTATGAGCTGCTGTGGGCTGGATGGTCTGGCGTCCCCCACCCCCCAGACAGCTTCCCAGGCACACACAGACAGTTTATGAGCTGCTGTGGGCTGGCTGGTCTGGCGTCCCCTCCAGACAGCTTCCCAGGCACACACAGACAGTTTATGAGCTGCTGGGGGTTGGCTGGTCTGGCGTCCCCCTCCCCACCCCCCCAGCTTCCCAGGCACACACAGACAGTGTATGAGCTGCTGTGGGCTGGCGTCCCCCGTCCCCCCACACAGACAGCTTCCCAGGCACACACAGACAGATTATGAGCTGCTGTGGGCTGGCTGGTCTGGCCCCCCCAAGACAGCTTCCCAGGCACACACAGACAGTTTGTGAGCCGCTGTGGGAAGGCGTTCCCCCCCCCCAGACAGCTTCCCAGGCACACACAGACAGTTTATGAGCTGCTGTGGGCTGGCGTCCCCCTCCCCAGGCAGCTGCCCAGGCACACACAGACAGGGTGTGAGCTGCTGTGGGCTGGCGGCCCCCCCCCCCCGACAGCTTCCCAGGCACACACAGACAGTTTATGAGCTGCTGTGGGCTGGCTGGTCTGGCACCCCCCCCCAGACAGCTTCCCAGGCACACACAGACAGTTTATGAGCTGCTGTGGGCTGGCGTCTTCCCGCCCCCCCCCAGACAGCTTCCCAGACACACACAGACAGATTATGAGCTGCTGTGGGCTGGCGTCTTCCCGCCCCCCCCCCAGACAGCTTCCCAGACACACACAGACAGATTATGAGCTGCTGTGGGCTGGCTGGTCTGGCGTCCCCCCCCCCAGATATCTTCCCAGGCACACACAGACAGTTTATGAGCCGCTGTGGGCTGGCTGGTCTGGCGTCCCCCCCAGACAGCTTCCCAGGCACACACAGACAGTTTATGAGCTGCTGTGGGCTGGCTGCTCTGGCGTCCCTCCCACCCCCCCCAGACAGCTTCCCAGGCACACACAGACAGTTTATGAGCAGCTGTGGGCTGGCTGGTCTGGCGTGTCCCCCCCAGACAGCTTCCCAGGCCCACACAGTTTATGAGCTGCTGTGGGCTGGCTGGTCTAGCGTCCCCCCAGACAGCTTCCCAGGCACACACAGACAGTTTATGAGCTGCTGTGGGCTGCAGGCACACACAGACAGTTTATGAGCTGCTGTGGGCTGGCTGGTCTGGCGTCTCCCCTCCAGACAGCTTCCCAGGGACACACAGACAGTTTATGAGCTGCTGTGGGTTGGCTGGTCTGGCGTCCCCCCCCCCAGACAGCTTCCCAGGCACACACAGACACTTTATGAGCTGCTGTGGGCTGGATGGTCTGGCGTCCCCCCACCCCCCCCAGACAGCTTCCCAGGCACACACAGACAGTTTATGAGCTGCTGTGGGCTGGCTGGTCTGGCGTCCCCCCTCCAGACAGCTTCCCAGGCACACACAGACAGTTTATGAGCTGCTGGGGGTTGGCTGGTCTGGCGTCCCCCCCACCCCCCCAGCTTCCCAGGCACACACAGACAGTGTATGAGCTGCTGTGGGCTGGCGTCCCCGTCCCCCCACACAGACAGCTTCCCAGGCACACACAGACAGATTATGAGCTGCTGTGGGCTGGCTGGTCTGCCCCCCCCCCAAGACAGCTTCCCAGGCACACACAGACAGTTTGTGAGCCGCTGTGGGAAGGCGTTCCCCCCCCCCCAGACAGCTTCCCAGGCACACACAGACAGTTTATGAGCTGCTGTGGGCTGGCGTCCCCCCCCCCAGACAGCTTCCCAGGCACACACAGACAGTTTATGAGCTGCTGTGGGCTGGCGTCCCCCACCCCCCCCCCAGACAGCTTCCCAGGCACACACAGACAGTTTATGAGCTGCTGTGGGCTGGCTGGTCTGGCGTCCCCCGGTCCCCCAGACAGTTTCCCAGGCACACACAGACAGTTTATGAGCTGCTGTGGGCTGGCTGGTCTGGCGTCCCCCGTCCCCCCAGACAGTTTCCCAGGCTCACACAGACAGTTTTTGAGCTGCTTTGGGCTGGCTGGTCTGGCATCCGTCTAATTCCAGCCGCACCCGAGTACTTCACAGGTCTTTAAAAGACCATTTACTTGTTAATGAGGCTTTGTTGTTTTTTCACCCCTTCTTAGAGCCAGTCTGCCTATGGCTGGAAGAATTAGCCCCCTTACTGAAATTTTTATCAGCCCCTCCCTCCGAAATTTGCCGGTGGCTATCTATAGCTATGATTAAGTATTGATGTACTCCATCCCGGACGACAACTAGAAGTATCTGTTGAATTCCGAGGAGCTTTCCCGCGATCTGTAAGAAGCGCTTCTGTGCGAAATTCAAATATTTGGTTGCATTAATATATGGATTCAAAAATTGTAAAGTGTGTAATCGAGATGAAATTGTGTGTCCTTTCAGAACTCATAATCGGATGTTTGCAGAAAAAAGGTTGAGTTTCCAAAATATATTTAAAGCTGGTATCTGAGCGATGAATCATGAGGCATTGGGGAGAATTACTAGGCATATAATTACCTTGGTGCCAGGGGGATTGCAGCGACGGCTGTCATGTATCCCCCATACAGGAGGCAGTCCAAATCCATGAGGCCTTTTTCACATAATGCTAATTTGTCAATGTCTGTAAAGAATTGTTTAAAAGAAAAGAGAAAAGCAAAATATTGGAGAAAAGGAAAACACATATGTCATGATATCTCAAAAGTTGTGTTTTTCAGTCAGAAATTGCACAGAATTAATAAAGAATCAGGAAGTGTCAAAATGTAAAAGGAAATATTTATTTTCCACAGTTTTTAGCCAGTTGCTCATCTGCTGATTTATGGGCCTCCAGCAGAAGTGTCATACAAAGTACACCTTCTGCCTCGGGCACCAGTTGAGTGAGTGCAGTAGATGGGTCGTCCACTAGTGACTTGAAACCCTCTGTGTGCCAAAGTGTGCACTTTCACGCAGTATGTGGCAAGCAGGAGATAAAACAAAATTGACCCTTGAAATCTGCTTCTCATCCATATACCCTAAAAATATTCTGATGCTGTGTTTTTACAGACAAATGAGGGGTGAGAAGCAACACGGTGCAGAAGGTGGGGGTTTGAGAGGGGAAGCAGCACAAGAGGGAGAGAGCTAATAAACAAAAGCTCCCTCATGGAGAGCTGAATGAAAAAGAAACAAGTCGCTCTCTTTGTGAGCAGCGGAAGGATACAAGTCGGTCAATCAAAAGGATGGTAAAGAGGATATGGTCTAAAGGAGGGGAAACACAAGAAAAGGAAAGCTAGTCATCAAATAAAAAGCAAGCAAATGAGAGTGACAATAAAGTCACCTAAGTGTAAGCAATGGGCCGGCTGTAAGCCCACTGTAAGCTCCCAATAGATCTTTCACAAACACACAGCTTGTGGTGTCTGGTAGGCTTGACCTAAAAATGAAAGGGGCGTGTTTTTTGATGAAGGGCTTTAAGGTGATAGCTCAGTGGGTTTCACATCGCCTGCAGTGCTTGTAAGAATGAGAACTACGGTAGGACCAAACCTGCCTTTAATTTATAAAGTGGGTGAAAGGTGACCAGGGGTCACTACGTGACATACCACGTGTATTGTTCCTGCTCCCTCTATATCCTAGAGCTTTCAGGAGACACGAGAAAGTGTGACCCAGAAACACCACATAAGAATGCTTCATAGAGTGATAGTGTAGCTTTTTCACAATAACACTTAGGGGCATATTTACGAGGGCCTTTTGTCACGCTTGCACCACACAACGTGGTACGTGCATGACGCAAAGCCCCAAGTCATATGTGTGAAGCCACTTTGTAGGGCTTTGAGTGGCTTCACAAATATGGAATAATGCAACATAGCGCAAATCGCTGCATCATCTTCCTCTGCGCAAGGGGGCGTTTCATGGGCGTTGTGGTGGATGTTCCCAGAACCTGTAAACCTGGGAATGCGTCAAAATCTTACACCTCCCCAGGTGAGGCACAACGAGGAGAAATATCTTTATTTCTCCTATTTGTTCCTTTTTCTACGTGTGCGGCATTCTGCAGCACAAATACAAGAGGACAAATCTCTCTGGATTGTATTTGTGCAGGAAGGTGCCCCTTCCTTTACAAAAACAAACCTGCCTGTAATGCAGGTCCCTTACACCATGGTGCAAAGGTGCCTGCGTTGGCGCTAGGCGGCCAAAACGGAGCCAGCCCAGGGGAAAAGGACAGGAATGCTCTGTATTGGATAAATACAGCGCATTCCTGCCCTGTCCTTGTGGCGCAGGGCACTTGCTGCGCTGCCCTGCGCCACTATTCTAGTAAATATGGCCCTTAATATTTAACTGCTAACAAATAAGTCAGTATGTGGCAATAGGAAAACCTTTTTTTAAATGGAAAATAAATGATATCACTAAAAAAAGCAGCTCAGTGACATCCAGACCCCAGCCACAGAGTGTGTCTCTGGAATATAACAATGCCCAGACCTTGGTGTCCTCCCTTGTGCTGGTCCACAGCTAGCAGCATCAAACTTACTGCACAGCGCAGATTCAGAATTGAACAAACACGTGCAGCAGCACAATTCAACACCCGGCATTGCGCTTCATACTGGTTCTGCATCATGGCGCATTTCTGAGTGTGAGCCCAACTAAAGAGAGAGATCTCGCAAATGGACTTCGCTGCTTTGTTTCCAAAATGATGACAGCATGAGACAAGAGAAATACTGATTTTTATTTGTAATGCACTTGGCCAACCTTTCAACACAACCCCAATTCACTTCACTTCTCTAATCTACAAAATACAAAACTGAGAGAAGGGCAGATTGTCATGAAATGTGCTCCATATTGTAGGAGAGTAGGATCTGCTTCACGTGGGTACCCCCACTTTTTGCTGATGCTTCACTGTTTTTCGACATTAGTCTGGCTGGGGCCCTGCTAATCAGAACCCCAGCCTAGCTGCTTCCTCTCTAAAATGGTTTCCATGTGCCTTAGGCACATCACTGATTGGGATCTGGAGTGCCCTTATAAGTCCCTAGTATATGGTATACTATGTACCAAGGGCATAGGTACCTCAGAGGCCTGCCAGGGGCTGCAGCATGTATTATGCCACCCCTGGAAGGCCATCCAAACTGACACCACAGGTCTGCTACTGCAGCCTGGGTAAGGTGGTGCATGCACCCCTTACTGTGATATAGGTTACCTATATCACCAAATACATACACACATATAAACCTATAAGTCACTCCTAAGGCAGGCCTTATCAATCCTAAAGGCAGAGTGCATGGTTCCTATGTGAGAGGGTGCCCCTGCATGATCAGGGCCCCTCTGCAGCGTTCGGAGACCATCTCTGATGCTGTTTGTAGTGCAGCCTGACCATATACTCTTAAGCGCATTATATCCTCGCGGTAAAATGCTAACTTTGCAATGGCTGCACCTAAACATGTCGTGTTTGGTGTCAAACATCTTGGAATACTACCCCCCGCCAATTCTGGCGGCGGGGGTAGCATTCCACCCTTCTAGAGGGAAAGACATGTTAACTCTGACTAACCCGGTAACTTCTCTCCAAAGCCCTGGCATCACAAAATGGATGCTGCTGCCACAGACACGAGTCTGGCCTCCTGCTGCTGGACGAAACTCCGGCAGGGGAGGCCTGGACAACAGGTTTCTGTCCCAGGGAGGTGTGACCACCTCCCCAGACAGGATAATGTGTATTGGGGCTGGGCGGGAGCACCATCTGTGTGCTTTGAAGTCCTGCACTGGGGGCACATTTGGTGTCCCTAGTGCATACCCCAGTTCAAACCGGATCAGGGGCTTGCAGCCCCTGCTTTGGCGCGAACTGGACAAAGGGAAAGGGTGTAGCCACC
The DNA here is from genome assembly GCA_963921515.1 of Calotriton arnoldi. Classification (NCBI taxonomy): domain Eukaryota; kingdom Metazoa; phylum Chordata; class Amphibia; order Caudata; family Salamandridae; genus Calotriton; species Calotriton arnoldi. Next base: position 457,203 of record CAWUFW010004051.1, read on the forward strand.
CCTCTGCCCTGACCCACCCATAGGTGGGGCCACAGAGTAGTCCAACCCCTATCTTTAGTATAAAGATAGGAACCCAGTCCTTAGGACTTTAGATTATCCCTGGACGAAACTCTGAAACTGAATCCTGGACCTTCGACGCTCTACTCACGATTAGAGGACAGAAGAATCTCCCTTGGGGTCAAGGAGTGACTCCCCTGCTTGGCAGGCACCAAAGAAGCATCTGTCCGGTTCGCATTTCTGAAGCTCCCGTCGGACGCCGAAGTCATCGCATCACCAGAGGTGGATTCTCAGACTTCCCCGAAGATACCCTGAGTCCCCAGCAAAGCTGAGGCCCGTGGCTATCGTGGGTGACTTGAGACCGTGACCCCTGGACACCGAGCACATTTGCAAGTGCATCATCTTCTGGGTCTCCCAAGAAGTCGTGCTTTAGGCTCCGAGTAGCCCTAGCCTCCAGCACCACCTGCACCGAAGATCACTGGCCCCCACTCCACGAGTGTCCTGAAAGCCAGCTCCACGTGCGGCGTCACGAGGCTCCTTCGTGGTCGCTAGCCCGTTAGCTAGTAGCCCTTAACGAAGGCCAATCCTTTTCTTACTTGGTATCCTGGTTGCTCCAGGCCTGCCCTCACTTACCCTTGCTGGGTGAGTTCCACAGACCTTGCTGGTCTGCACCATCGACGATCTACATCTTCACCGAGACTTGCCGTTGCCAAGGCTTGTTGGGTCCAATCCGGTCACCAACACCTCAGCACTCGACAGACATCGTGTACCAGCCCGAATCCTGCTCCTGGTTGCCGACAACGCCTCCTGGACCTCGTGGCTGAAGAGTCAAGATGACCGTCAACGCACCTGAAGCACTCGACATCGGTGGGCATCTGTCCATCGCCTTCCTGGTCACTGGCTAGTGACCCAGACTCTGTCCCCTCTGCTTTCAGGTTCTTCAGAACTCCGATCCACTCTTGGATCCACCCGGACACTTTTCTCTTGGCCGCCAGCAGCACTTTGCAGCAGATCGCCATTCGAATCGACGACGAAACCCGACCCCGAAAGGCACCTATGCACCCGGCTTCCCTGGGTGAGGTAACACGAGTACTCCGGTGCTCCCGTGGGTAGAGACTCTTCAAAGTCCTAGATCTCAAAGGGTTTTGTCCTAGTCCTCTTTTAAGTGTCCCTTTTCTCTAATTTCCCGATCCCGACTTTCTCCATAGAAGTCAACGGCGTATCGCGGTTGTGTATTTACACTGCACGCGTCTCCCGTGGGTCCCCTGTGTCACTACCTTGGGTGGTTCCTTGTGGTCCAAGCACTTCTAGAGGCTCTAGGCCTAGTGTCTAGTTCAGTCGTGGTTCGCATACCACTTTATTGGTATATGGTTTGGTACGCCCCTAGGGCCCAAACGTGTATTTGTGCTATTACTGTGATTTGATAACTTATAACTTATGTACTTCGAACTCTAGCCTCATAAAGAGACTAGAGGGGTGTGTTTAGCAATAAATACATATATTTTGAATATATACCTGGTGTGGTGCTCTTTCATTTGGTCACTCAAGAGATTATAGACTGGTAAAACAAGCTGCTTTACATTCCTTCAAGACTTAGCCTGAAGGCTGCTCTCCATAGCTACCACTAGGATAGCTTTCAATAAGGTTGTCTTTAACCTATCTCCAATAAGGGGTTGTTTGGACTGGTGCAAGGTGCCCACTATAATTAGTGGACAGCATATGCCAGGCCAACTTCTCACATTGGTGTGCAGCGTGTGGGATTCCAGCTTGCTATTGTTTTACCAGATAATCTCAATTGAATTGATCAACTGAAAACCACTAAAGGTACCTAAGGTACATATAATTTAAGCTTAGAATACAGTAAGCTCTACTGAACTTAGAGTTGTGTGTTAAGGGATAGCACAACCCTTTCTACAACTCAAGAGAGTTTAGTAGGCCACACTAGAGTAGGTAGTGCATACACCACACCACACTAGTAATGTCTTTAAGGGGAGGATCCAAAGAATCCTTGCAGGAAGCCATTGAGCTTCCACCCTCCAAGTATGATACACTCCCATTCTTGGAATTGAGAGCTTTATGTAACTTGAGAAAAATAAGGACAGGCCAAAGTCCCACCACCCAACACCTCAAGGAGTTGTTGGTGGCTTATGACCTTAGTAAGCCCGTGGGGACTGAAGGGGTAGGAGCTGAGGGTGGGGCAGGAGAAGAGGAGGAGGCCAGGGGTACCAATACCCCCAGCCCCCTCTGAGACTGGCCAGGAGGGTGACAATGACCCTGACCTGGATAACCCAATCCCTCCTGTGGAAGATGATGAGGATGATCAGGATGATGCCCTCTTTGTCCCCCAGGAAGGATTAAGAGTGTGCCCAGGAAGTCTAGATCTCCTTCTCAGGAGTCTAACCACTCTGGCACCTCTATAGGGAGCTCTGTCTCCTCTCACAGGAGGGAATCCTCTCATGAGAGGAGAGCCAGACTGGTCCAGTATGAGGAAACTCAGCTGGAAATCAGAAAAAAGCAATTGGCTTTAGATAGGGAATCCCTAGATCTCCTTAGAGAGAGAAGAAAGTTGGGACTAGAGTCCCATGGTGGCAGCCATGTCCCTAGAGATAGGGAAAGGTCCTATGACCATAGGAACCTGAGCAAGATTGTCCCTCCCTATCAGAATGGGGATGACATCCACAAGTGGATAACTGCTCTAGAGAGGGCCTGTAAGGTACAGAAGGTCCCTCAGGAGCAGTGGGCAGCAATCTTGTGGCTCTCCTTTGCTGACAAAGGTAGAGATAAGCTCCTCACTGTTAGAGAGGAGGATGCTGACAATTACAAGGTCTTGAAGAGTGCTCTTATTGATGGGTTTGGCCTAACCACTGAACAGTACAGGTTGAAGTTCAGAGACACCCAAAAAGCACAGACTCAAGACTGGGTAGACTATGTGGATTGTTCTGCCAAGGCTCTGGAAGGCTGGTTGATGGGCAGTAAGGTGTGTGACTTCTCAGGATTGTACAATCTAATAATGAGGGAGCAGATTCTTAATAACTGTCAAAATCAGCTGTTGCATCAATACCTGGTAGACTCTGATCTGACCTCTCCCCAAGAATTGGGAAAGAAGGCAGACAAATGGGTCAGAACCAGGGTGAAGCAGAAGGTACAGAACCAAGGTGGGGAAACCAAGAAGCAAGATGCTAAGAACTCTGAAAAGGGTGGGGAGAAGGGTAAAGATCAAAAGTCTTCATCAGGCCCCCAAAAATCTTCTTCTGGTGGGGATTCACAGTCTACCAAAGGGAAAGGCCAAAGAAAACCATGGTGCAAGGTCTGTAAGCAAAAGACCCACTGGACCAGTGATTGCACCAAGTCCAAAGACTCAAGTCCAGCACCCACCAATGCCCCTAAGGCACCTGTTCCCCCTAGTACAGTTACAGTTGGTGGGAGTGCTCCAGCCAAGGGTTTAGTAGGGTTCACCCTGGGTACTGATTTGGGCTCTGACCTAGTCAGAGAACTGACTCAGGCTGTGTTAGTCTGTGATGGAGGCATGGATGTGCCCTCCTCTATGAGTCCCAGTAATCTGGGCAAGTACAGACAACAGCCTTTAATCAATGGACGTGAGGCTTTGGCATTTAGGGACACAGGGGCAAGTGTCACAATGGTGACACAAGACCTTGTGAATCCTGGGCAAGTTATACTTGGTGAGATGTACCAAGTGACCAATGCTAGCAATGTCAGAACAGACCATACTCTGGCAGTTGTTAACTTCTCCTGGGGAGGGGTAACTGGCCTTAAGAAGGTTGTGGTAAGTGCAAACCTACCAGTCGAATGCTTGCTTGGCAATGACTTAGAGACTTCTGCTTGGGCAGAAGTGGAGCTCAGGACCCATGCAGAAATGCTGGGGATCCCTGCAGATGTGTTTGCTGTGACCAGGTCACAGGCCAAAATGTCTAGCACTGAACAGGCCTTGGATTCTGGAAGAATGGACCAAGTGCCTTCCAAGAGGAGGAGTAGTAGGGTTAAGGCAGTGCCTTCCCCTTGGCTCAGGAGGAAGATCAGTCCCTTGAGGGGGATGATCTCAGCCCTGAAGAAGGAACTGTCCCAGAGGAACTGGAACCTGACCAGGTTGAGTTCTTGGGGACAGGGGGACCTTCTAGGGCAGATCTGAGCCAGGAGCAGCAGAGCTGCCCCTCCCTTGAACCCCTCAGACAGCAAGCTGCTGCTGAGGCTGCTGGGAAAGCTAGTGGTCCCCATACAGTGTATTGGGATGATGGACTCCTATACTCAGAGAGTAGAGACCCCAAGCCTGGTGCTACCAGGAGGTTGGTAATACCTTTGAAGTTCAGGGGCTTCCTATTGACCCTAGCCCATGATATTCCCTTAGCAGGTCACCTGGGCCAGAACAAGACTTGGGACAGAATTGTCCCTCACTTTCACTGGCCCCACATGTCTGAAGACAGCAAGGAGTTTTGTCGCTCCTGTGTAACCTGCCAAGCCAGTGGCAAGGCAGGTGGCACTACAAAGGCCCCCTGATACCACTACCTGTGGTGGGGGTGCCCTTTGAAAGGGTGGGGATTGACATTGTTGGTCCCATGGATCCCCAAACAGCCTCTGGGCACAGGTTTATCCTGGTGGTAGTGGATCATGCCACCAGGTACCCAGAAGCTATTCCCCTCAGGACCACTACAGCACCTGTGGTGGCAAGGGCCCTCCTGGGAATCTTCTCAAGAGTGGGCTTTCCTAAGGAGGTAGTCTCAGACAGGGGTGCTAACTTCATGTCTGGGTACTTAAAAGCAATGTGGAAGGAGTGTGGAGTGACTTATAAGTTCACCACACCCTATCACCCACAATGCAATGGTTTAGTTGAGAGATTCAACAAAACCTTGAAGGGCATGATTAAAGGGCTCCCAGAAAAGCTTAGGCGTAGATGGGACATACTCTTGCCCTGCCTTTTATTCGCATATAGGGAGGTGCCGCAGAAGGGGGTTGGTTACAGCCCTTTTGAACTTCTGTTTGGCCACCCTGTGAGGGGTCCACTGTGCTTGGTGAAGGAAGGATGGGAGTTACCTCTCAAGCCCCCAAAGCAAGATATAGTGGACTATGTACTTGGTCTCCGCTCCAGGATGGCTGAGTACATGAAAAAGGCAACCAAAAACCTTGAGGCTAGCCAGGAACTTCAAAAGGCCTGGCATGACCAAAAGGCTGTTCTGACTGTTTACCAGCCAGGACAGAAGGTGTGGGTGTTGGAGCCAGTGGCCCCAGCAGCTCTCCAAGACAAATGGAGTGGACCCCACACTATTGTTGAGCAGAAGGGTGAGGTCACTTATTTAGTAGACCTAGGAACACCCAGGAGTCCCCACAGGGTTCTCCATGTCAACAGGTTAAAACCATATGTGGACAGGGCAGACATGGGCTTGCTCATGGCTACTGATGAAGGGCAGGAGGAAGAGAGTGACCCACTCCCTGACCTGCTCTCACAGAACCCTGACGATGGGTCAGTTGATGGTGCAGCCTTGGCAGGCAGCCTCACTACCCAGCAACAAACTGATTGCAGGCAAGTTCTCAATCAGTTTAGACATATGTTTTCACTGACACCCAGTCAGACCACCTGGTGCACTCATGAAGTGGACACTGGGGACAGTCTGCCTATTAAAAATAAGATTTATAGGCAACCTGACCATGTCAGGGACTGTATCAGGACTGAAGTCCAGAAAATGTTGGAGTTGGGAGTTATTGAACCCTCAGATAGCCCTTGGGCTAGTCCAGTGGTCCTTGTACCAAAACCTCACACCAGTGGTGGAAAAAGAGAGATGAGGTTTTGTGTGGACTACAGGGGTCTCAATGCAGTCACTAGGACTGATGCCCATCCAATACCAAGGGCAGATGAGCTCATAGATACTTTGGCCTCAGCCAAATATCTCAGCACATTTGACTTGACAGCTGGCTACTGGCAGATCAGACTAGCTGATACTGTAAAGCCCAAAACAGCATTCTCAACCCCTAGTGGGCATTATCAATTTGTGGTAATGCCCTTTGGTCTGAAGAATGCACCTGCCACTTTCCAGAGGTTGGTGAATACAGTTCTCACAGGTCTGGAAGCCTATAGTGCAGCATATCTAGATGATATTGCTGTCTTTAGCTCCACCTGGGAGGATCACCTGGTCCACCTCAGGAATGTTTTACAGGCCCTGCAAAAGGCAGGCCTGACTATCAAGGCCACTAAGTGCCAGATAGGGCAGAGTCAGGTTGTGTACCTGGGCCACCTTGTGGGTGGAGGCCAGGTTCAACCTTTGCAGAGCAAGATCCAGACTATCATGGACTGGACTGCTCCCACTACCCAGACTCAGGTGAGAGCCTTCTTAGGCCTGACTGGGTACTATAGGAGATTTGTCAAGGGGTATGGATCAATAGTGACTCCCTGAATGACTTAACTTCTAAGAAAATGCCCAAAAGGTTCAGTGGACAGTTAGCTGTCAAAAGGCATTTGATGACCTGAAGCAGGCCATGTGCACTGCTCCCATTCTGCAGAGTCCTGATTACTCCAAGAAGTTCATTGTTCAAACTGATGCATCTGAATTGGGGGTAGGGGCTGTACTGTCACAATTGAATGAAGAAGGTCAGGATCAGCCAGTAGCTTTCATTAGGAGAAGGCTGACCCCTAGAGAGAAACGTTGGTCAGCCATAGAGAGGGAGGCCTTTGCTGTGGTCTGGGCTCTGAAGAAGTTGAGGCCATACTTGTTTGGTACACACTTCCTGGTTCAGACAGACCATAAGCCCCTCTTATGGCTAAAACAAATGAAGGGTGAAAACCCCAAACTGCTTAGGTGGTCCATTTCCCTACAGGGGATGGACTTTACAGTGGAACATAGGCCTGGGAGTAACCATGCGAATGCAGATGGACTCTCTAGGTATTTCCACTTAGAACATGAAGACTTAACTGGGCAAGGTTAGTTTAATGTCCCTACGTTTGGGGGGTTGTGTAGGAGAGTAGGATCTGCTTCACATGGGTACCCCCACTTTTTGCTGATGCTTCACTGTTTTTCGACATTAGTCTGGCTGGGGCCCTGCTAATCAGAACCCCAGCCTAGCTGCTTCCTCTCTAAAATGGTTTCCATGTGCCTTAGGCACATCACTGATTGGGATCTGGAGTGCCCTTATAAGTCCCTAGTATATGGTATACTATGTACCAAGGGCATAGGTACCTCAGAGGCCTGCCAGGGGCTGCAGCATGTATTATGCCACCCCTGGAAGGCCATCCAAACTGACACCACAGGTCTGCTACTGCAGCCTGGGTAAGGTGGTGCATGCACCCCTTACTGTGATATAGGTTACCTATATCACCAAATACATACACACATATAAACCTATAAGTCACTCCTAAGGCAGGCCTTATCAATCCTAAAGGCAGAGTGCATGGTTCCTATGTGAGAGGGTGCCCCTGCATGAGCAGGGCCCCTCTGCAGCGTTCGGAGACCATCTCTGATGCTGTTTGTAGTGCAGCCTGACCATATACTCTTAAGCGCATTATATCCTCGCGGTAAAATGCTAACTTTGGAATGGCTGCACCTAAACATGTCGTGTTTGGTGTCAAACATCTTGGAATACTACCCCCCGCCAATTCTGGTGGCGGGGGTAGCATTCCACCCTTCTAGAGGGAAAGACATGTTAACTCTGACTAACCCGGTAACTTCTCTCCAAAGCCCTGGCATCACAAAATGGATGCTGCTGCCACAGACACGAGTCTGGCCTCCTGCTGCTGGACGAAACTCCGGCAGGGGAGGCCTGGACAATAGGTTTCCTGTCCCAGGGAGGTGTGACCACCTCCCCAGACAGGATAATGTGTATTGGGGCTGGGCGGGAGCACCATCTGTGTGCTTTGAAGTCCTGCACTGGGGGCACATTTGGTGTCCCTGTGCATACCCCAGTTCAAACCGGATCAGGGGCTTGCAGCCCCTGCTTTGGCGCGAACTGGACAAAGGGAAAGGGGTGTAGCCACCCCTCTGCCCTGACCCACCCATAGGTGGGGCCACAGAGTAGTCCAACCCCTATCTTTAGTATAAAGATAGGAACCCAGTCCTTAGGACTTTAGATTATCCCTGGACGAAACTCTGAAACTGAATCCTGGACCTTCGACGCTCTACTCACGATTAGAGGACAGAAGAATCTCCCTTGGGGTCAAGGAGTGACTCCCCTGCTTGGCAGGCACCAAAGAAGCATCTGTCCGGTTCGCATTTCTGAAGCTCCCGTCGGACGCCGAAGTCATCGCATCACCAGAGGTGGATTCTCAGACTTCCCCGAGGCTACCCTGAGTCCCCAGCAAAGCTGAGGCCCGTGGCTATCGTGGGTGACTTGAGACCGTGACCCCTGGACATCAAGCACATTTGCAAGTGCATCATCTTCTGGGTCTCCGAAGAAGTCGTGCTTTGGGCTCCGAGTAGCCCTAGCCTCCAGCACCACCTGCACCGAAGATCACTGGCCCCCACTCCACGAGTGTCCTGAAAGCCAGCTCCACGTGCGGCGTCATGAGGCTCCTTCGCGGTCGCTAGCCCGTTGGCTAGTAGCCCTTAACGAAGGCCAATCCTTTTCTTACTTGGCATCCTGGTTGCTCTAGGCCTGCCCTCACTTACCCTTGCTGGGTGAGTTTCACAGACCTTGCTGGTCTGCACCATCGACGATCTACATCTTCACCAAGACTTGCCGTTGCCAAGGCTTGTTGGGTCCAATCCGGTCGCCGACACCTCAGCACTCGACAGACATCGTGTACCAGCCCGAATCCTGCTCCTGGTCACCAACAACGCCTCCTGGACCTCGTGGCTGAAGAGTCAAGACGACCATCAACGCACCTGAAGCACTCGACATCGGTGGGCATCTGTCCATCGCCTTCCTGGTCACTGGCTAGTGACCCAGACTCTGTCCCCTCTGCTTTCAGGTTCTTCAGAACTCCGATCCATTCTTGGATCCACCCGGACACTTTTCTCCTGGTCGCCAGCAGCACTTTGCAGCAGATCGCCATTCGAATCGACGACGAAACCCGACCCCGAAAGGCACCTATGCACCCGGCTTCCCTGGGTGAGGTAACACGAGTACTCCGGTGCTCCCGTGGGTAGAGACTCTTCAAAGTCCTAGATCTCAAAGGGTTTTGTCCTAGTCCTCTTTTAAGTGTCCCTTTTCTCTAATTTCCCGATCCCGACTTTCTCCATAGAAGTCAACGGCGTATCGCGGTTGTGTATTTAAACTGCACGAGTCTCCCGTGGGTCCCCTGTGTCACTACCTTGGGTGGTTCCTTGTGGTCCAAGCACTTCTAGAGGCTCTAGGCCTAGTGTCTAGTTCAGTCGTGGTTCGCATACCACTTTATTGGTATATGGTTTGGTACGCCCCTAGGGCCCAAACGTGTATTTGTGCTATTACTGTGATTTGATAACTTATAACTTATGTACTTCGAACTCTAGCCTCATAAAGAGACTAGAGGGGTGTGTTTAGTAATAAATACATATATTTTGAATATATACCTGGTGTGGTGCTCTTTCATTTGGTCACTCAAGAGATTATAGACTGGTAAAACAAGCTGCTTTACATTCCTTCAAGACTTAGCCTGAAGGCTGCTCTCCATAGCTACCACTAGGATAGCTTTCAATAAGGTTGTCTTTAACCTACCTACCATAAGAGTCGATTTGGACTGGTGCAAGGTGCCCACTATAATTAGTGGACAGCATATGCCAGGCCAACTTCTCACAGACTCCAACTTCTTTTTAGAAGATGTAGGAGTTTGTTTTATTGAGTATTGGGGCTGGGCGGGAGCACCCTCTGGTGCTTTGAAGTCTGCACTGGGGGCACATTTGGTGTCCCTGTGCATAGTCCAGTTCAAACCGGTTGCAGGGGCTACCTGCCCCTGCTCTGGCGCGAAACTGGACAAAGGGAATGGGTGTAACCAACCCTCTTCCTTGACCCTCCCATAGGTGGGTCCCCAGAGTATGTCCAACCCCCTACCTTAGTATAAGTATGGGACCACAGTCCTTAGGACTTTAGATTACACTGGACGAAACTCTGAAGCCGAATCCTGGACCTTCGACGCTCTACTACAAGAAGTTAACGGTGGCTCACGGCTGTGTTCTTACACTGCACGCGTCCCCCGTGGGTCCCCTGTGTCACTACCTTGGGTGGTTCCTTGTGGTCCAAGCACTTCTACAGGCTCTAGGCCTTGTGTCTAGCTCAGTCGTGGTTCTTATACCACTTTATTGGTATATGGTTTGGTACGCCCCTAGGGCTCAAACGTGTATTTGTGCTATTACTGTTGATATTCGACTTGTAACTTATGTACTTCGAACTCTAGCCTCATAAAGAGACTAGAGGGGTGTGTTTACGACTAAATACATATATTTTATATATATATACCTGGTGTGGTCCTCTTTCATTTGGTCACTCAAGAAATTATAGACTGGTAAAACAAGCTGCTTTACATTCCTTAAAGACTTAGCCTGAAGGCTGCTCTCCATAGCTACCACTAGGATAGCTTTCAATAAGGTTGTCTTTAACCTATCTCCAATAAGGGGTTGTTTGGACTGGTGCAAGGTGCCCACTATAATTAGTGGACAGCATATGCCAGGCCAACTTCTCACACATATGCGAGGCGCTATGCACTGTGCAGCAATGTATTTATTGTAATTTATTCCGCTTATAATAAAAAGTACCAGCCAGTAGAACTGAGTTGTACCCAAGAACACTGTTTCTTTCATCACCAAGAGGCAATTCCATGTGGGTTTTGTTATATATAAATTGGAAATGTATTATAATTAGGATTATTCTTCAACACCAGTCACCCCACCAGTGATGCCCAGTGCAACAGGCCACAGCTGGAACAAAGTGACAGAATCAGAGTGACTCAACACCCCCACCACCAATCAATCAGAGACCACCACTGCAAACAACTACAAACGAGATGGAGAAGCAGCCAGAAAATCACAGACAGAACCACCTACAAGGCCTCACTCAAACAATACCACCACACACTGTGGCAAACAAAGAAGAGAGCCTTAGCAGCAACAATCAGAACCAGCTCCAACAACTGCAAAGAAATATTCACAATCGTCAAAGAATTCTCTAATCCCACTGCCTCAACCAACAACATCATCCCTTCACAAGAACTCTACAATAACCTGTCAGACTTCTTCCATTACAAAATCATAAGGATATACAGTAACCTCGACCCCTAGCCAAACGCCCGCAACACCCAACCCATCCTCACATACACTGGAAACATACACCTGACCCACTTGAACCTACACACCAATCAGCACACAAGCTCAATCATGAAGACGATTCACTCAGGGGTCCCCCCCGACCAATGCCCCCACCACTTTTTCAGCTTAGGAAAAACCAAAATCAGCCAAAGACTCACCTTGATCAGCAACAACTCAATAGAAACCGCAATATACCCACAAAGCTGCAAACATGCAGAAGTCAGCTGTCTCCTAAAGAAACCAACAGCCAACTCGGGCCCATCTCGCTACTAGCTTTCTCGACCAAGGTCATGGACAAAGCTATCAACCAACAACTCACCAGCCCATTGAATTTTCACCAACTCCTGGAGCGCTCAAAATCCGGCTTTCACAGCAACCACAGCACCGAGACAGCCCTGTTTGCAGCCATAGATGACATCCAGACCATACTTTAAAAACATTTTTTTAATCTTTTTATTAAACAGTTGCTCAGTACGCATCAAAGTATACATTTGTGGTAACATGACATTCCAAGATGTAGAGAAATCCACCATAGCAGTTTCATGCAGTGACAGAATCAACGGACAAATCACTTGGATATAGATGTAAGTACAGTCATCAGTTTAAGAATCTTTGTTTTGAGGTTGGAGATTGGAATCTTGCTAAAAATCTAATAAAGTAAGGAGAATCTAAGTTTATGCCTCTTTCCCAAATTTCTAAATTATCAAAGGGTTCAGTCCCTATCCATGACAAAGGGTGGTGGAGCAAAAGGCCTTTAGTTAAATTAACACAGGAACAGGCCAAAAGAATGTTGTCATGTAAATCTGCTATTCAAGCGGAGAATTTAGATAATTCTTTGCCGCTCAAATCTGTTTGTTCGGGTGAAGCCAATCAGAACAATCTTTCACATTCTTGTGTCACATCTTCTTCAACTATGTCAACTTCGCATTCTTCTAGAGGTCCTTCACCTACACTTTCCGGTCTGTGATCAGACGGTAGCAAGGACAAGCCAGACATAGAGGTTGAATTAGACTCACATGAGCTTGATGATTGAAATGATGATTCTGAAGTTCCTACTTCTCCGAGACAGGAGTTAAGTTCAGCTTGTGCTCATGTGTCTTCTTTCTTTACTCAACGCGCTCCTGCTACGCCTGTAAAGTTTAAGGACTTTTATTTGCATTGAATTTTGTTTTCACTTTTTACTATATTTCTTCTTTCTACAAGGGGGAAACCCACCCACCCCACAGACCATTCCCAAAACCTCGGTGTTGGACTTGGCCCTTTTTGCAGGGTCATCCCTGAACTTTTTGCCTTCCTCCTGTATTTTGTCTGACCTGTTGTTGGCTGTTTTATGACTCTGGGCACTTTACCACTGCTGATCAGTGCTAAAGTGCATATGCTCTCCCTATTGTAAATTGATGTATGGATCAGTGACTCCATGATTGGCTGGTTTGATTTACTTGTCAGACCCTAGTACAGTGCACTGCGTGTGCCCAGGGCTTGTAAATCAAATGCTGCTGGTGGGCTTGCAGCACTGGCTGTGCCACCCACAGAAGCAGCCTGAAAATGTGTCTCAGGTCTGCCATTGCAGGGCCTCTGTACAGTCTGGTACTGTCATGTTGACTGGCAAGTGCACCCACTTGCCAGTCCCCAAACCTTCCCTTTTCTTCATATCAGACACCCCTATGGTAGGCCCAAGGGCAGGGTGCATTGTAAGTATAAGGTATGACATGCTCTGATGTGTGTGGCATGTCCTGATAGTGAATTACAGCCATTTTCGTTTTTCACTATTGCAAGGCTGCCTGTTCCCCATAGGCCAGAATGGGTAGTTTGATTATAACATCCTATAATCCTAACTGACCCAGGGAACATGGTAAAAATTCGAGTTTAGTATGCCTGAACTCAGAATGATAAAATACATCTTTTAGTGAAGTTGTTTTTAACATTCTGTGTTTGAAAACATCACTTTTAGAAAGTAGGTATTTTCTTGCCTAACTATCCAAGCCTGCCTCTGCTAGGTTGTGTATTCCTTGTCTGGAGTTTGAGTGACAGAGGCTGGGGGATTCCAGGAGACAGGGTGAGTCAGCACAGGGCTGAATAGAGAGATCTGCATGTAGATGGGTAGGCGGAGTTGCACCTGGGACCTGAATAGGGCTGTGCCTTCCCTCCACAATGCTGGCTCCACCTCCTGTGGTGCGTCTGATGTCCCTGGCCTACACTGTGAAAGGAAAGAAGGAGTCATGTAAACACAGTGCTCCAGGACTGACCAGAACTGGTTTGGACTAGGCAAAGGCCTCTCTGCCTTCAGAGAACAAAGAGAAAATGAGTATAAAAGGGGGGACCCAGACCCCAGAACTTTAGATCACTTTGGGAAACAAGAAGAACCTTTGCTGAGGAGAGAAACCAGAGAAACTGAGGAAGAGACTATCCCTAGCTGAGTGCTGTTTGGGGGATTGGCCTGCAGTGGTTATCTGACTGCCGAACAAAGGAGAAAGGAACTTTGTGCTTTTCAACTCAACTTGTGAAGGGTCTCCAAGGGCTTGAGATAGAGCTTGCCGCCTGCTGACGTCTCAGGGACAACAGACTTCACCAACCAGCTCCCCTGCCTTCCCTTGCTGGGAATTGAAGTGCCTGCTGTTGAGTTGGGCCTTCTGAGAGACTGCGTGTCGCTGGGAGCTAGAAGAGCGACTTAAGACGAAGAAGTGTGTTGCCGCCGCAGCCGTTGTGGTCACATCACCAGAGAAAAGTGTCGCCGTTGCAGCAGATGCCGTCGCATCACCCGAGAAGCATGCCGCCGCTGCCGCCATCGCATCACCCGAAGTGCCCCACATCACCGGAGAAGAGTGTCGCCGTCGCAGCAGACGCCGTTGCATCACCGGAGAAGAGTGTCGCTACCGCAGCCGCTGTCGCTGCATCGCTGAGAAAGCGTGCTGCCGCTGCCACTGTCGCATCGCATCACCGAGGCGCCCCGCATCCCTGAAGAAGAGTGTCGCCGTCGCAGCAGAAGCCGTCGCATCACCAGAGAAGCGTGTCGCAGGGCCTGTCGCGGCTCCCAAGATTCGTTGAGTTGCCGCACGGCCGTCGGGCATGCACGCATTGTTGTCGCATCAAGAAGAAGACGCCATTTTCTTTCATTGCACCGGATCTTCATCGCATCACGGCGTTGCGGGTCGCACTGCCACGGAAGCACAGTAAGAAATCGACGCATCACCTCCCCATGCAGAGAATAACCGACGCATCACCGTCCCCTACGCAGCAGTAGGGAACCGACGCATCACCGTTCTTGCGTGTAAGGAACCGACGCATCACCTTCCCTGGAACACTTTCGTTGTATAGCGTTACGCATCCAAAAGTACATTTAACTTAAAGTGTCGCATTTACCATCTTAAGAGAACTAAGCTAATTCTACCATTTTTAAGTACAGTATTGTGGATTTTTGTCGTTTGTGGTCTTGTGTTAAGTCTATATAAAAGATACTTATTTTTAATATACAACTTGTGTGGTGTCCATCTGTAGTGTTGTCACTGGATTCCTGCATGTGTTCACAAATGCTTTACACACTGCTTCTGAGATAAGCCTGTCTGCCCGTGCCAAGCTACCAAGGGGGTGAGCAGGGGTTATTTTAGGAGTGTACCCCCTTACCCTGACTAGACAAGGGTCCCTATTTGGTCAAAAGTACCTACCTCTGCCAACTAGAGACCCCCAAATCTAACATTGGTGGTCAGCGGTGAGGATTCTGGACTTCCATTTGTGACTCATGTACAGTGATTGGTGAACACTGCTAGGGAGTGCAGACCAAAATGCGACCACATACTTTTGGTAGATTGTTTTTCCTGGGATTTTCTATTTTTGCCAAGAACTGCCAAGTTTAGCCACCATGAGTAAAGCAGCGTCCATCGCATCTGTTGATTTTGATTGGGAAGAGGAGAAAATAGAATGCTACAATGTGAAACAGCTAAAGCACTTCTGCAGGAGATTTAAAGTTGCAATGACCGGTCTCACCAAGAAGGATGAGTTCCAAAAGGCGCTGAGGGCCTGGGTGGAAGCAAGGAATACCCCTGAGAATGAGAAAGGGGCTGAGAATGCAGATGAGCAGCTGGAAGGGCCATTGGGTCCAGGGGGGAGGAGAGCAACTTCCCCAGTAGGTAGCAGTGTTTCTGTCAAAGGTCTGTCCCCAGAAGAGCTGGAGGACAGAGAGAAGTGTAGGATGCATGAGATGGAGCTGACCAAGCTCAAGTTGAGTGGGCAGTTAGAATTTAAGTTGTGAACTAGGAAATTGGCCCTAGAGGAAAAGAGGATGCAACTGGATCATGAGTTGAGAACGAGGGAGCTTGATTTGGAGCTCGAGAGGCTTGAGGCCATGATTGTCTTAGCCCAGCAACAAGAAAAGTGTGTAGCTCAGGAAGTGAGCTTTGCTGAGTTGGAGGTGGAGTCCAGCTCAGCTCGTGGCAGCAAAATTGAGTTATCTAGTGCTGAGGGAGTAGTACACACACCCAGAGATGTGGCGCCTGACTTGAAGGAGGGGGTTAATTTACACCAGGAGGTTCTAGGATGTGAGGTAGCTCCAGTGGTGCGCAGTGTCCCTGAGGTGGATTGGGGGACTGGCACAGGGATTCATAGTCCTAGTGGTGGGACGGACACTCTACTGACTCTAGATCAGAGGTGCAGGGAGAGGGGTTCCCCCATGGTTGAAGTCCTGGTGTGTGAGTGTGAAGACCGCCCAGAAGAGTGTGGGCTGAGTGACAGAGACAGTCAGATGCTGTCTGGCCAATCTCAGGAGAGTGGTGTGGGGTACGTGTGCGAGGCACTGGATGGTGAGGTGAAGGATAGTTTGGTTGACCCTTGTAGGGGGCTGTGTGATCCAATTGTGGGAGAGCATATTGTAAGTCCCTGTTTTCCAGAGCTATGCCAACACTTGTTGGAGAGTGAGTTCTCTGACCCCAGGGAGCTCACATTGGAGGCAGACCTTTTTGTGGATTCCAGAGGGTCTGGAGAGGCATTGGGGAGTGACCCTCAGAGGAGTGGCTCAGGTATCTTCCCGCCCAGAGTGGTGGAAGAGGTTCAGTGTAGCCCAGCTAGGTCCCAGTGTAGTGGGAGGGGTGTAGGGACTCACGTCCTGTCTCAGTGGAGAAGGGGTGAGTGTGGGGCTGCGTGTCCCAAGGTGCCCGAAACCCAGTCTCAGAGCCTGGATGGTTCTTCTAGGGAACGCGAGGTGGGGAGCCTAGGCTGTCCTGATGGGCCGCCCGTTGAGGGGGATCCCTAGTGTCTGGTGAACTGGGAGTGTCTGTAAGCAGGCCTCCATCAGTTCTGGTGTCTGGCAGTACCACTCCTAAGTGGAGGGTGCAGAAGTCCAGACTGAGGGGTGAAAGGGGGAAAGAGTCCCCAGTGGAAGAACCAGTGGGTCAGGGGCCAGCCAGAAGGGCTGCGTCACCAGTGAATAACCATGGTGACACCACTTCTGTCCTGGGGGTTCTTCACATACTGTCAGATGGACAGGGGTCGGGAGATCTGCACCAGGCAGACTATCACACAACACATGTGTTATGTGTTACCCTCAGGGGGGGCATGCGTGCTCCCAAGGAAGTCCTGGTGCGCCGGGCAAGTGTTCAACCACCGGGTACCGACCCTGGGTTGGAGAGCCAGGTTCAGGTGTTGTCTGACCTGGAGGGAGGGACAACTGTAAACAGTGTCCTGACCGGTTGGTCTTATAGGTGTACCACTCCAGGTGGGAGGGTACAGCACTCTGGAAGGGGGTGCCGAGGGAGGGAGTCCTCGCCTCTGACCCCGGTTCAACTGGAGGGTTTAGACCCTAGGTTGGAGGGCCAGGTTCAGGGTGTCCCCCCTGACCTGGAAGCCCAGTTGCAGGATAGAACCCCTGAACTGGTGGGCGAATTGTGCAGGACACCTGCTACAGGCACTTGGACAATTCTGGAAGGGGGTACCGCTCCAGGTAGGAGGGTACAGAGCCCCAAGGAGGAGGACCGGGTGTGGGAGAGCCCACCCCAGTCTCTTGTCCAGCTGCCAGGTACAGGCCTGGGGCTGGTGGGTCAGTGTCAGGATGTCATACCTGACCTGACAGGAGGGAGAGTGGACAAAGGGTGCCAAGCACCTGGGGCTACTGCCCCTGCTCTCTGACGCCACAGAGGTTTGAGAGCCCTGAGAGGCATAAGGCCTGGGTCTCATCACTGACCACTGTCAATGGCCACTGTGGCTTGCTGTCTGTCTGTTGGGACACACCTGTGAGCAAGCTACAGTTAGGTGTTGCACATATGGTGTCCACAGGTGAGGAGAAGGGTTTCCCATGGGTTAGCATGGTGGGCCCTGAGAGTATGGACAGAGGGATCCAAAAAGGTTCAGATTGGCATAGAACTGGAATATGCCCCTGTTGTTGCGGGCCAGGGTCCTTGTTCTATCGCCCAAAGCAGAGAAGCCCATCAGTGTAGTGATTGGTCTCCCCTGCGTTTTGGCTGGAAGGGGGTTGTGTTGGACTTGTCCCTTTTTGCAGGGTCATCCCTGAACTTTTTGCCTTCCTTCTGTATTTTGCCTGACCTGTTGTTGGCTGTTTTATGACTCTGGGCACTTTACCACTGCTGATCAGTGCTAAAGTGCATATGCTCTCCCTATTGTAAATTGATGTATGGATCAGTGACTCCATGATTGGCTGGTTTGGCTTACTTGTCAGACCCTAGTACAGTGCACTGCGTGTGCCCAGGGCTTGTAAATCAAATGCTGCTGGTGGGCTTGCAGCACTGGTTGTGCCACCCACAGAAGCAGCCTGTAAAATGTGTCTCAGGTCTGCCATTGCAGGACCTGTGTGCAGTCTGGTACTGCCATGTTGACTGGTAAGTGCACCCACTTGCCAGTCCCCAAACCTTCCCTTTTCTTCTTGTCATACACCCCTGTGGTAGGCTCAAGGGCAGGGTGCATTGTAAGTATAAGGTAGGACATGCCATGGTGTGTGTGGCATGTCCTAATAGTGAATTACAGCCATTTTCGTTTTTGACTATTGCAAGGCTACCTGTACCCCATAGGCCAGAATGGGCAGTTTGATTATTACACCTTAAAATCCTAACTGACCCAGGGAACATGGTAGAAAAACGAATTTAGTATGCCTGAACTCAGAATGATAAAATACATCTTTTAGTGAAGTTGGTTTTAACATTCTGTGTTTGAAAAATACCACTTTTAGAAAGTAGGTATTTTCTTGCCTAACTATCCAAGCCTGCCTCTGCTAGGTTGTGTATTCCTTGTCTGGAGTTTGAGTGACAGGGGCTGGGGGATTCCAGGAGACAGGGTGAGTCAGCACAGGGCTGAATAGAGAGATCTGCATGTAGATGGGTGGGCGGAGTTGCAGCTGGGACCTGAATAGGGCTGTGCCTTCCCTCCACAATGCTGGCTCCACCTCCTGTGGTGCGTCTGATGTCCCTTGCCTACACTGTGGAAGGAAAGAAGGAGTCATGTAAACACAGTGCTCCAGGACTGACCAGAACTGGTTTGGACTAGGCAAAAGTGTATACTTGAAGTGTATTACTCGTCCAGTCCCAAGCGACACTAAGATGTTCACTGTGGTAAGTTGAAACAAAGTAGGTAAATATTTCAGATCGTAGGAAAAGTTCAGAATCGTTTGGTGGGACGCGATCTTTCACGCTCCCGCCAACACTATTTCCGTATTTCAAGTGTATTTCAAACTTCATCAATTTGAGGTTTGACGAATCTCTTCACCATCTGCGCAGTTAAGAAATTATACACTCAATCGCAGTACGGTTGTTTATTGCCCTGAGGAAGCCCTATTCAGGGTGAAACGCGTTGGCTGCATCGGTGCTTCATTGTTTTGAACAAAGCAACTATTAAAAGATCTTGATTGACGCCATTGAAGAGTCCGGAAAAATCCTTTCCTTTCTTTAGCATTCATGCTGTTTTACCTATGTGTTGCCTCTCTGTGCTTTTCTTTTTGCATTACTGTTGACAGGTCTGTAGGCAGTGGACCTTGGAGGTGGGCAACAAAAAATCTGTGCCTCATAAAATAAGAGTGTACTATAGGTTAGTGCAGCGTTAATTATCCCTTGCTGCCTTTTTCTCTTTTTCTGGTCCCCATTTGGTCAAAGGTACCTACCTCTGCCAACTAGAGACCCCCAAATCTAACACTCGGCATCATACTCAACTCCTCACTCACCATGAACCGCCAGATCAATGCCATATCTTCCACGTGCTTCAACACCCTCCGCATTCTCCGCAAGACCTTCAAATGGATCCCCCCCAACTCCAGGAAGACCGTCACCCACTCACTCATCACCAGCAGACTGGACCACGGAAACGCGCTCTACACCGGAATCAACAAAACACTCCTTCGCAAACTCCAGACCGTCCAGAACGCCGCAGCCATACTCGTCCTCGACATCCCACGACATGACCATGTCACCCAGCACCTCCGCGACCTCCACTGGCTCCCCATCGAAAAGAGAGTGAACTTCAAACTGCTCACTCACGCCTACAAAGCCTTCCATAACATTGGACCCCAATACCTCAACAAAAGAATCTCCTTCCATGCCCCAAGAGAAACCTCCGCTCTGCCGACCTAGCCCTTGCCACGGTCCCCTGCATCCACAGGGTCAGAATGGGTGGCAGATCCTTCTCCTACCTGGCGACCAACACCTGGAATGAACTCCCCCTCCACCTCCGGCGAAGCCCGACGCTGCACCTTTTCAGAAAGGACCTCAAGACCTGGCTCTTCGGATGACCACTGAGCTGCCCGCACACCCCCTCAGCGCCTTGAGACCCTCATGGGTGAGTAGTGCGCTCTATAAATCCCTGATTGATGATGTAATACTGATTGCTATGTATTTTGGGTTTAGTTTCATTTGTTTATCGTTGTATTTGTATTTGAGCGACCACCGGACAAAGTTAATTCTGGTCAAAGACTATCAAAATTCAGGACAAGATTTCAGGACAAAACGTTAGTTTTACAGGCACATCTAAGGAGGTTGCCCGGATGAAAAATCAACGGTCGACTTAGGTACAAATCAAAATAGGTTCATGTTCTTTGGTTAGTGTAACACATAGGAGTGTTGAGCAGACATTTCCACATAAATGTAATTACTTAAACATGAATAAACTAGCAGACCTACACACCCCGAGCAGAATTTGGATGTTAACTTCATGGACAGTTGTCACAATTCTACCCCACACCATTAATGATTAGAAGCAGCACTCTGTTGCTGAACGTGGCTTAGAGTTCATAAATAGTCGCAGTTCTAGCTTTAATTTTTCTTTAAGGTGTATTTTCTACCATAATTGGGAGAGTTACCAAATGATTTGCTTCGAAGAGAAGTTGAGTGCCAGAGAATTCAGATGTGAGTGTGCTCGGTGTAGTAGGGCAATGGCGTTGTGAAATCGTCTGCTGTCAGATAGTGTAGTCGTAGGGAACGTGTTGAATGCAAGTAGATGTTGTATAGGCATCCAAGAACGTGCCCTGGCTAAGTTACTGCCCTGCTCATGCCTGATGTAGACGCCCCTTCAACAAACCGAAAAGCTGCCCTAGGCAACATGAGTCACCTGCCCCTGCTGCGATGCTTGTATCTAGCCCAGGTTTCACCCGTCTTAGACAATACCCACCTCTAAGCCTAGCGCAGGGCTATAAAGGACACGTATGGCCCACAGCAGCCCACAACAGCCAGGCCCATCACCATCATGGAGCTCTCTGCAGTGCGGAATGGATACCCAGCAAGGTTACAGACACCCTCCGACCCGCAACCCCAGCAGATCGCACTGGTCAAAACTCTTACAAGCAGCTGAATCAAGTTACATTTGCAGATGAGGATGGATTATGGGACATTCGCCACATATGATGAACTAAAGAAATGTATTGTTCAGTTAATAAGAACTTACAATATGACGCATTTGTACACATTTCATACGTAATATCACTGTTAGACAAACATGATGAGTGGACATCAGAGCCCTATTCAGAACAATGAGAAATACACAAGAGGGTGGGACGTGGCTTTACAAAATGCGAAAGTAGATGTCTTTTAACTTAAAAGCAGTAGAAAGTCAGATATCATCTTCATATAAAAGGTTTGCCGCATCGTTTAGCACACACACACACAAGAGTTGTTGCCTAAAATGACCTGGGCTAGACAAATGGTTGTCTACACTTGCTCAGACCACAGATCAGTATTGCTTCAGGCCTCAGTTTGTTTTCAGCCAGCCTGTTATGATGCCCGGTATATCTTCGGACCAATCTGCATCAAATCCCTCCACTCCGCCAACACCCTGCAACGTTACGTTGCCACCCACACTCCTCTCACCTCCTTTGCATGGAGGTCAAAGTGCCACAATTCTATTACCCTGCCTACTGGCATCCTGACTGACGCCAACCAACTGCCCTTTTATAGTGCCTTAAAGACACAGGGCTAATTTACAAGAAACTGACGCATCTCTGCATTAGAGCGCCACCATGGATGCGTCATATTTATAACACTGCGCACCATGGCACAAGGATTGACAGATGGGTCCGAAATTCTGACGCATCTGTCGGCGCAAAAGTCACACATTTCTGGAGTTGAGTCACAAGCACGACGCAACTCCAGCAATGCTTGGGGGAGACCTATACTCAATACACTGCGTTACTCCTAATGTCTTCTCCAAGCAGGCGTAAGGTTTTGACGCAGTGGCGTCCTAGAAGTGGCGCAGTGAAATCTTGTAGATTTCACTGCGTCACTTCTACGAGGCTTTCTTGAGTGGGAACGCCCACTCTGCACCGTGGCACATTTTTACAACGCTGCTGCGTCACAAAAGGTGACGCAACGGTGGCGCAAAAGTGACGCAAGGGGCTTGTAAATCTGCCCCTTCAACGACACATGAGTCAAGCATTACGAGTCTATAGCGCTGGACGCAAGAAGACAGAAAGCAACTAAACCATGTAAAATAACAAAGTTAAGCAGTCAGAAAAAAAAGAGTGGAAACTTTAACTGACTTTTGCACTTGTTTCCCTGGATAAACAATTTGTGCTAAACACAGGGGCATATGTACAAGGGAGGTGGCGGAGAGAGGCGTTAGCCTTCCTGGCTTAACACCTCTCTCTGCCACTTCGGCAACGCAGGGCTACACCATATTTATGAGAATATGGTGCAGCCTTGCGTTTCCACCTGCCCTGGCGCTACACTTAGCAGCCTAGCGCCAACGCAGGCACCCTTGCACCATAGTGCAAGGGTGTCTGCGTGCAGGGGAATATTGTTTATGTGCAGGAAGGTCCCCCTTCCTGCACATAAACAATCTTTAAATGCCGATTTGTAACTTCTATGTGCGCTGCTTAATACAGCCCACACAGAAGTTACAAAACGGCATTTAAAAAAAAAAATGATTGTTTATGTGCAGGAAGGGGGATCTTCCTGTACATAAACAAGCATTGGCCTTTTGCTATTTTCATGTGTGCTGTGCTGCACAAGGCAGCACACAAGAAAACAACAAAAACTAGGAGAAATGTAACATTTCTCCTTGTTGCGCCAGGGTAAGGCCAGGTTTTCCCTGGTCTTAATTTTGGCGCTGCCTCCTATGTATGCTGCCCTTGTAAATAGGAGGCAATGTCAAAATCAATGGGTGGTGCGGTGGAACGCCCACCGCAACACCCATTGCCCACCCCTTTCACGCTCAGCATAGCGTGAAAGGGGGAATTATTTACAAGACAGCGCTAAACCACGTTAAGTGGCTTAACGCTGCCTTGTAAATATGGCGCATCCCCTATCACCACAGGAACGTTGCAAAATGTGAAGTTCCCGTGGCGATAGGGGCTTGTACATATGCCCCACAGTGTTTATCGTGCGCTTCCTCCAGTAATGCACTGGCGAGCCAAAACAACAGAAACAGAAATTGGAGATTTATTTGGTTTGGGGATTGGAAGTCGGTGTAAATGCACTGAAAAGAGGCAAAATGAAAACATGCTGGCTCGGGCTTGATGAAAATAGAGCCATGGACGTGGGCTGCCCGCTCCCTGGGTTAATGATTGGCAGACACACACCCTGCACATTGTGTGCTGCTCCTGTGGCAGCCGCTGGCCCAGCCCAGTCAACAAACCAACGCCTGGCACAGAGAAATGCAGTTTCAAAGAAGCCCTTCCACGTATCCACGTACGATGCAATGTTATTTAAAAGAAACTGCTTGGACTCTTTCCATTTTCTGATGTATCGTGCAGTGTCTCAGTGCTATATCCTGGCATATTTAACACCAAACACTGGCAACGTCTCGCGCACCACTTTTGACGATCACCCACAGAAGCATTTCCGCAAAAGGGGTTAAGCGATAAATGCCGATACATGAAATAAATACACGCACACCTCTTTGTGCAATTTTACATGTGTTCGCCACATAGCGCCGTCAGGCAAAACATGTGTCCTTCAAAACACTAGCTCCTTCAAGGAGCTCCATTCTAGTGAACACGCTGCCTCTGTATAGTCAGATCTTTGGAATAAGAATGTGCCCTTTTAAAGCATTATTATTATCCCACTCTATTTTAAAAGTCCACTCATCTAAGTATGTTTCAAGGTGGGATTGAATTCACAGGGGCAAATTTACAAGAAAGTGACGCATCTGTCGAGATGCATCACTTTCCCTGCGCCACCCTGAGAAACCCTTGCGCCACCATGGATGCGCCGTATTTACAATACGGCATACCATGGCGCAAGGATTGACAGATGCGTCAGAAATTCTGGCGCATCTGTTGGGGCAAAAGTCACGCATTGCTGGAGTTGTGTCGCAAGCACGACGCAACTCCGGCAATGCATTTTAAGGCCTATTCCCACTACACTGCATCACTCCTTACGCCTGCTTCAAGCTTTGATGCAGTGGCGTCCTAGAAGTGACGCAGTGAAATCTTGTAGATTTCACTGTGTCACTTTTACAAGGATTTCCTGCGTGGGAACGCCCACCCTGCATACATTATACCTGACGCAGTTATAATGTGAAACAGGGCTTTACAACATGACGCATCTCCATAGATGTGTCACGTTGTAAACAGGCCGCATTTTTTACGCCGCCGCTGTGTCACAAAAGTGACGCAACAGCAGCGCAAATGTGTCAAAAGGGGCTTGTAAATCTGCCCCACAATTTCCTCTTTCAGCCCACACAGTGCTGTTTGTGGTGTTTGTAAACTTGTAATCTTCGGGGTTAAGTGATTAGCCCAGATCCGTGCATACTATATATAATACATTTTAGTGTGGTGATCTGCATCACCGCACTAAAATGCATTAGTCACGCATTCTTAGCGCCTTCACACCACTGGCCTACTGTGAGGGAGACATGTGAGTGATCGCAGGCACTACCGTGGCAGGCTGGAGTCACCTATCTTCATTGTAAACAGTTGATCCCCGCCGCGGCTGTAGGAAGGTGGAATCTGACTATATGGTTGCCCCCACTTTTTTTATGGTGTTTTGCTGGTTTATGACTTAGTTGGACTGGGATCCTGCTATTCAGGGCCCCAGTCTATCTGCTTTCTCTGTAAAATGGTTTCCATGTGCCTTAGGCACATCTCTGATTGGAATCTGGAGTGCCCTTATAAGTCCCTAGTATATGGTATACTATGTACCAAGGGCATAGGTACCTCAGAGGCCTACCCGGGGCTGCAGCACGTATTGTGCCACCCTGGACGGCCATCCAAACTGACACCACAGGTCTGCTACTGCAGCCTGGGTAAGGTGGTGCATGCACCCCTTCCTGTGATATAGGTTACCTATATCACTAAATACATACACACATATAAACCTATAAGTCACTCCTAAGGCAGGCCTTATCAATCCTAAAGGCAGAGTGCATGGTTCCTATGTGAGAGGGTGCCCCTGCATGAGCAGGGCCCTCTGCAGCGTTCGGAGACCATCTCTGATGCTGTTTGTAGTGCAGCCTGACCATATATTCTTAAGCGCATTATATCCTCTCGGTAAAATGCTAACTTTGGAATGGCTGCACCTAAACATGTCGTGTTTGGTGTCAAACATCTTGGAATGCTACCCCCCCGCCAATCCTGGCGGCGGGGGTAGCATTCCACCCTTCTAGAGGGAAAGACATGTTAACTCTGGCTTACCCGGTAACTTCTTTCTGAAGCCCTGGCATCACAAAATGGATGCTGCTGCCACAGACACAAGTCTGGCCTCCTGCTGCTGGACGAAACTCCGGCAGGGGAGGCCTGGACAATAGGTTTCCTGTTGCAGGGAGGTGTGACCACCTCCCCAGACAGGATAATGTGTATTGGGGCTGGGTGGGTGCACTCTTAGAGTGCTTTGAAGTCCTGCACTGGGGAGCAAAAGGCTCCTCTGTGCATATGCCAGTTCAAACCAGCTCAGGGGCTACCTGCCCCTGCTCTGGCGCAAAACTGGACAAAGGGAAGTGGGTGTAGCCACCCCTCCCTTGACCCTCCCATAGGTGGGGTCATAGAGTTAGTCCAACCCCTATTTTTAGAATAAAGGTAGGAACCCAGTCCTTAGGACTTTAGATTATACCTGGACGAAACTCTGACACTGAATCCTGGACCTTCGATGCTCTACGACAAGATTAGAGGACTGAAGAATCTCCCTTGGGGTCAAGGAGTGATTCCCCTGCTTGGCTGGCACCAAAGAAGCATCTGTCCAGTTCGCATTACTGAAGCTCCCGTCGGACGCCGAAGTCATCGCATCACCAGAGGTGGATTCTCAGACTTCCCGAGGCTACCCTGAGTCCCCAGCAAAGCTGAGGCCCGTGGCTATCGTGGGTGACTTGAGACCGTGACCCCTGGACACCGAGCACATTTGCAAGTGCACCATCTTCTGGGTCTCCCAAGAAGTCGTGCTTTGGGCTCCGAGTAGCCCTAGCCTCCAGCACCACCTGCACCGAATATCACTGGCCCCCACTCCACGAGTGTCCTGCAAGCCAGCTCCACGTGCGGCGTCACGAGGCTCCTTTGCGGTCGCTAGCCCGTTGGCTAGTAGCCCTTAACGAAGGCCAATCCTTTTCTTACTTGGCATCCTGGTTGCTCCAGGCCTGCCCTCATTTACCCTCGCTGGGTGAGTTCCACAGACCTTGCTGGTCTGCACCATCGACGATCTACATCTTCATCGAGACTTGCCGTTGCCAAGGCTTGTTGGGTCCAATCCGGTCGCCGACACCTCAGCACTCGACAGACATCGTGTACCAGCCCGAATCCTGCTCCTGGTCGCCGACAATGCCTCCTGGACCTCGTGGCTGAAGAGTCAAGACAACCATCAACACACCTGAAGCACTCGACATCGGTGGGCATCTGTCCATCGCCTCCCTGGTCACTGGCTAGTGACCCAGACTCTGTCCCCTCTGCTTTCAGGTTCACCAGAACTCCGATCCACTCTTGGATCCACCCGGACACTTTTCCCTTGGCCGCCAGCAGCACTTTGCAGCAGATCGCCATTCGAATCGACGACGAAACCCGACCCCGAAAGGCACCTATGCACCCGGCTTCCCTGGGTGAGGTAACACGAGTACTCTGGTGCTCCCGTGGGTAGAGACTCTTCAAAGTCCTAGATCTCAAAGGGTTTTGTCCTAGTCCTCTTTTAAGTGTCCCTTTCCTCTATTTTCCCGATCCCGACTTTCTCCATAGAAGTTAACGGCGTATCGCGGTTGTGTATTTACACTGCCCGCGTCTCCCGAGGGTCCCCTGTGTCACTACCTTGGGTGGTTCCTTGTGGTCCAAGCACTTCTAGAGGCTCTAGGCCTAGTGTCTAGTTCAGTCGTGGTTCGCATACCACTTTATTGGTATATGGTTTGGTACGCCCCTAGGGCCCAAACGTGTATTTGTGCTATTACTGTGATTTAAGATCTTATAACTTATGTACTTCGAACTCTAGCCTCATAAAGAGACTAGAGGGGTGTGTTTAGTAATAAATACATATATTTTGAATATATACCTGGTGTGGTGCTCTTTCATTTGATCACTCAAGAGATTATAGACTGGTAAAACAAGCTGCTTTACATTCCTTCAAGACTTAGCCTGAAGGCTGCTCTCCATAGCTACCACTAGGATAGCTTTCAATAAGGTTGTCTTTAACCTATCTACCATAGGAGTCGATTTGCCCTGGTGCAAGGTGCCCACTATAATTAGTGGACAGCATATGCCAGGCCAACTTCTCACAGCGGCCATTTCGCATTGTCTGCAATTCCATCTTGCTCCCAGCAGTGAGTGTAGAGCCAGCCAAGTGAACCCGGGGTGGCGCCTTCCTTGTGTTGCTATTTTTCAGCAACTGGCGCCTACCCACCTACTCCTGGTTAGTACCACTGACACCATTTGGTTGCCGCCTGAGGCATTATCTGCAGAGGATCGCACTATTCTTTCTATCTTGAATTGGCTCCCTCTGCCAGAGTGGGGCTGCTGACTCTGTATGACTAGCTGCAGGGTCTGGACCCGGCGCAGGCTGCGGCAGCCGGATGTGTTTTTTGTTTCAATTTTCTGCCAGGAATTGCTGCCTCCGGCTGGAGCTTGACTGTCCTCCCTGACCTTGACAGACAGACATGCTGAAATCAGCTGCCGTGTGCCACGGAGACACCTTTGTGTCATGGTCCATGAGTCTAGCATAGGTTTTGTACTAGAAAGGTACCCTTCCAATACAAAATAGTGTGCTGAGACTCACTTCAAACCTTTTGCCTCCTTGTATGTGTGCTGTACAGTGCAGCACACATGCAAAGTCGGAAAAGGAAGGAGAACTGAACGCATTTCTCCTTCCTTGCGCCTACTTCAAAACGGCGCAGTTTTCTGTTGATAAACCCTGTCTACTTTATTTAGTAAATTGGGGTTGGCGTCAGATACCTTGGGTGGGTGCATGGGAACGCCCATGCTCTGCCCCCTTGGCGCTAAGTATTGCAATGCAGCGCAAAAGCTGCGTTGCGTTACTTTCAAGTTATTTTCCAGCGTAAAACAAGTATCGTTTTACGCTGGAAAGCAAATAGGTGAAAAAAGATTTCACTTCGTTTTGCGTCACTTTTGTGATACAACGTCAGCGTTAAGTCTTAGTAAAGAGACCTCCAACTGTCAAAATCTTTGAATACAGTTTCTCATGGAACCTGCCTAACAATGCCAAGGTTCCAGGAGCACATGTACATAGCTGCTACAAGGTGTTAATTCTGAACCTTGAGTGGGGTTCCAGAGCTCATCTCTAGGGGACCATGCCTGGCACGACACTGTATATACATCAGCGTGCAGTACCGCAGATCGTCACTAGGGGTCCCTATTCACATCAGACAGCACCACTACTGTATATACACGAGGGATGCAATACCACAGGTCGTCACTAGGGGTCTCTAATCACATCAGATAGCACCACCACTGTATATTCACGAGGGGTGCAGTACCACAGGTCATCACTAGGGGTCTCTAATCACACCAGACTGCACCACCACTGTATATTCACGAGGGGTGCAGTACCACAGGTCATCACTAGGGGCCTCTAATCACATCAGACAGCACCACCACTGTATATTCACGAGGGGTGCAGTACCACAGGTCATCACTAGGGGTCTCTAATCACATCAGACAGCATCACCACTATATATTCACGAGTGGTGTAGTACCACAGGTTGTCACTAGAGGTCCCAGTCCAGTCAGAGTCCACCCTGTACCGGGACAACTAAAGAATCCTGCTAGAATAGATAGCAACTGTGACGTGACCGCGTCTGTTTTTTTTCCGTTCAGCCACGTTATTAGAATAGGTCTTCCCGTGCAATGTGACAGACTATAATGGACATCCGGCTCCCCATAATACATTGCAAATATGGCAAACTCTTCGCCCCTTACAAAAGAAAATACACTTCGCATTAATTAGACATTAATATTATAGTTGTTTTTATACTACATACATTTTTTCTACATCCTTCAGTGTGATGACAATGTACTTAGTCGCCCTAACATTCAAAAGATACGTACATATAAGAAAAGCAACTACTCACTGTATTTGTTGGAATACCCAGTCTTCCGGCCACAGGTCGTGACATTCGTTTCTTGACCGTAGGACACTTTGGGAAGGACTGCCCAAAGAAGTTCTGCAGGATCTGCAAGCAGACCGGACATGAAGCAGGCACATGCAACGGGATCAAGAAGTGCAACTTCTGCGGAGGAGAGGGTCACACCTACTACTGATGCCCCAAGTCTGACCTGCGGAAGACTTACCCCAGCCTGGAAACACACCAGACCGAAGGTATCCCCGGCAGCCAACGCCACAGTGAACATCCTCCTGAAGGAAGCCAAGGAACAAACTGCCAAGACACCGGCAGCACCCAGGAAGGCGGACCAGAAAGGCCAGGACCCAAAGGACCCAACACCCACAGGATCAGGCCCAAAGAACCCAGGGGACCCCAAGGCAGGACCAGCCACAGCGGAGAAACCAACACCACCGACTGGGACGGCACAGGCCGAGGACGTCCACCACAAGCAGCCCTGCCAAAGGAAACCCCAAGGGAAACCCCAAGGGAAACAGCCCTGACGCCGGAAACAGAGGACAAGGAAGAGGAGACGGAGGCAGAAGACTCTGCTACGGCAAAGGGGAAGAAGAAGAAGAAAAAGAAGAAGGGGAAACAACAACCACAAAAGACAGGGAAGAGGCAGCGCAACCCCCAACGAAACATCACAGCCCGGACCCAGGCCAGAGAAGTTGGAGGGAGAAAAGACACCAGACAAAGTCCTCCAGCGGGGAACCAACAAGAGGAAGATGGCAACGAAAGAAGACTTCCTAGCCATCAAGAAGCTGAACAAAGCAGGCACGGAGGAAGAAGAGGATGACGATGTCATCATCGTAGAAAGCGACCAAAATGAAGAGATGGAGGATGAGGAAGACGACCAAGAGGAGATTGAGTCAGTACTCCAAGAACTCCATCAACAGCTCACCTTGATGGGACCCACACACGAGGCAGCACAGTGGATCCCAGACGTGGGAACAGAAGTGTTCATCGGGAACACTGAAGACATCCCAGAAGTGGGAGAGCAAGACCAGCAGGTGGCTCAGGACACCAAGTAGAGCACCCCAGTAGGTTTTGAACCAGATACTGACCGCTAGCACGGAGTGCAGAGCAGGAATATCGACTGAGAAATATCGAGAGACATAAATATCACCGCAAAAATATCGTGGGGAAGAAATATCGACAACAAAAATATCGTTGACAAGAATATCGACTGACAGGTAAGTAATATCGATTACAAAAATATCGACGTCTTAAATATCGTTTACAAAAATATAGTTGACAAAAATATCGAATTATTAATAATGTTATGTATTTTAGTGTTTTTAATGAGAATTGTTTGTCATTTTATTATATGTTTTAAAATTTTACTAGTTATTAATTTATTTTAAGTTTAATTTTGTGTTTTTATTTCCGTAGCGGGTTGTGGGGTTATAGGGGAATAGGGTGGGAAGTAATTTAATTATATAGATTTAAATAATTATTTATAGTAGTTAATAATTTTTTTTTAAATTGAATTTTGCGTTTTTAGTTCTGTAGCGGGTTGTGGGTTTATAGGGAATAGGGTGGGAAGTAATTTAATTATATAAAATTAATTGAATAATTATTATGTATAATTGTGCATTTATAGAGTTAAATGTGTTAATTGATTAATTAATAATTGTTTGATAATTAGTTGTTAATTAATTTCAATTAATCAATTAATAATTAATTATGTTAATTGTTTAATTAATTTTAGGTGTGTGTTGTGGTGTTTATATGTGTAAATGGTGTGAAGGGTGGTAAGTAATTAATTTTTTATTGATTAATTATTAAATTCTTTTAAATTAATTTCCATTAATTAATTAGTAATTATTATTTGTAATTGTGTAATTAATTTTAGGTGTGTGTTGTGGATATTATAGTGTTAATTAATGTGTACTTAATGATTTTTCTATCTTTGTTTATAATAATATATTTAAATTTATATATTAATTATGTTAATATTGGAAATTAAATTTAATAAAAATGTTGATGTTTTTGTTTTTTATTGTTGTGGGATCCAGTGCTTTCCCTACTGTTGCACTCACTGGAGTGGGAAAAGTAATTTTTAGCCCCTCGTTATCCAACGTGTTCACTACTATTGTGTTTATTTTGTTATTAAATGTATGTTTTATTATTTTTTAATAATTTAGTGTATTAATTAAATATAGCATATTTTATTTTATTTTAAATTATTTATATATGTGTATATTTTATTTTTATATAATTTAGAAAGTTTATAAATTAAATAAAGATAGTAGTTAATAAAATGTATTTAAGATATGTATATGTACACATTTTTGTGTGTTTATATTTATTAAATTAAGTTTATTTGTTATAATTAGTTAAAATATATATTAAATTTAATTTATTTTGTTAATAATATTAATATTATTTAATTATTTTATTTAAGTTATGTTATTTTTTAAGTCGATATTTTTACTTCTATATTTGTTACATCGATATTTTTGTGTCGATATTATTGTACTTACCTGTTTAAGTATAGGGAGTCGATATTTTTGTTATCGATATTTTTACATCGATATTTTTTTCATCGATATTTTTAACATCGATATTTTAACATGGATCCGGCTGTATCATTGTTCACCCTAAACATCAGAAGTGTGAAGGATCAGGTTAGGTGGGTTGGCACGTTGTGCTTCCTGGCCGCTCAGAACCAAGATATCGACTTTCTGCAGGAATGCGGGATTCCGTACGCCCAGTCGTACACCCTGCTTGAATGGCAGTGGACGCACAATCCATCTTTCTGGTCTGGAGGGAACGATTACAATCATCTGGAGTGGCCATTCTAATCAAGGGGAGGCATTTCACCGTTGACAAGGTCACCGAGCAGGTCAATGGCAGAGTGCTAGTCGTGGACGGCTCGTGGGCCGGTGAGGCCGTGAGGCTCATCGATTTCTATGCCCCCCAGAGAAGAATGAGCGACTCGAGATGTTCAGGGTGCTCAGGTTGCAACTCGTGACCTCCAGAACCATTCTGATGGGTGGTTATTTCAATTGCATAGTAGAGTTGGACGGACGCACTGGGTCAGGCTCTGCAGGGATGGATGTGACGTCCAGGTTGTTGGTGGAGATGATAGGTGAGGCGTTCCTCCAGGATGTCATCGGGAGCATGGGGCCGAATGCCAAGAATTTCTCCTGGAGTAGACCGGACGGATCTGTGCGTTCACGGATCGACTTCCTATTCACCTCCCCAACAGTAAACAGTAAAGCCTGGGCAAAGCTCCATGGTTGCCGTCCACTTCTCTGACCACAGAGTAGTCAGTTTCGAGGGGGAACTTACAGGGAAGTTCCCCGCTGGCCCAGGATCGTGGAAGCTGAACTGCTCGTTGTTGGAAAATGAGGAGTTAGTGGAGTTAGTGGCGAACCTCAGAACCGTGTATGTAGAGTGGAGGGACATGAAGGACCTCTTTCACTCCACCAGCGAGTTGTGGGAATGGGTGAAGGGCAGGTTCCGGAGCTTCTTCCAGGATGCAAGCAGAGCTGCTGCACGGGAAAAGAAGAGGTCGTTCAGGAAGCTGCAGAGCAAACTGCAGCAACTGTATGAACTCGAGCTCAGGGGATAGGACGTGGATGACGACTTGGAGGAAGCCCGAAAAGGGCTCACAGAGCACTTTAGGGAAGAATC